>NW_006494916.1:7056586-7130862 GCF_000471905.2 Amborella trichopoda | reverse complement strand
ATTTTTTTAAAAAGGAGTTGAAATTGTGGTAATGGTACACCCCATACCTCATTCCTATTGAGAGTTTCAAAAACCACTAACTAATTCAAAATCGGGTAAAGGCCTATCTTCCCACTAAATTACTAAATTTTGTTTTAGGAATTGACTCAAGGCATAGTAAATTACTAAATTTTGTTTTAGGAATTGACTCAAGGCATAGCTGCTCATTGTAGTGGATGTCAAGATAACTTGACATCTCCATTCCTACCCCATGTAGGAGCCCTTTACCCACTAATATACCAAAAAAACCCATGGAGAGCTTAGATTTTTCCTTGCAAAATTTCAAACGCCTGTCTTGAGACCTAACTTTTTTTTAAGCATGCGATTTGAATATTTTCTTTTAAAAATTGGTTGCTAGGTTCAAGATGATGTATCAAATTGGAGCAAGATGGATATTACACTCTTGTGGGAGCAACATATCTTTTAACTCGTATGGATACCTAGTTTATATATACTTTATACCATCTATTTAAAAAACGGATCAGTGACTCGGATCGAGTACCCAAAAACTAGTCCGGATTGGTGAATCAATGGCCCACATCACTGTTTTACTATGCGGAAAAAACAATGAAGTGGCAAGAAAACATATAAAAAATAGTGGATTGGACAATAATAAGTCTGGATTGGTGAATCAGTGGTCCAGGTCGCCGTTTCACTGTGCAGAACCGCCAGTTCCCTTCTAGACTTAAGTGTTTTCCTGTATACATGCAAAACCAGAACGACGTGACCAATTCCCGGATCAGACCGGGCGATTCCCTGACAGGCATTGTTTAAATCACTGCTCTATACATAAATGTGCTTTTGTATATGTATATCTATTTCCAGTAGTGCCACCGCATATACGTGTAAATGCATTTATGCGTGATGCATTTTATAAGGGGGAATTTGTCAAAAATACACCTAAAGTATTAACTATTTAGTGTCTTATCTATACGTTTTGATTTGCATTCGAAATGCCCCACAAAATACACATGATTTTAAGTTGGAATAGTAGAAAAAGTATAAAATGTTAAATAATTGAAAATGAGATGTATTTGAATATTCCCCTTGGTGCGAAAGATACGTTCCTTGAAGAGAAAGACAACTAATTTAGTGTGGACGAGCACAATAAAAATAGCGAAAAATAAAATCGAATCCCAACCAAATAAATAACCAGACAAATGGAGATAGACAAAAATATAAACAAAAGAACAACAAAGTAGGCATACATGCATACAAAAACACTGTAAATCATTGTTTATATGCACATAGAATCATAATATATCCATGCATAATCAAATATGGTTACTTGAATTAAACAGATTAAATATATTACATTAACAAATTAAATTACGATAATTCAATTTTATTCTTTATCATGTTTAGAAATTCAGATTGGTTGGCCAATAGAAATAAATTTAAGGAATTTATGAATCAAAGAAAATTTTGTGATGATGTGGCAGGAGACAGCAACACATGTATGGAAACCCCCAACCGTTGCGTTTACCATCTCTTGTATTTTTTTAATTATTATTTTATACTTTTTTTCCATTTATATAAATGATTTCTTTTTTAAAATTGACCCTTTTTACTTTAAGTTCCAACTTTTAACCCTGTTTTCAGTGGATTCCCCTTCTTCTAGTCTTTTGTGATCTTCACGTAATCAGACACCGAGCCTTTTTCAAACTTTTCGTTCTTTTTTTCTTTTTTTAGACCCACCTTTTTTTTTTTTTCATACTTTAGTATTTTATTATTGCTGTTGTTTTTCCTTTTTTAATTTCCACTACAATTGTAGTGGCGACTACATGGCAGGGGAAGAAGAGAAGAAGTTCTCCCATCCGGCGTCCCAACAAGTCTCTCTCTCTCTAATTTCTGGTTGGTTCATTTTAGTCTCTTACTTCCTCTCTCTAAATTCTGATTGCCAGAATTTAGTTTCTCTCCCTCTTATCTGTTTGTGGGTGAATATCGAGAATGGTACAAGGCGATATCAGAAGTAGCAGTAGGACACAGGGCAATTCAATTCAAATGAAATGACGCGGTTATATTCTCTCTCTATGGTTTTTGGAGATTAATAAGATCAATGGGAGCCTATCTACAAGGAAAATATATAGGAGAAGAGAGTGATCCGAAATCAAAGTGGAAAAATATCAATTTTTTTATCCCCTCTCTCTCTCTCTCTCTCTCTCATTTTTGAGTCCGGGGAAATCTCTCTAGAGTTTTTGGTCTCTATCAATAATGACATTGAGATCAAATTTGGTAGAAATGGAAAAGCGGACAAGACTCAACTAGATGAAGCCATTAAAGGTGGGTTCTCTGAATGTTCACTTTCTCTCTCTAAAACTGTGGATTTTTTTTTTGGGGTTTTCTCTTGTAAAGACCAATACAAATGGCAAACTGATATCAGCATTTTGCAGAAGATGATATGTACATCTTATTTTTAGGATCCAATGCAAATGCAAATGTGATATGATACGTTTTGCATTGAGAGCAGAAGAGAGAGAGAGAAAATGTTTAAAGCGGCTAGATGGAGGAGCGAGAAGGCCAAGATTAGAGCCATATTCAAACTACAGTTTCAGGCAACACAGGTATTTCTAAGTGAACTCTCTGTTTCAGATGAATTTTTCTAAAGCTAGTTCTCTCCCTAGAATTTCCACAAAAAATTTATAGAAACTGAATTCAAACGCCATGTTTTAATTCCCGGAAATGAGTCGATTAGAATTTTGTTTCTCTGTCTTCTGATTGTTCTGAATGATGGGTCGACTACAAAGTGCTATATATCCTGGATTTTCAGGAGTGATCTTGCCTGATCTAGTTGAAAATGAATTATAAGAAATTTCTGGCATTGCTCTCTCTCTCTCTGGTGGGGAGTGATTGTGCATATCGGTTTGTATTTAGAATGTACTTGAAGTTTTGCTGATCAGAGAACAACTTCAAGCACTTATCTCTCGTTCTAAAAACTTGAACTGAAACAATGTCCAGTGTTTCTCTCCTTTATCTTTTCAATTCTCTCGTCAAACTATGCACCGGTGTGTACTCTCTCTCTCTCTCTCTCTCATTTCATTTGCAGGTGCCAGGAGGATGGGATAATCTATCCGTTTTTCTCATTCCTTTGGACATTGGAAAACCCACTGCAAAAACAGAGAGGGTGCCAGTCAACAACGGGACCTGTACATGGGAAGATCCAATCTATGAAACTGTGAAACTCACGAAAGACCCAAAATCTGGAAAATTCGAAGAGAAAAATTACCAGTTCATCGTTTCACCTGTAAGAACCTCTCTCTCTCTATTGCCCTAATTTACTGGTTTCTCATATGATTGAATCTCTCTCTCTCTCTGCCCTGTTTTTTTGGTAAAACCAAAGCAGGGGTCATCAAAGGGTAATTTGCTTGGGGAAATTACATTCAACTTTGCAGTATATGCTGAGGCGCTCAAGCCTTCATCACTGTCTTCTCCACTGAAGGCTTCAAACTCTGGCACAATTTTACATGTGAGTCTCATTTTATGCGAGGGTTCAATTTTATTTTATTTCTCAGAATTTTAGGGAATTGGAAAGTACAGCTGCAAAAAGAGCATTCCCAAAGAAAATAATAATTTCCTGTGGAAAATTCTTGATCTCTAAAATGTTTTTGTTTTTTTTTGTTGTACTTTTTTTTTAATATATAAGTTCAACTTTATAAAATGTTGAATTTTCGTCTCCAACGTATTTCTCGTTTGGATTACTGCAACAGGTAACCATCCAGAGGCTGCTTTCTGGTGACAACAGGTGAATATATTCTCAGTGCTCTTAAATTTTTGAACAATAAGAGTGATAACGATAAGTCAATAACATAACAATGACAACGGAAAAAAAGATTAATTACAATAAGATGATGATGATGATTACTTTATACAACATTTTCCGAATTTGTGTTGAGAAATTTTTTTCCCTAAATTTTGCAGCTTTGGTTTTCTTTTCTTCTGTTTTTTTCCAGTGAATGTGAAAAAAGCAAGAGCTATACAGAAGTCTACAGTAAGAGCATCAGGAGGCAGATCAGTGACTGTGATGCAGATGTGTACTCAAAAGCTTCCGAAAGCACATACGCTGTTGAAGTATAGTTCTCTCTTTTGAATTCTCTCACTAGAACCAGTGCAAAATTTTAGAAGTGGGAAAAGAACAAAGAGTTTCATCTTACTCTTTCTTGATTTTGATATTCTGGTGTCGTCATTCCATGATCACATTAGTGTTTGCTTTTTTCCTCAGGAGTTTTCACCTAATGCAGGATCAGTACAGGAGCCAGCATTTTCTCTCTCTAACATGGATAGCAATCTTAGAGCATCCAATAGTTCATCAGCATCAAGTTCGGATAGTGTTTCAGGGCATGAATTCCCTCATGGAGTTGAACTAAGGAATAACAGTATGCACCAGGACACTGCAAGCTTCTTATCATTTCTAAGCAGCAACACAAAGCTTCAAAAAAATGTTGAGAAAGAAACAACAAAGGTGTTGCGAGAGAAACAAGAATCACATATTTTAGAAACAAAGACGTCGAGAGAGATACTGGATGGATCCGAGACCAGAGAAGCAAGAACTTTGAGAGAGAAACTCCATGAATCAGACTATGAAGGGAAACTTTTGAGAGAGAAACTGTATGGATCTTTAACTGGAGAAGCAAAGATGTTGAGAGAGAAATTGCATGAATCTGAGAGCTCGATTGAGAAGCTAAATAACGAGATTGCCATTTTGGCAAGACAAGCAGAAGTATCAGATCTTGAGGTACAAACTCTTAGAAAGCAGATCATGAAGGAAAGCAGAAGGGGGAATGATCTTTCAAAGGAAATCCATGTTTTGAGGGAGGAGAGAGAAACCTTGAAAAAGGAGCTCGAATTGGTAAAAAATTCTCCTAAGAAAAATGAGAATGTCAAAATTTTAGACAGTTTAAGGCGTGAAGATCTAGATTCTACATGCATTTTCGAGGAGATCAAACAAGAGCTTGAGTATGAGAAAGAAATGAACACCAATCTACGTTTGCAACTACAGAAGACACAAGAGTCTAATACGGAGTTAATTTTAGCTGTTCGAGACTTGGATGAACTTTTGGAGCAAAAAAACAGAGAGACACATGCAACTGCTGAGAGAGAGAGTTCTTGCACGTCTCGCAACCAAAGACCTGAAATACCATATACTGATGAGAGAGGACACCATTGTATCTCTTGCAAGCAAAGAATTGAAGCTCCCAATGTTGACCAGAGAAAAAATTATCATGAAGCTCAAAATCAGGCTCTTGGACAAGAAACAGAGGAAGACAGCGCACTTGAAGCCTTAGTCAAAGATCACAAAAGCACAGACATGGCATACTCATTAGAGCAAAAGATAGCAGAGCTCAATGAAGAGATTGAAGCTTATAAGAAAGATCATGAAAATTTGGAGACACAAATGGAACAGCTCGCTCTTGATTACGAGATTTTGAAGCAGGCAAATCATAATCTTACCTTGAAGCTAGAGCAAACCCAGCTCCAGGAGCAGCTTAAGATACAATATGAATGTTCGCTAAATTTGGCAATGATTAGTGACCTTGAGACACAAGTTGAAAATCTAGAGAAAGAAATAGAGAAACAAGCTGAGGCTTTCGAAGCTGATTTGGCTGCACTCACAATTGCTAAGGTTGAGCAGGAAAAACGAGCAATATGGGCAGAAGAAACCTTGAAGAAAACCAAATGGAATAATGCCAGTATGGCTGAGAAGCTTCAGGATGAATTCAAGTTTCTCTCTCAACAAGTGAATTCTACATTTGAAGCCAACGAGAAGCTGTCTATGGATGCATTAACTGAGGCTAGCGAGCTTCGGCTGGTTAAAACCCATTTGCAAGAGTCCTTGGATAAAGTCTATAAAGATCTTGAGGCCATGAAAGATCAATATGAAAGTAGAGTACTCGAGCTCACAAACCAGTTGGAGTACAACAAAGAAGAGAACGAAAAGCTTCAGTTGAGACTCGAGCAACTATCTGTGGAGCTTGAAAGCCGAAAGGCATCGGAGCAAGCAAAAATTGATGAGGTTTCATCTGAGATTTCAACACTTAAAATGGAGATTGAAACACTTGGGGGAGAGAGAGACACCTTTGCCAAAGAGAAACAAGAAAAAGAGAAATTGAGGGTTGAGATGGAGCAAATGAAAATTCTAATCGAAGAGAAAGATGCAATGTTGCAGCAGAAAAACATTGAAATAAGCAAATTAGAAACAGAGGCTGCTGCTACAGCAAGAGGCAAAGCAGGAAGAGCAGTAGAGAACTTACATGCAGTACCAGCTGAAGATAGAGAAGAAAAAGAGCAACTGATGGCCAAAATAAAACAAATGAAAATGCTAATTGAAGAGAGAGAGACAATTTTGCGAGAGAAGGAAATGGAAATAACCATTTTAGAGCGAGAGGCTGTTTTAAGGGGGGAGGAAGTCAAAAAGGCACAGGAAGTGTTATACACATTGAAGTCTGCAGAAGAAGAAAGGGAAGCGATGGTTCAGTTTCTGAAGTCAGAGCTGGAATCCTCTACATCTCAGTACAATGAGCTCAAGCATGCATTGTATGAAGATGAAGTAGAGAAAGAGAACCTAAGAAAACAGTTATTCCATCTCAAGGGGGACCTTAAGAAGAAGGAAGACTCTGTGAACACAATGGAGAAAAAGCTCAAGGATTGCAGTTCAAGGGTGGCAAACTCTGTTCCAGCTTCAAAGCTGGGCTTCGTGAGAGAGAAAAACAAGTCTGCCCCTCGTGGACTTAAGGAGGCCACTAGCTTAAGAGAGAGAGTCAAACTTCTTGAGGTAAATCTATCATAATAAGAAACAATCATTTATAATCCTCCTTTCTCCTTTATCACGTTAGCATGATCCTTCCACTGTAAAGATGTTCTGATTTCACTTTTTCTGATTCATAACTAGTCCGAATTTTACAGGGAGAAGTGAAATTGAAGGAAGCTGCATTGGAAAACTCAAAGAAAGAGTTTGTGAAGAGAGAGAAGGATCTTCATGAAAGAATCAAGGAACTGGAAAAGGGTGTCAGAGAGCTTGCACAGGAAAACCCAAATTCATGTACAGATGAATATCAGGTAAATGTATGTAGCTATTTGATAGTATGAAAGAAGTCCAATGAAATGTGGATGTATCCTTTCAGCTAATACACTAACACAACTGAATTTCTTATAATGAATTTATAATTTGCAGATAAATTCTTTCAACAACCAAAATGGTGAGACTTTGAGGGATGAAAAAGATGTCCCTGAGATACTTGAAGCCACTGTAGACAACTCTTCAGTTAAGAAACTGCAGGTGCAACTTTTCCCTCCATATCTTCTTATTTGATTCCTTGCACAGAAACTCTTTTAAGTATTTTTCACCTGGAATTGCTCATGCACACAAAAAATTAAAATAAAGAAAAAGTGCTTGGTCAAATAATGAAAAGAAAGACACACTAATGACATCTATATAAAAGCAGGGATATGAGAAGATGAATGCCCAAGGGGTAACTGAGGTGAAATCAATACATAAAAATACCATTGTAGTTGAGTCACCTGATTCTGTTATGGAAGCTGCAAGTCAGATACCGGACCCAAAGAGGAATTATGTAGAACAAGTAGAAAGGTAAATACAAGAACCTCCTCCACCCCTTAGTGTGTGTGTGTGTGTGTGTGTGTTGAATAGCACAACTTCTATGACCAGCTACATGTAGCGTTATCTCTTTTTCATTGGCCTAAATTGCTAATGTTCTCACAGGATCGTGAAGAATGACTCAACCATGGAACAGAAACTCAGTCTTGACTTAATAGATGATCGGGCCAGTTTTATTGAATTGATGAATGAATTAGAATTCCTGAAAATGAAGAACAAATCCATGGAAGATGAGCTTAAAGAAATGCAAGGAAGATACTCCGAGATAAGCCTCAAGTTTGCAGAAGTAGAAGGAGAGAGGCAACAGCTAGTGATGACTGTCCGAAATCTCAAGAATTCTAAGAAAAACTGATTATTGAAAATCACATGTGGTGTATAGATGAAGTTAGAGGAGGATAGGTAGCAGTTTCAAAAGGAATACGAGCTGATAGAGCTTTTTTATAAGAAAAGTATCCTGTGTATACAAGTAATTCTTTTATAAGCAGGCATCATTGTCTGCATTATATTGTAATGGAAAAAATAAAAAAATGGAAAGGGAAAGGAAAAGAAAGAAAGGGAAGTGCCGTTTCAAGCCTTATGTTGTGTGCATATTCTTAGGGGATCATCAATACCAACTTCTCAACAATTAAGCAAGCCTTGAAGTTGGAATAGTTGTAACCCAAGTTAGGAAAGCTATAGCTAACACAAGTTAAAAATAAATAAAAAATGGAACCAATCTGATATGAAAAGTCAAGGCAATTTATAACCATGAGGAGATATACAAAGTCCCCATGGAAGTACCTGCCAGCTCAAGAACCTCTTTGAAACTTATTTCTGAGGTTGTTAATGGCCCCATCGCTCCAGATTAGTCGACTTTGAGTTTCATCTCCATTCCTTGTGAAAGATAGAACCTGGAGTTTACCTAAAAGTTGAATAACCGTATTCTTAGAGCTATTCAGGAAACAATTAAAATTTGTTTGGATTTCAAACCTGTCGAGCTCTTTTGTCGAGTGGGGTCCATGCTGGAGCCAAGTAAGATGAAACATTTCCCTGCTTCTGCTCCCTCGGTGATAAATCCAAAGGAGATTGAAATCGTTTCTGAAACTTCTGTTTGGATGCCTTTTTTGCTTGGTTTCCACCTTTGTAACGATAGCCTTCAAGAATGGATGGACTTTTCCTGGTGAAGCCTTTGTCTATTCTCCTTGAACCCCCAGGGCTGTTCATATATGTGTTACAGAGAGGAAGTGTTTTATGCATTTTGGACTTCTCCTTGATTCGGTTGAGGAATTCAATAGTCCAGGGTGACCCTTGTTGCGGTCTTGGCAATTGCGAAGCCTTCAAAAATGAATTCTTGATGTAACTAGAAGAACTTCCTTCTTCTTGGAGTGGCAATTTAAAGGGAACTTTTAGAAATGTTTGCTCCATCTTGCTATCTGGCAAGATCCCTACTTCATGTTGGTTAATCAAACCATCCACGACAGCTTTTATTTTTGGTTTTTTGTAATTTTTCTCTTCAAATAAATTTTTGGAGTCTGTGAATGGTATCCATGTGTCTGAATCACAGGTGATCTCTGCAGAGGTCGGAAATCCATGAAGATTGCTTGGGTCAAACATCAATTTGCTGATATCATTAGAGTTCCCAGATGGAGATTCTTTTACTACATTATTTCTAGTGAAAACTTCCACAGTTTTCATGGGAGAAAAGATGTTATCACTAAAGAAATCAGTCTCAAGGTCAATTACTTCAGTTCTAATGGCCTCATGTGCATCGTCAGTTCTATCGAGGTCAATCCATTCTATTTCTTTTGATGATGTAGTAGCCAACCCCTGCTTTGGACCCAGATGGGGTTTCACAAATTCATGCCTTTTTTCCTTTCTCTCTCCTCCTTCCACTGATTTTCGATGGAATTCATTAATGTGTGAACCTCTATTTGCATTCTCAGTTCTAGCACGGTCATCTATCTCTTTCAATAGAGTAGAACCCAAGCCCTGCTTCACACCCAGATGTGATTTCAGTACTTCATAATTTTGGCTCTTTCTCCCTCTACCTTCCGATAATGTTTGATGCACTCTATAAACATCTGAACCTTTAGTAGCATCCTCAGCACTATTCAGATCACCCCAATCAATTTCTTTGAATAGAGTAGTACCCAAACCATGCCTTGGATCCCTCTGTGGTTCCACTAATCCATAACTTTGTTTCTTTGTCTCTCTACCTTCCAAGATTTTTTTATGCAGTTCATTCACATTAGAACCCTCATTTGACTGATACAACAGGGAAACACTTGGTTCACCTGCTTTGTACTTCTTTGACGGCATGACATGCATGTGGTCAACCTCTAAAATGTCAATTGACTGAATTTCTGGCCTCTGATGAGACTGCCTGTTAGTGTAACTGCTATCTGTATCCATTGCAGAAGATAGTGAGGAACAATCAGTCGTTCCTGATTTTGATTCTCCCAAATCTCCATACTTGCATAAAGCACTAAACAGAAGAACACTTTCTTCAGAAACATTATAATCCCTTAAAGCCATAACTCTCTGTTCATGTGTCCATTCTAGGAACTCCCTAAGCGTGATACCACATGATAGGACTGCATGAGCTAAGAGTGGGTTGATAGAAGGGAAGCTTGTAAGAAATGACTCTGCTAAGGTTTCAGATTCAAGCATTGCAGGGTATAAACATTTATTCAATCTTGCCGAATGTCTAATGGTGCTCTCGATTATGTCGTCAGTTAAATCAGATGAGCTGGAAAAAAACAGCTGCAAATTCATATTCAGGCTAGCTGCTGCAGCATAAAGTCCATCTGATGACTCCATAACTGCTCCAAGAAAGATACTGTCCCCTTCGAAAATCTGGGAGAACAGTTAAGTGTACTGATTAGTACAGCTGATGAGAATCACGAGACTTCTATTTAGATATAATATGTAAGTCACAGAACATGTGAAATAAATATGAAGAAATCCATAAAAAGGTGACAGTGAACAAAAAAAGGTAAAGATTAGATCTTAATTCAACATATCAATGAGAGATGAATGAAAAATTCAGCGGTACACATATGTAACAAACAGAAATATGTGGATACAGTCATTAGAAGATATGACAGGTTTCTTAAGGAAAAACTTTCGGCAATGTGTATAGTCATGGACTGGGGCTGACACTGTATATAATTAGTATTTTCTCGGTGGGTTCTGTAACTACTTTTTTTTTTTTAACATTACTGGCAACGAATATTTATGAAAAACCAAAATCAAACGTGAGTAAATTCTAAAGGTACCAGAGAGGGACAGGTTTATATTCACCTTAAAAGGAACTTTGGAAAAAGAATTAGAAAACATGGACAAGCCATACGTATGGTACAGAAAATAGCATTATCAGGCTCTAAATTTAAAGCAACTCAGTAACTTGTCTCAAGATATTCAAAGAACATACCAGTATACAATCACTGAATGTGAAGCTTAGAGACATCAACAGTTCAGAAGCTATATTCTCTATGCACAGAGGCATGCATGAAGAGCTTTCTGCCCTTATCGGAGCATTCATACCAAGCTTCCTAGCAGTATACCATAACAAGCACATTGTAGCACTGAACACTAGGTCCACTGGCACAGGCATCTCTCTCTCCACAACTTGCACACCTTCTTTCTCCATTGCAAGAATCCTTTGGTATGAGCTTCTCCGAGATATAAGCAGTTCTCTATCAAGATTCTGCGTGTTCACAATGATAACTAAATTGGGACGTGAAGTAAATTGAGTCCCAAGCTTCATAGGATCATGTGATTCTGCTTCAATCAGAGAGCTGGCTTCTTCTACTTCTGAAGCTTTAGAAGTTGTGCTATGAGCACCCTTTTCTGATGGCGGAATATAGTTTAACAGTTTAACCCATTGGCAGCAGTTAAAGTCCTCATGTGAGGTACGGAAAGTTTGATTAGAACCTTCCTGGAAACAACTATAAGTCAAGTTTACTTTACATCAATTGTTGTACAAAATCAAGGAATATCCAACAATCCATCTCAGGAAATAATATAGAAAGAATATCAAGAAACTCGGCATTAACTGCACAGTGCCTCATTTTCAAGGGTAGTTTCAATGCTGCCACACCATGCTTCTTATGATACTGTCACATTGGGGCCACAATTACCTTTGTGAACCAAGAGTGACCTTGGCAGGTCACAGTGCCACACTTATGACCATCCAAAATGTGAAGCCCTTTGTGGATAACACCTTATCCTTGGATTTTTGTCCTAATATAATCCCAGTTATATATCAATTTAATACTAAATATAAATGCAACATATTGAGTAAAATTAACACAAAATTTAAAATGTCCATAAACTTGTCAAGTAAAGAAAGAGATAAAAGTGTAGTAATATAATAGGCAGTAGTTATTCGCCTGCATCAAGGGCTTTTTGCACATGCATATATGAGCACACACACTCGAGCATGAAAGCTTCTCATTATGCAGGTCCGAAAATTCAGTTCCAATCTAAACCAATATAAAGCGAGCTTTCGCATAACTATTCTAAAATTTCTGTATGTATAATTAATCAAGTTGACTGCAACAAAATTCATGAAGGCAAGTCATTAGTGGAAAGCAGTCATCCAAAACTTATTTTAATTAACAACACAGGCTAGATGTCCGCAATCCCAAGTGTAAGAAAAGATAGTCATGCAAAATGAAAGGATCAACAAGATATTTAGAAGTTGTAAGTTCATATATGCCACTACCTCCATGTGAGACAGTGTATATAAACATGTTAGGTGGATAAGAATAAGATATTCCCAAGGACCTCATTTGACACTATCACAAGCTAACGTAAGATTTATTTTCTAACAAAGTACCAAAAAGTAGAGGCGTGGATACATTTGACTAATCACTTCTGATGCAGATAGTAGATCAAAAGCTCAATAGAAGTCTTTGTGTTCCCGGAGAGGGCTTGAATCAGTAGTAGCTCACTCTGAAGTGTACATGCTATGGGTAATTATGAGAAAACTGAGCAGTGGCTCACCAACATTGGGTTCTTTCAGTCTACTATTCATGCATAGTTTATTTCCTGCAATAACTTGACACTAAACATTCTAGCACGACCATAACTGATTCACAATCATAAATTTGGTTATGAAATAACAAACAAAATTCAACCTAGCAGATGGCTTACTACACTTCAAATACAGAATATATGCTGACTATACAAATAATATAACAACACACTTAAGCAAGATACATAGAACCTAAAAATCACCTTTACAACTTCAGGATGCTCAAGAGCATCAGAGCTATCCCATAGTGTGCCAGAGACATCAAGATCATCCAGATTAACCTTGAGAAAATCAATGCAAGGTAGACCAACAAATGTTGTGGAGATAACAGATACCCTAGATGAATCATATAGACCCCCATATTCAAGGATGATGCTGAACTCATTAAAGGGAAATGATGACCAAACGTTCCTTCCAAATAAAAGAAATCCATTATCAGTTTTACATTAAATGTAAAATTGCACTTCGAAAACTACCTTGAATACAAATAGTACAGCCCTTAAAAGTATGTGTGCATGCTTCAGAATTGTAATGATGCAAACAAATGGGATGATTCACCAAAAAGTGGAATATGTATCACAATATGAAGCTAAGCAAGAAATAATTAGCTCGATAATGAGATTGGTGTTTGATGCAACAAGTATAAACATGTCTTCCATATGAAGATGATTGGTTATAAAACCTTCAAAATTTTGTCTAACTTCAAATGGATGATCAAATCTGATAATTTCAGAGCATCGCCCATGATAAGGTTTAGTGACAATAAGAGAGACTGGCTTTGGAGCATGAAACCCAAAATCAAACATTAGGCAGACAGATCATGACATTTGTTACTTGCTTATAAAAGCCATACGACAGGCAGGGACCTTCAACACTCACCAACTCCCAGGGAAAAAAAATTGCAAGTGGGTTTTATGGGAACTTTCCTATATAACATGTAGAAGAATTCTCCTTCGTCAGGGCAAATCATTGAGGAGTTTAGGCCCTACATACATAATATGGTACAGGAATCACTTTTGTTTGTCCCAAGAATGGCTTTTTGTTTATTGCTCTCTGTATATCTAGTATCTAGTATTTTTTTCAACATTTCAAGCTTATCAATACTTTTGGATTTACTGATTTCTAGTATCCACAATACATTCTGCTTGCACTAATTTCAAGGATCTTATTAAATCCTCTTTTTAGTGTTGTACCTTTCCAGATCCTCTTTTTACATATTAGTCTCTACTAATTTGTAAATCCTTTTATTCTAGAAATTGTAGGGGATATTTTACTCATTACTTAAGTCTTTTTAGTAACGAACACATTCTGATCCGATAGAATCATGAGATTCTTGACATATGAATATATTTTCCACTTCTTTATTTCAATATTGGTCATGATATTGAACTAGCGGCAGAAGCTAGGATTTGCTCCCACCAAGTTTTCATTTTTTGGGTCAGTTGAAGGTTTTCACCAAACTCGGGAGAATGTGAAACACATTGCATTCAAACCCATTTGTAAGCATCAAATAATGATTCTATGATCATGATACAAAATTTTAAATTAGGGTCACCAGCCATATGCACAGCCATAGTTTTTTTCCTTTTTTTTTTCTTTTCTATGTTTCCAATTGAAAGATGGAGCATCATTGCCCATGAAGTAAAGGTCATTGAGGTATTCCAAAACCTTATGGATAGTGCTCATATACATCATTCTAGCAGAGAATGAAGGATCCACGGGTTGAGGGTGAATAACAAGATTACACTTATGATACAAAAGAACAAAGTAACAAAAATAGTGATACATATCAACAACTTCATATTCGCCATAGACCACAAGACAGATGATTAAATCAACATTTAATACACACACGTACACATGAGTGGATATGAGACAAATACATGCATAACATAAGAATGACATTTAATGTACGCAAATACACACATACATTTATATAGAGATATGCATACATACACAATAACATTACACAAAAAACATGCATGTGTGTGTGCGTGTCCGCCTGTGTTGTGTGTGTGCATGTGATTTTTATTTTTTTTGTTGTGTATGTGTGTGTGTGTGTGTGTGTGTGTGTGTGTGTGAGAGAGAGAGAGAGAGAGAGAGAGAGAGAGAGAGAGAGAGAAAGAGAAAGAGAGAGAGAGTAAACTCACTCAGGTGAAATAATCAAGCAATCAAAATTCAGAAGTGCCTCTAAAATAGAGAGGGTTGGTTCCTCTTTGTCTTCAAAAGTATTCTGCCGACTCAAATGCATACGATCAATGCCCCATTCATAATAGAGCATACCCATGGTAGCCAGCTTCTTTTTCAATGGCAACCAGAATATCCTGTCTGCCACAATTAGTGTTTTTTTACCATTTCGAGAAGAGCTCAAAGTAATGATCCTTTCCATAATAGGAAGGGAAGGATGTGATTCCATAAGCCCCTTCTCTGCTTTACTGTGTGCATCTTCAATTGAAGACTGTAGTAAGGACAATCTCATTTTGAGAAATTTCACACTCTGAACTAAATTCATCACATATAGATGAGTTGTGTAGATTCCAGAATAACACAAGTAATAGGCCATCTGCTTCAGGGCATACAGAGCAATAAAATTCATGAAATTTTCATCTTCACACTCCAAAGTGGACAGACATTTGCCGGAGTGTTTTATTAGATCCATAAGCTTCAACTTTGAAAAATGCAGAGCATAGTCGACAACACTCAGTGTACCTTTACTTTGTAAGAGAGCAATATTCTCCAAGATGGCTACACAGCTCTTTTGGATTTCATGAAAAATATTCATAATAGGGTCACAAAGATTAATCCAATGTATCTTCACGTTCCACTTATGACTTGTACTCTGTGTGAGAATAGAGGCCTCAGTTGAGTTCCTAGAGGAAATACCAAGAAGACTGGTTCTAGCAACATTCTCCTGGCTTAGATTTTCAACATTTCCCACGGTCGTGCCTTTTCGAGCATGTATGAAGAAACTCAGATCATTGGATATGGACATAGACTCATAGAGTGAAGAGAGATTCTCAGAGTTCGTCTTAATTGTGGTTTTTAGAGCTTGAGGTATGTTTCTGCTATTTGTTTCACGCAGAACAGATGGATTGCTTCTAGTTAGAGGCACTGAGGCTGAAGTCAGAGTGCCAGGAAAGTCATGAGTGGTTGCTTTACTGAACCATACTGTGTTTGATGCATCTGGAAGCTCATCATCAACCAAAAATAGGAAGTCCAGTTCCACCATTTCTTTAGTGGAATCCAGTTTAGAAGATGTATTGATAGAATCCACCTTCTCTGTCTTGCTCTTGAGAGTTAAACAAATATTACGGTTGCATTTATCTTCTTGAGAAAGATGCCAATCCAGGTAAATCCAATCACAGGCAGATGCCGAGTGAGGCTTTAAATCATCAAGAATTCGATCAAGAAGTTCACATAATGAACACAACTCTTTATAGTCAGGCAGGGCAGGTATAGGCAATGAATGAAATGTCTCATCTGCCAATGCTAATTCTGGACCAACAATGCATTCATTGAAGGTCTTAACTGAATTTAAGTCTTCTTTGAGCAGTACCTCCAATAAATTAGTTTCAGTGACCAACTCTAAATCAGCTAGATGGAATGCTTGACAATAAGACCAGTCCAGGAATTGATACTTATCAAAATTGATATAATGAACCAAAGAATAAGAATCACCATCTAAGATCTTCATATCAATTCTCGAACACATCGTATTGGTGAAGAAGTCATTGTCAGGACACTTATACTCCATATCTAATAGCTGTACAAGGCATGTAGAATGAGGTTCTTTGCACTGCTCAAAGGAATCAAGTTCCAACAAAGTCTTCCACATGCTATTGGTCCTTGACCTTAGAAGTTCTTCAAAATCGAACTCTATGTCATTTTCATAGAAATGACTATTTATTTCACTGGCAACCAGAGAATGGAACGTTTCATCTCCAAATTGTGCATCGTATGCCTCATGGCCAATCTCACAAACCTCAAAATGAGTAAGGTCACCTGAGAATTGATGTGTCATGTCAGCATCTATATTTGCATTTTCAACTTCATGGATTTCTTTCTCTGAAAAAGCCTTGGCAGGCATGGGTTCGATTATTGATCTTGGAAAATCATGACAATGCAAGCCCATGTCTCCATGATTGAAGTCAAATATGTCCTGCAAAAACCAATCCAAAATGCAACAAAATTCATACATACATAAAGCAGCATATATGATTTATCAAGATGATTAATAGCCTCAAAGCAAATGGAATTAATTTTAAAATGATGCTATTTACTATTCCATTCCCACATTTGGAAACAACAGCGTCTGCATTTTCTTCCCAACGACAACATATTACACAAACTGAAAATTTTGCATTTTAAATCAAAAGTTGAATTGGCAAGCCAAAGAAATCATACTTTAAGAGAAAAAAATTCCAAGTTGGAACAGATAAAATTGAATTTTCCTAGAATGAAAATTATGATGAAGTCCCTAAGAACATGATACCAAAAACTGAGCAGACAGCTAAGAGGCAAAGATGCTGGTTACAGCAGCTAGATCAGATTATAATCTTTTCATTAATGAAATGTATGTGAGATTCACTAGTTATACATGGAAACAACCACTTGGAGATTGGTGTAGTCCAGTGCACATAAATGGGGACTGAGTATGAAAAAATAGAGGCTTGAATCCTGTGTGCAACCCCCTCTCCCCCCCCCCAACAACCTTTCTGTTAACTAAACATATAGAAAAGAGAAAAGCAGAACTAAGCTCTAAGTTGAATCACGGATGAATGGAAATCCTTCCTTTACTAAAGATATGTTTTGTATTCAAATATTATCCTGTGCTGCTGCTGAGCACCATGAAACCTCTTTGAACTAAGTTGGGATGCCTAACACTATGCTGCCAGGCATATTTCTATGATGTGATAGCATTCTGTCTCAAAGCAAACAGCATTTCTTCTCGGTGCTTAAAAGACTCCTAAAGAAAATGGAAGGTTATATTTCTGCTAAGTGGCATCTTACAAGTTACTTTCACCTCATTGTCAACCCCAACTTTCATATAACCATAGTTATCAAGACTGGACCAACCCATACCTTGGCTGGTCTAGTGCAAAGTAAAAAGCAGGTTTGATAAAAACTTGTCCAAAAGAGTGTTTAACCGGTTCGGGCTAGTCTAACCAGCCAGTTTAAACTACTTGTCTGATTCCACCGGCTAAACAAAGTGGGCAAATTTTTTCTAATATATTACTTACTTTTACACTATTATTTGTATTTTTTTTTAATATTTGTATGATCTGATCAAACCAGTTTGACCGGTGATCAAATCGATTTTGACTAGATCAGATCCCTTACCGGTTCGGTGGCTGGACCGATCCTGATAACACTACATATAACATTTTTGCTTATAATCATATACAAACCTACAGAATTATGGGTATATTCACATGCAAACATTCATATTACATAGTACATACTATATACGGACATATATGAATGTATGTGTATGCATCCAGATAGGTGGAAGCTAGATTATTAATTTGGCTGTCCCAAGTGACCAACAGCATTCTACCAAATGAGTGGAAATCAATCAATGAAATAATACCCTAGCTTTCAAGATAAAGGTTAGTTTCATCTTATATTTTCCAACATGAAGATAGGAGCCTTCCACAAGTGCCTAACTATTTTACGAATAGAAAGAAACCAGGGAAAATCATTCAAAACATGATAATCAACGCCAACCTGTGTGAAGCAAGAGAAAGAATTAAATTCTTGAGTGTCAAGTTCTTGCATTGTCATATCCAACATAAGGGTTGTGACCTCCTATTATAAATACAAGAAATTGACATCAATGGCTGAAATGAGTTAGAAACTGATCCTCACAATGACATGCACTTACGTTATAGAATAGATAGAGTAATAACCATCTTTCATCAAGCAGGAGCACCAAATTACATAAAAATATGCTTCAACATATATGAGCTTGTTTTGCACAAATTATTGCCCTTATGGAATAAGTAGACTATGATGGATTTACAATGCATGTATCCCAAGAGAACACCTAGAACTCGATAGATTTACGCAATTTACCACAACCAAATTCAAGATGCTTTATAGGATATATAAAATTCCTTAAACCAGGCAAACTTCTGAACATTAAAAGGCACAAAGAGACAACTCAGATCAAGGCAACACTGAACCCGAGATAGTTCATAACACAATATGTCAAATTCATTATATTTCAAGGAAAAAATTTATATAAGGTTACAATGGAGAATTAAGATGTACCAAAAAAATCCATCGTAACAAACTGTTTTGGAGTTGGTAAACCCTCTAATTGATCAACTCGACGTCAAGATGTAGAAGAAAAAAAAGATATTACGTCTCAAAAATAGTGCATCTTGCATCACATTATCTTTACCATCTATTTTCATGTGTTTATAGATTTACTTAATTTGAACCATTTTTTGAGTCTAAAATTTTATAATTAGAGATGAAAACGGTTTCCCAGGCCATCTTTAGAAATTTTGACACCAAAATTACATCTTATGATAAAACTTGGTGGTGCACGTTAATTTTATTGTTTTAAGGTTGCAACCTTATGCAAACCACACCCATATTTAAAAGGCTACCTCATTGCTGATGAATAATAAGCATTCAAGCAAACGTGGAGGAAGGAAAACAAGCAATACATTGAAAGTTAAGTAAATCATAATTTCAAAAGGAATAGCTATGTTATTGGAAAATCTTCAATAAAAATAGGAAAAAGTTTATATAGAGCCGAGGCTCTAAACAATCAAATTAGAGCCCACCTCAAAAATTTCACTGGAAGAGGTTGTTATGATGCCCAAATATCCTTAAATTGATCATCTCGACATCAAGATGCATGGACATGAGAGAAAAATGGATTTCAAGTTTTGTAAATAGTGCATCTTGTAACACATTTTTGGACCATCAATTTTCAAAATTTGCAAGTTTTCATAAATCTGCAAGATCTACACTATTTTTTAAGTTTAAAATTTTATAATTAGAGATTAAAATATAGGGTTTGGTTTCTATAAGGTTGCAACCTTAAACAATCCAATTAAGGCGCACCTCTGAAATTTATCATAACATGTAATTTTGATGTAAAAAATTATTAGGATTATCTCAAAATCTATTTTCATATCTAATTATAAAATTTTAAATTTCAAAAATGGTTAAAATCAAGCTGATCTATAAACATATGGAAATATTGAAAATGAACGGTCTACATAATGTGTTGCAAGATGCATTATTTTTGGGACTCAAAATCTTTTTTTTTTCACATTCATACATCTAGTTGTCGAGATGATCAACATTAAAACAACTTTTTCCAATGGATTCTTGGGGTGCATCTGTAATTCTACATTTTGAGGTTGCAACCTTATATAAACTTTTTTCTAAAATATATTTTAAGGCTATCACAAAGATTTTCGGTATTGAAACCACATTTCTCGACACTATTTGAAGGTGTGCTTTACTTTGATTGTTTAGAGCCTCGGCTCTATACAAACCACATCCATAAAAATAAGCAAAAATTACAAAATTAATAATTTTCAGAAGAGAAATAACTCCTGCAATTACTGAATATTGAAAACGTTTTGAAGTTGAGGCAATTCACATATTCTAAACTAAAATAAAGAAAAGAAAAACACATATAACCCATTCACCTGAGGGAGATCAACCTCCGGTGTCTCAAAATGAACAACCCTGTAAAGTGCACCGTTCTTTCCCTCCTCCAATAAAGTATTCTGCAAAATATGGGAAGTTCATGATAATAAATATATATCGCCACATGCCTTTTGAGAAAAAAAAACGTACTTCATTAGCTTTGCTTTGCTTCTCTTGAGCCCCATTTCCCCCAGTCTTAACCAAATCGAAATCCCTTGCCCTTTGCAACTCCACTCTCTGAGAAAAAAAAAAATCATTCAAATTATTCTCTATAGTAATATAATTCTCAACTTGTTCACCTCATTTTCCTTCTCTTTTCCTCAAATCACTTCTTATTCATCCTTGTTCCTAGAAGATAACCGCTCTGAGACTCAAAGCTGTGAGAAATAAAACACTCCAAAACAAAATAAACCCCTAACTTCCATAATCCACCAAGGAAAGCACCATACTCACCTGATTGAATTCAATCCTTTTCAATTTGGGTTGATTTCCTCCACTCGTACGCTTTTCCAGAGAATCGTCTCTTTGCAAAGCCAAATTCTCAGGAATAACATATGAAAGGAAGGCAGATAAGGCTTTATCGAAAGATAGAGCTTGTAGCCCATGGCTAAGGCTGAAGACACAGTCAAAGAAGCAGAATTCCCCTTCCGTTTCAGAATGATTCAAAAAAACTGAAGCCTTCAAAGGAGGAAGCTTAGGGACTGGTAAAGATGTGAAACCAGATGTATCGGAGCTGTGGTTAAAGAAATCAAGGACTAGAAAGCGAGTCCGCATGGCCTTCAATTCTGTTTTTTAGGCTACTTAAAGTTTTTTCGGATAGCTTTTACAGTCGCTTAGGGTTTGTTAGATTTTGATGAGCTCTTCTGAGTTTGAAGAGCTCTCTCTCTCTCTCTCTCCCTTCTGAGATTGAAGCGCTCTCTCTCTCTGGTTAATTACAGCTTGATGGTCTCTCTCTCTCTCTCTCTCTCTGGTTAATTACAGCTTGATGGGCTCTGCCTCTCTCTCTCTCTCTCTGGTTAATTACAGCTTGATGGGCTCTGCCTCTCTATCTCTCTCTCTCTCCACTTTCAAATTGGAAACTACCAGTGATCGAATGCATTTATATATGAGAGAAATGGACGGCCAGATTGCATGATGTGGCCTTACTAGGCAGTATGCTTACCGTTGATCAGGCGGGCACCATTTCTTTTTTAAGTGTAGGCACCTACTTCACCCGCCGAAAAAACATGTACCGTTAAGCAAATCTAGCTCCGAAATTTCGGTTCAATGCACAGATTTCGGTTAAATTGCGGTTGCGGTGCCTTTCGTTTCGAGCTTCACTCCCACTTTTATCCGAAAATTTCATTTTGTGTTGAATGTAAGTGGCAAGTTTTCCATGATGCCCTTTTCTACAGTATTGGAAGAATAAGGCTCTTGTTTTAACTATGCATCGGGATCGTCCATTTGTGAGATGATGATACTTAGATTTTTAAGAGTTTAAAAAATTTATGTTTTAAAAATAATTTCAAGGTGAATCTCAATCGTGATTATTATCCAAGCCTTATTCTAGTGATTGGAGGTCCTGCATGAACCATATAACATAAGTTTAGAATTCATAATAAGATGTTACAAAATTTTATGTTAGCTTCCTACCAAATGCACCCAGCTTTTTTACCCAAGCTTGAGACGGGTCAAAAGAAAGTTTAAAGTCTTCACCTTTGTTATGCAATAGAAAAATCTCAATACATTGTAAAAGATTTCAGGTCTTAAATGGCTTCTTAAAATGGTCACTCAAGGCTTTAGAAATGGACATACACTTCTTTACTCTAAATTAAACTTGGGAGGTGAACCAACAAGTTTAGTAGAGCCTTATTAAAACTGTCAATTTTTACTAACTCAATGATATCTATGCCACGAAAGCACTTTCAACAACGAAAATATCCATGATGGCTCTAAAATTAGTTTCCAACACTGACAATGAAATTCGAAACTCAAAAAATAATACAACTGATATGGGTCTATAAATACTTTTTTTTAGGGCGAAATGGACTTTTTAGATAATTTGTTACAATATACATTATTTTTAGAGCTTAAATCCTATTTTTTTCACAACCATAATATTCAAGCTAAAATTATTAATGTAAAGATTTTCTAATGCTTGAATTGTAATTTTTGATGAGTTATGAGGTAAGGCTTTACTTATTTTAATAGGGCCGAAGCCCTATCCTTAAAAGAAATTGTATATTATAAAGGTTATGTAGTGTAGTATAAATATGTCATTATTACTTCTAGCATTCGCAAGTAAAATCCGACATCTCTGATGGTGTCACATAATAAAAAAATCTGACAACTTGGGGTGTGCGTTCAAAGCTTGTTTTTAGCACCATTTATTGCATGAAAAATAAAAAGCAAAAACTTTCTACTGTATACTATTGCAAGAGGCAGGTTTTGATTATTAAGGAGCTATGTATCTTGGAAACCGTATTTATGATTTTTGGCATATGTCAAAATCTATCATATGTCAAAATCTATAGACACCATACTGGTACCTAGTCTTCAAAAGCATGGAAACCGTCACCTCTTGTGACATTTTGGTCGCCCCTTGCATCGGAAATGGGTTTTGGTTTGCAGGCCTTGTTTTTTCGGCAAACTCGTGCATGTCGATGCTGATTGGATGGGCGCCATGGATTTTTGTCGTCAACCCGACTGACGACTGGTCCTGCCAAAGCTGGTGGGCTGACACCTTGAGCCGAACCTCAGTCTAAGGTGGGTTGCTGATTCCGGGATCTTTCGAAGGTCTCTTCTCGAAACCATACCATTCCCATGCGGTGAGACGAGACCTACCTTAGAGGCGGAGAGCCCCTCTTATGTGAGCCTGCTACTTAGGGTCGACTTGTCTGGGACAAGGTGAGGGCTTTACTTGGCCAGGCTCCTCCTCCTCAACAAAGGCGTGGAGATCGTCGTATGTCCAACAACGGTTGGATTCTGGAGGTCTTGGAAGGGATTCAGATTCCTCGTGCTGGGACTATGAGCATTCTCCGGGCTTAGGCTCGAAAGCTACCAGCTCCCCCTGTATCGAATAAAAACTTTGTTCCAGCTAGCCCCGTAATAATGCGGTTTGCATTATTTGCTTGCATTTTATTCTTACTCTTTAAAAATTCAAAAATTAGAAATCCTCTGTTCATTTTTAGCACAATTTCAGACAATAATATTTCCTTTTTTAAGTTTAATGACAGGGTTGAGGAAGTTAATCCCCTACAATTTAAGGCCAGATTGCCAATTAGAAGTTCCAATCTCTCCGCCCAATTCTAAGTTCGGTTAGGGGTGACGTTTGAGCAGTGGGGAGACCGCAGGACTCCACCCTACCCCATGGAGAGTTGCACTTTCGTTTTTTTTTTTTTTCTTCGCTAACCCCCTCTCAAAACCACAGCCTCTCTCATAAAAACAAATTACATCCCTGGTCTTCAATTCATCGCTACCTATCTCCTCGAGAGCTCTCTTTCTCTCTAACCTTCTGCCAATTACTTTATCTTGCCGAAATATATGTTTTAGAGATAATGTGTGTGGTTTAACCTCATTTGCATGATTTTTCTACAGCTTTTGTGCATCAATAAATCAATGGAATAATTGATTTAAGGGATATAAGATGCCTTAAATTGGATGATAAATTCATCTTTATCATTTTTTCTTGATTTTTTTACTTAAAATTTTTTTAAATTGAAATGTAGAAACTAAAAGCAATCCACAAAAACAAGAAAGAAGAAACAAACACAAAAGAAATAGACAATCAACTACAACGCAAAGATATACGTGGTTTGACAACATGCCTATATCCACAAGAGATTAGAGCTCATTTACTAGCAATGGAGAATAGTGTTACAATAGCTATCTTTCTCATGTCTCTTTGTTCTCTCTGATTGCAAAGCAATCTGCATTTTTTCATTAACCCTGAATGAACCCCCAATCATAACAATATATATCTAGTCCCAGATAAATGGTATAAATTATTAAAATACCCTTGTACGGATATATATCAAGTCCCAGATATATCGAATCCTATGTACGCCCTCCGGAGTTGTCCTTTTGACTCTACCTTGACAGATCTATTTCATCATAATACAAGACACATCAATCCTCAACAATCTCCACCTTAGCTAGAATTTTGTCGAGCCACCTTGAAGATGTCTTCCTCCCCGTACCTCCATAAAGATACAAGACTGCATCCCCACCTCCCTTGGGGTGCTTCCCTCACTTTCAACAATGAGTGACATTAAGCAAGTCCAAGCAAAGCTTGAACTTCTCTGTAGTGATCGACTTTGTAAGCATATCTGCAGGGTTGTCATTCGTATGAATTTTCTTCAAGCGAATAATTTTTTCGGACGCATGCTCCATGATCTTGTCATATCTCACATCAATGTATTTTGACCTTGTATGAAACACTTGATTCTTTGCAAGATTTATAATACTCTAATTATCACAATGCAAATACAATACCTTCTTGCTCCATTCCTAACTCACGAGCCAAACCAGTCGATCATATCACCTCCTTTGCAGTCGCAACTGCTGCCATGTACTGTGCCTCTGTTGTAGACAAGGCAATCATGTGTTGAAGCATTACCTTCCATGAAATAGGTCCACCTGCTAGTGTAAAGACATACCCTATAGTACACCGCAGCTTGTCTAAATCACCAGCATAGTCAAAATCGACATATCCCACTAATTCTGTAGAGCTTCTCTTCTTGTTAAACATAATTTCGAGATTTAACGTCCCGCTCAGATATCTAAAAATCCACTTGATTACATGACAATGCCCCTGTCAGGAATGCTCATATATCGACTAACAACACTGACAGCATGAAATAAATCCGCTTTGCTACAAACCATAGTATACATGAGGCTTTCGACTGCACTAGCATATGACACTAGAGACATCTGCTCTATCTCCTCATCCGTAGTGGGACACTGCCGTTCAGATAACTTGAAATAACTCGTCAATAGAGTGCTAACTGACTTGGTATTTTTTCATGTTGAAATGCTCCAGCACCTTTTCAAGATACCTTTTCTGGGTTACCCAGAGTTTACCTGCACTTCTATCTCTATGAATCTTCATACCAAGGATCCTATTAGCAGTCCCCAGATCTTTCCTATCTAACTCAAAACTTAATATAGAATTGAGATATGTTATGTCATATGCATTCTTACCAGCGATGAGCATGTCATCAACATAAAGCATTAGAAGGATAAGAGAATTATCATTAAGAACTTTAAAATAAACGCAACAATCATACTTACTTCTTGAATAGCCAATCCGCACCATAAGAGAGTCGAAGCGCTTGTGCCACTGCTTGGGAGATATCTTAAGACCATAAAGCAATCTCTTAAGCAAGCAAACTTGATCTTCCTTTTCATGCACGTTAAAACTTTTAGGTTGCTCCATAAAGATTTTTGATCCAAATCACCATGAAGAAACGTTGTCTTCATGTCAAGCTGTTCTAGCTCCAAATCAAACATGATTACTAAAACAAGTAATAGCCTTATTGAAGTGTGCTTAATAACCAGAGATAATATTTTATTGTAGTCCACTCCCTTTTTCTGAGCATAGCCCTTTGTTATAACCTAGCCTTGAGTCTTTCACGTTTCTTTTCTGTTGCTACGTCTTTCTTCCGAAATACCAACTTGCACCCAATCACTTTCCTTCCCTTAGGTTTCTTGACAAGCTCCCAAGTCTTGTTCTTTTTCATAAACTCCATCTCTTGCATCATGATTGTCATCCATTTATCACTCTGTGTATCACGTATAGCATCTTCGAAGGAGTCGATTTCTCCAGTACCAACAGTTAGAGCAAAGACTACCATGTCATCAAAGTCGTATCTCCCAGGGGCTTTGTGAACACGTTTCTTTCTGCCTTTTGCTAGACTATAGGGTTCACCATGTGATTGTTGTTGTTATGGTATGTTGCTAGATGATTCTTCCTCTTCTGGTGTTTCAGACTTTTTTAGCTCCACTTGGACTGTCGTTATTTCTCCGTCACTTTCATCTACTTGCATTTTGTCATCTTGCATGTTGATTGACTTTACCATGTGAGATTCATCAAACACAACATCCCTGCTAAGTACAACTTTATGTGAAGTAGGATTCCAAAGCTTAAATCCCTTCACTCCCTTCTCAAAACCAAGAAAGATGCATTGCTTAGACTTAGAGTCTAATTTAGAACATTGCCCACTTTGCACATGGACATAGGCTGAACATCCAAAGATCCTCAGCATAGAATAATCTACCGACTTTCTTGTCCATGTCTCCTCTAGAATTTTACAATCAATCGTTGTAGATGATGACCTGTTAACGATGAAATATGTCATGTTAACTGCTTCTACTTAGAAACTTTTCTTCAAATCTGCATTCAATTTCATATTGTGAGCTCTTTTCAAAAGAGTCATGTTCATCCTCTCAGCCATACCATTTTGCTGAGGAGTTTCTGGTGTAGTAAAGTGATGTACAATCCCATTTTCTTTACAGAATTATTGAAATTATCTAAACTTGTACTCCCCTCCATTATGTGATCTCAAGCATTTCAGTTTATTTCCTATCTTCCATTTTACCTCTGCCTTCTATTGTTTAAACTTTGTAAATGCATTACTTTTGTGTTTCATGAAGTAGACCCAGACATTTCTTGAGTAATCGTCAATGAAGGTAATGAAATATTCAGCCCCACCCTTAGATTTGATTGGTGAATACCCCTATATATCAGTGTGTATATAGTCTAGTATATCCTTGCTCGTATAAACTACAGTTCTGAATCTAATCTTACACTATTTACCGAAAACATAGTATTTACAGAAATCCAGTTTACAGGCTCTGACACCCTTCAGTGATTTCTTTTATGAAGTTCTATCATACCTCGTTCACTCATATGCCCTAAACGCATACGCCATAATTTTGTGTCATCTATGCTAGACTCTACATCTGTGGTTATATAAGCTCCACCTGTAATTGTATTCCATCTCAACCTATATAGGTTCCGAGCCATCTGACCTTTCATGACAACCATAGATCCCTTACTAACCCTAAGGACTCCACCTGTTACTATATACTTGCAACCATTCGAGTCAAGGGCCCCCAAGGATATTAAGTTTTTCTTTAAGTGTGGGACATGCCTCACATTTGATAAGATTCGTACTATCACATCAAATATCTTGATTTTGATAGTTCATATTCCAATGGTCTTGCATACCGGATCATTCTCCATTAAAATAGACCCCCCAGTATATGATTTATAGGTTTCAAACAAGTTTTAATTTCGGCATATATAAAAAGGAAATCCAGGATATAAAATTAAGAATCAGTAAATTGATTCTTACCTGAAGATATAGAGAGAAGATCTCCATCATCTCCATCAGAGCTATCTGCCACGCTAGCTTCATCATATATTTTTGTTGTTTCTATCTTCTTTATATCATCATTTCTTTTCGTGCACCCTCTCTTCATATGTCCTTCCTTTTTGTAGTAATAGCAAATAAACTTGTCATTCCCCTTCAATTTTAACCGACTTCTGCTTCCAGACCTCATTTGATTTGATCTGCCCCTTTCATGACTCTCTTTATGTTAAGAGTAGTAGTGACTTCGTCCGTCTCAAGAATCTCATTATCGTATAGTAGAGTCGTAACCAAGTGATTGTATGATCTTGGAAGCGAAACCAACATAAGTAAGGACTTGTCTTCATCCTCGATTTCGAATTTAAGACTTGCTAACTGGCTTATGATCTGGCTGAACTCGCTAAGATGTTCAAGCAGATCCGTGCCTTCTTCCATCTGAAAATAATACAACTACTTTTTCAAGAACAACTTGTTCGTCAGAGATTTCGTCATGTAGATACTCTCGAGTTTTTTCCAAACCTCCGAAGCAGTTTCGAGGTCCACCACATAGGTGTCATCTGATAGATTTAGACGAATCGTGCTTATCGCCTTTTCCTCTATCTCTTGCCACTCTTCATCATTTATCTTTGCTGGTTTCTTCAATTTTCCTAGCAAAGCTTTAGCCAGACCTTGTTGTATCAAAATATCCTTCATCATTCGTCGTTAAAAGAGTGAAGTTGTTATTTCCACTGAACCTCTCATTGTCATACTTGGTACTTGAGCCATTTCCTGTCATCGTGGTAGCAAACCCCAAAACATGGAATAACTTAGTAGACTCTGATACCAATTTGTAGAAACGAAAAGCAATCCACAAAAACAAGAAAAAAGAAACAAACACAAAAGAAATAGACAATCAACCACAACGCAAAGATATACGTGGTTCGGTAACGTATCTATGTCCATGAGAGATGAGGGCTTCTTTACTGGCAATGGAGAATAGTGTTACAATAGATATCTTCCTCACGCCTCTCTGTTCTCTCTGGTTACAAAACAATCTGCATTTTTCTCTTAATCCTAGATGAACCGCCAATCGTAACAATATATATCGAGTCCCAAATAGATGATACAAACTATCGAAATACCCATGTACGGATATATATTAAGTCTCAGATATATCGAATCCCATGTATACCCTCCTGAGTTGTCCTTTTGACTCTACCTTGACGTATCTGTTTCTTCAGAATACAAGGCATCAATTCTCAACATGGAAATTGAGTTTTTTTGCGATTTTTTTAGAAATCCGCCAAAGTGCATCATTCTCCTTCATTTTTTAACCAAATTTCCTCAAATTTGTCTCTAAATGATCTTAATCGAGCCTCTTACAATATTATTGGCTCAATTTGACTGATTATTACCCTTTTTTTGTGGATCTAACTTGAAAAGATTTAGTTTTTCCATGCATTTCTGAAATCTGCCAAATATAAATTTCTTTTGTGTATTTTACAAAGTCAATGGGGGTTTCCATCTACAAGGAGCCTGATTTATTTGCACTGGGTATTTAATAATTTTTTATTTATATTATTTACTTTGAAGTTTTGCTCGGATTTCATATAATATTATGCTTATTGAAAATCCATTGATGATTTCTACATTGAGTTTGAACAATGAAATCAGTGTAGGGTGCAGTTTCGCACGTCAGAACATACTATAAAAGGTATTCTTGACTATTTTCATTCAGATGTTTGGTTCCCTGCATCGGTTGTCTAAAAAGGCGAATCTCTATACTTTGTTTCCTACACAAATGATTTCTCTAAGAAGGTGTGGATTAACACATTGAAAAAAAAGACAGATATATTTAACACATTCAAACAGTGAAAAGTTATAGTTGAAAGACAGACTAGAAAGAAGATCAAGTGCTTGAGGACTGATAATGGTGGAGAGTACACTTCAACAGAGCTTGTGAATTTTTACAAGAGCGAAGGAATTGTTCTTCACTTCACCACTCCGAAGACACCGCAACAGAGTGGAGTTGCTGAGCGCATGAACATGACACTTCTAGAGAAGGCTCGCATCATGTGGAGTAATGCTGGTTTGTCAAATGACTTTTGGGCTGAGGCAGTCAATACAGTGTGTTACTTCGTCAACAGGTTACCATCTACAACAATCGCTTGCGAAACACCACACGAGGTATCGTCCTGTAAACTTGTTGCGTATTCTCATTTAAAAATTTTTGTTGTCCTGCTTGTGTTCATGTGAAAGATGATAAGTTGAGTAAAAGATCAAATAAGTATAATTTCCTTAGTTATGCATATGGGGTTAAGGACTATAGAATGTGGTGCCCAAATCTTAAATCGCCTAAGTTTATTGGTAGTTGTGATGTTAAATTTGATGAGTCTGCCATGTTAAAGCACATTCAGAATAATACAGAAACGTAAACTTGCAGTAGTAGCAATGCAGTTGAGGTGGCGTTGACAACTCCAAATTATGTGCTAGAAATTTCGTGCGAGTAAGTAGAGGAAGATGTTGACCATGAGGAAGTCATTGAGTCTACTCCATTTGAGGAAGAGCGTCAGTTTGGAAAGGGAAAAAAGATAAAAAAGCCAGTCGTGCGATATAGTTTTGAGGACATGGTGGCTTATGCATTGGCTGCCACAAGCCAAGATCCATCTACTCTTAAGGAAGCTACACAAGATAGTGACAGTAGTAGGTGGAGTGAAACCGTGGATGAAGAAATATTATCTCTTCAAAAAAATCGTACTTGGGATATCGTGAAGTTGCCTAAAGGCAAGAGAGCTATTGGTTTTAAATGAGTTTATAAGAAGAAAGATTAGTCACCTGAGACTAGTGGTGATCGATTTAAGGCACGTTTAGTTATAAAAGACTATGCACAAAAAGAAGGTGTTGACTATGTTGAGGTTTTCTCTTTAGTTGTGAAACACACTTCTATTCGGGTTTACTAGCCATGGTTGCATTGTTTGATTTAGAGTTAGAGCAAATTGATGTCAATACTGCATTCCTTCATGGAGAGTTATAATAACATATTTATATGACTCAGCTGGAAGGTTTTGTTGTTAAAGGAAATGAGGACCATGTTTACAAATTGAAGTATTCATTGTACGGCCTAAAGCAGTATCCTAGGCAGTAGTACAACGTTTTGATACATTCATGATTGGACACGTGTATGTCATAAGTAAACATGATAATTGTGTCTATTTTAAGAGATTTACTGATGATTCGTGCATTTATTTATTGCTTTATTCAGATGATATGCTTATTGCTGCAAAGAATTCTTTAAAAATTAATAAATTGAAGACTCGGCTTGTCAGAGAATTTGAAATGAAATATTTAGGTTTAGCAAGGAAAATTTTGGGCATGGAGATACGTAGAGATCGAAAGTCGGGTAAATTGTGACTATCTCAGAAGAAGTACAATGAGAAGGTCATTGCTAGATTTGGGATGGAAAATTCAAAGCCCATGTGTACTCCTCTTGCTACATATTTCAGATTGTCGACATCATTATTTCCAAGTTCAGATGCTGAAAAGGAATACATGTCACATGTTTCCTATGTGAGTGCAGTTGGAAGCCTTATGTATTCAATGGTTTGCACTCGTCCAGATATTTCTTATGTTATTAGTGTTGTTAGTAAATATATGACTAATTCAGAAAAGAAGCATTGGCATGCGGTAAAATGGATTCTGCGTTACCTAAAAGGTACATCAGATGTGGGCTTGATGTTTGATAGAGATAACAAGTTTGATGACAATGGATGTTGGCCTGGGGAGCAGGTGATTTTAATATCAATATGTAGATTATTGGATTTGGTGCTATCCAAAATCACTCACATAAGAAAATCCCATATTATGTGGGATTGAGATTGATCCATACTAAATGAGATTGAGATTGATCCATATTATGTGGGATTAAGATTGATATTGATAAGTTTCCTGAAGGAAATAGAAATCCAAGTATCTCTTGATCTTTTGAGATATATTTAACATCAATAGAAACTTTCCTATTTAGTATGGATACCTAATCTTCTATATATATAGGATGAAAGTGCAGAGAATTTGTGTACCCTATTTGAGTCACCATATGGGAATGATGGTTCATCTAGAGAGAGGGGGGCAAGGGCTCCAGTGCATAAGATGCAAGGTTTCCTCTTAGAGAGAAAAGAGTTTCCTTTAGACAGAAACATTGTGATGGTGCCTCTTTTAGACTCTCAAAGGTTGAGAGAATTGTTTCTTATAGAGAAGTGGTTCCTATGGATATTTTGGGTTATTTCCCTTTTGGTCAGAGAGAAAATCAGTTTTTCGTTGCTTTAGCGTCTCTATCTGGTGTTGTCGGTAATGATTACCAGAAGTAAAGAGAATGCAAGGAGAGTGGTTTAAAATGGTTTGTTCGACTGTGTTTTTATCGATATTTGTTCCAAAATCTTTGATGTAACTTTCATTCGTATAGTGGATTTCTGTTTGTCGTGCCGGTGAATGTAGCCTTTTTAGGGTGAATCACGTAAATCTTTGTGTTCTTGTTGTATGTGTTTCATGCTTTATTTCTCATAATTTATTTGACAAATATTAACCCATCGGGTTTAGAGCTTCCGCACACAACAATCTTCATTTATCACTTTAAATTGTTGCCGATCCAATTCGATGGATACAAACCGATTATTGTATAGATCTAGGCCCAAAGCTAATTGGATTTTGGGTTTTCCCAAAAAAAAGAAGTCATTTTTTAGAAATATTATTCAAAATTGGCAAAAACAATTTAGAATGATATTTTTTTCTTTTGTTTTATAAATATCTTGATTTTTCTTGGTTCAGTTGTCCTTTTTAGGAAAAAGAATGCTCACTTATTTGAAAATATATTTTTTGATTTTATAATGTGAAACTTTGTTAGGGATTTTGATTTTTTTAATCTATATTATTTGTCTCAAATTTTTTTGATGATATAATTTCATTTCATTGTCTTGTAGAAGGAAAAAGTTTATATAAGGTTGCAACCTTAAAATGTAGAATTACATATGCACCTCAAAAATCCATTGGAGAAGGTTGTTTTAATGTTGAAATAACCTCTAACTGATCATCTCGACATCGAGATATATGAATATATATATGAAAAAACAAACTATTTTGAGTCCCAAAAATAGTGCATCTTGCAATATATTATCTGGACCGTCCATTTTCAAGATTTCATATATTTATAGATCTACTTGATTTTAACCATTTTTGGAGTTTAAAATCTTATAATTACATATGAAAATAGATTTTAAGATATTCCTAAGAATAATTTTACCAAAATTGCATGTTATGATAAAATTTGGATGTGCATCTTAATTGGATTGTTTAAGGTTGCAACCTTATAGAAACCACACCCATGTAGAATGATATTTATAAAAAACGTTTGTTGTTGTTGTATTTATTAATTATTACAATAGTATGTATAATTATTTTAAAAATATATCTTAATCATTTCTATTTTTTTTAATTGATAAATTTTAAAAGCATGCATAATTGGTAATTTTTTCATAAATTTTGAAGAATTTTCTGGGTCCCCTTAAATATCAGGCATGTTACCCAACACCATATTTTCGTACAAGTACATCGAGTTTCACACGGAGAAAAGACTTCCACTTCTCGTTTTTTTGGGTAAGTAAACTTCTCGATAACAACTTGTCAGACAGGGAGAAAAAACTTGCAGGTTCAGGTTTTTTTAGGGTAAATAAACTTCTCGATAACAACAAACTTGAGTTATCAGAGTGGAGCATGTAATCTTTTGGCATCGTACTCCACATTAGGTGGCCTATGTATCGAAAATGAAAATCAAACACGTGTAAGAACAGAGTATTGCATGCTACGTGTATCAAAGGCGACACGAGAGCCATGAACGTGTCGCCTTATTTGAGGGCGAGATTTTGCAAAGGTGGCGGTGTCCTTCGTTCTCTTCTTTCTCACTCTTAAATACTTCTCTCTCCTTTCCTCTTCGTGTTCATTGCGGGAGGGGACACGAAATTCGCCGAAATTTTCAGGCGTTAAACGGGGTGAGAAAGTTGTATTTCAGGGTGTGGCGAAATTCAGGGAGAGCAGAATTTTGAAGATTTCGCGAAGTTTTCAGTGTGACTGGTAGAGAGAGATGGAGAGTCAGATGGCGCCTGTGGATGGATTGCACTATGTGGAGAATCCTGGAGCCGTAGGGCTTCAAAGTGGTAGGAAAATTATGCTTTATTTTGTTATACAACTTTTTATTGTTTTTTTTTCCATGGGTGTAGAGAGTGTAAGGAATTATAGTCAAGTTAATGGAAGATAGCCCTATGGAGAGAGAGAGTAGAGAAGTTATAGTCAAGTTAATGAGAGTAGGGAAGTTATAGTCAAGTTAATGGAAGATCTTAAGTTCAAAAAAAAAAAAGAAGTTAATGAAAGACCTCCTTATCGAGAGAGAGAGTAGGGAAGTTATAGTCAAGTTAATGGAAGATATGATCATTAATATGTAAAGGAAAATAAATTTTAAAAACCAAATTTGGTAATATTTTGAAGAAATTTTATACACCCTTTTTTTTTTTTTAATTATTGAGGACCACCATTTTACATCTTAATCGTTTGATGGTAAGCCAAATGAGAGCTCCCTGGGAAAAAAATTTAGTTTTGATTTTTCTTGCTCCTTGATTATTTGCATTTTAAATCAAGATTTATTCTATAGAAATGATTTTTGTTGGTATATCCCACTGTCTGTAGATTGTAGAATAAATTATGGGGTATTTTAAGGCATTAAAGGTAATATAAAAAATTTGTTTAAAATCAAGGTTCGCTTCTTAGAGGTGCATCATCAAATGGGCTGTTATGCAGTAAATATCATATACTATTTATTTATGGTACAATATTACTTATGTAAGTTTGGTCATTTGGGTTAAAAGAGTCCAATGCCCCAGTGTTTCGAAAACTGGTATAGGTCTCTGACTCAGGCAAGGGTTTAATCCTGAGTTCCCTAAGTTGGATTTGGGCATGTTGGTGTCAACTGAGCTGTATTTATCAAAAAATTCTGATTCTATCGGGAAACAGGGGAATCAGGGTGATTCTGGCTAATTTGGGTTTTTTTGGCCTGGAATCACCAGCTTCCCCATTTGTTCAAACCGACAATTTTTGGATTTGGGTGGGTGATTCTAGCCAGTTCGACCGATTTTGGAAACACTGCAATGTCCTATGTAGATCTTGATATCTCGTTCTTTTTTTTTCGATATCTTGAAGCAATTTTTTTTTTTCTTTTTTGGGCTTCAAAGGACATGGTCAGGTTTTTTTTCGATATCTTGAAGCAATTTTTTTTTTTCTTTTTTGGGCTTCAAAGGACATGGTCAGGAGATAAGTGCATGGCCTTCGCCATCAGGACCCATCGTGGGTCATGATGGGGAAGAAGAGTCACATGACAAGAAATCAGTATTGAAGAAGGTTAAGGACAAGGCTAAGAAATTACAGAACACTCTTGGCATAAAGAAACACAACCATGAAGGGGAGGAGGAAGTAGAGGAAGGAGATGAAATTGAGGATGACCCTGAGATTCATGGAGCACCTGGTAAGTGTTCTTTTGTGATTTTTCCTTTTACAATTTGTTGACTTGTAAAAATCTCAATATGTATCTTGATGTATCTCTCTCTCACACATACACGCACGAGACCAAATAGTTACATATGGTTAAGAAAGTCAGCCATTCTGTGAAGAATTACTATTTCCCAAGCTTAGTTAAATCAGAAATGTTACAAGCATTCTTTGACTGTGCGATATATGCCCGTTAAATTGAAAATGCTATAGACACGTCATCAGATCTTTATGGGATGGTTGAAATAAGGATTGTATGCAATGAGACCATTTACCTATTGTACTTATACAAGAATGTCACAATTGCTTATGACCATCTGAACAATTGCTTATGACCATTTGATGTGGAATTTGATACCTCGAGTGTGTCAAGAAAATTTCTTTTGAACTTTGTGCTTGGTCAATGGAATAAATGTAACTTTGTACAAAGGGGAAATGGTCTCATTTTATACTTTTCCTTACCAATATTGTCCATGTTGACCCGTTTTATGAAGAATACTCTATGGCTTGTATCTGTTATTGCTTTTTGAGTGTTACTTAAATTTTGCCAGGGATTTTACCATGGTGTAGTTCATATTTTTACCACATATGTATTCACTTTAGGGAAAGTATCCCGTTGTTACGGATTGCCCAAAAAATTAATTGTTTTATGATTTATTTTTTGAATAATTTTATTTGTTTGGGAATTTTCTTTTTGGATAGTCCTGTTGCAAGAGTGAACTAGGGTCGATCACATGCCCAGGAATTATATTTAGTTTTATTTTTTATTTTTATATAAAAAATATCTTCAATTAGGGAATTTTCTTCTGGATAGTCCGGTGGTAAGAACTGAATTTGGGATAGTGGTGTCACTAATGTCAACTACCAATCAACTTACGCCCAAGCCCGATTACTAAAGAATCACATAGATTAATAGGATGCACCAAAATATAATAAAGAAGTATTAGGGACAAAAACAATGACTAAATGCCTCTAATATTTCAGGAGTATTTTGATATTTTCTTTATTTCATAATATTTTTTATTCTTTTTATTTGATCTATTTACGCCCTACTTTTTTTCTCAATTAGATTTATAAGAGCTAGGTTCTCTAAGATTTATAAGCAATATCATTCCTTCAATTTAGTGAAGTTTTGACCTCTAAGTTTATAGCTCTCCCTCTCTATGTCCAACTTCCCTATATATGTAGACAAATTCAAAGGTTCCATCCCTTGGTTTTTGAGAATAATTGATGTACACTTAGCAAATATATTTTGCATATCCTTCATCATTTGTTTTTATTATGAACTTGGTATTTTCTTCTTGAAATTGCAGTGTATGAATCGGCTGCTATTAGTCAAAATCAGCAAGGCGATGTGAGCAGGATACCAATGGAGACTCAAGGGCAATCTGGGGTTCATTACGGTGAATCGCAGCCATTTAGTAAGGAACCGGGTGTCTCACTAGGAGAATCTGGACCGTTCCTTGAGGACCCAGATGCTCCAAAGGATGGCCCCGGAAAGGTTTCAAGTGGAAATTATCAATCCAAAGTCAAGGATCCGACAAATGCAGGTATGTAACACACACACACACTAATAAATAAATAAAACAGAAAGCACCCACTTGAACACTTCTACTCTAATTCTACAATAGGGTATTGACTGCATGATGCATCTTCTTAAAAAACTTGGGCAAGCTGGGTCTTGGATCATGATATCTTTTTACTTGGTCATTTTCACCGGTGTTCATAAGTTAAAAAAGAACATAATATTTTTGTGCTTCTTAGTCATTCTCATGAGTGTTTAAAAGTAGAAAAGAGGGTTTAAAAGTTCGAAGTAACAGGGGGTAGGATGTTCACACGTGCACTCACCTATCTGAATATGCTGGCCGATTCCCTAATCAGCTTGCCGATTTCTGGAACTTAGTCTAAATGGTGTAAAAAAAGGCAAAATACAAAGAACAAAAATGTGAAGAACAAAAAAATTATCCTTGGTTTGATGAGAAAATGCTCAAGTCTCTACTTTTGAGTTGGACATTGCACTAGTGTGAATTTGGTGTTTTATTATTTATCAGAGATTACCTGAGTAATTGCCTAATTACCTTAGCCGAGCACTTAAATTTTCTAATTTTCATATATAGAAATTAGTTATGATCATGATTGAACTGTCATCAATTCAGCTTTGCGATTTTTTACTGATCCTGTCCTGTATTACAGGTGGTGAGGAAATTGGTGGGACGACTGTTCTAGAGTCACTTTCAGCGATGAAACTCAGTGATGGTACAGACTCGAAACGTCGTCAGGAAGTATCGTCAGGTACTCACAACCAGTTTGCCCCAGAAAATCCCAAGCGTACCAGACCTTCTAACACCACCACCAAACCAAATCCCGAGCCCGATAACACGGTTACGGAACAAAGTCGAAATGACCAAGCAGCCCATCCCCAACCCCAAAGCTACACTTCTCTAATCTATGACAAGGCCACATCAGCAAAGAACCTTCTCGCATCCAAGCTCGGTTACGCCCAAAACCCATCGGAGTCCGAGGCTACCACGCCAGAATCGGATGTCACGATGTCTGAATCTGGCAATCGATCAGTTACGGGTACAGTAAAGGAGAAAATAACAGGGGCAAAGAATGGATGTTTGCCACAAAAATTACCAGGCGTGTCTGAGAAGTCCTTAGGTGAGTCTGAGAATCTTTCCGCAGAGTCGGATAAGAGAGAGAAGGGCACTGATAAGGGGGTTTCGATAAAGGATTACGTTATGGAGAAGCTCAAGCCAGGAGACGAGGATAGGGCGTTATCTGAGGTTATAACGGAAGTCATACATAAGGGGGATGGGAGTGGACGAAATGTAACGGTATCAGGTAACAGTGGAGATAACAGGGGGAGTGGGATGGTAGGGAAGGTTAAAGGGGCGGTTACTTCGTTGTTTGGGAGTAGAGACATGAAATCTTCCAAGGAAACAACAGAATCTGATGTCGGAACGAAATCTCTGAAGGAAGCAACAGGATTTGACGTCCGAATGAAATCTCTGAAAGAAGCAACAGGATCTGACGTCGCAATGCCTGTTTCTCATGACATAATGATCAAGGTATGTAACCGCATTTTCTATCTTTGTTATCCGTTTTGTTTTTATTTTATTTTTTCTGTGCAGTTAGGAATTTTGCATTTTGCAACTGTGGATTGAGGCCATAGTTTTGAAACTAGTTGAGCTCCAATTTTCTTTTTTGGAGGAATTTATCAAAAAAGATGACAGATGAATAACATCTCACAAACTTTTTTTTTAATTCCCGAAATCCCATCTGAAGAAGGCTGAGTTAGAAACTTAGAATAGTTGATAATTTTGGCATGTTTTGATGATTTAGTGAATTAAATAATTGATATACAATGAGTTGCTGATGATTAACCGTTACAAGTTGATGAGTTGTGTTTTTTGTTTGTGTAAATAGTTGAAATATTAGGAGTGTTATGGTACTTTTGGGGTTTTGTCTTTTCATCGATGTGATCCTCTATATGGCCCATTACTAGGTATTTGTCATGGGAAAGAGGTCCTAATCATCTTCATTGAGGCTGAGGGTGATTTTACGGAGTTCCATTAGTGGATTTGAGCTGATTTATGAGGGTGATTTTTATGCAGTTCATTTGAGCTGATTTATGAGTAAATATGTGTTAATCCCATTTGTGATCTTTTGAAAGGGGAGTGGGTCCATGCAATCAGGTTCAAGCCGACTCAAGACTTGACCGGGGTGGTTCTGTCCAAAACATTTTTGGTTTGGATTGGATCGACTCAAGACTTGACCGGGGTGGTCCGGTCTTAGACCGTTTTTGGTTTGGATTGTATTGACTTTGCATATCCTGGTCTGAGCCTGATGCCAGACCCAGACCCAGACCAACTGGTCAGGTTGGGGTCCGAAGCCATGCTTGGGTCTGGGTTAAGGTCGTGAGCAAACTGCCCTACTTGTGCCTATTTCATTGTTTTGGTGATGTTGTCTTTGCAGGCACAATGAGAAGTGGTCTAGAGGAGGTGGTGGGTGAGAGGAGGATCCAGGAAAACTGAATTTGACAGTGGAGTTTGGACTTGTTTGTTGTTGTGTGATGATGAATGGTTTTCAGTTTGATGTTAATGCGTATGTTTTGTATTTCCAATGTGAAGCTACCTGCTGTGTGGTTTTTTTATGGGGCTTTGGAAGTATTTATTGCTTCGCGTGTTATTGATGCATGGAGTTGCCTTGTTTTCAATCCTACTCTTCTGTTTTCCTTTCTCAAGATATGTGAAAAAAAAAAAAAAGAGATTGTAAATTGTGAGGCTATGGAGGTCACGATCACTTTTAGTCGTTAGCCATTGGATGCCATCGTTAGCCATTGGATGCCAAATAGGATGATTTTATGATTAAGTCATTAGCCATTAGATGTCAAATAGGATGATTTAATGATGATTATAAAGTATGTCTTCAAAAACTTTGTTGGGCATGAAATCTAAAGAACATGAATAATTGAAATCTAAAGAACATGAATAATTGAGTCTTTTTGTACAAAAAGTAAATGGTTTTTTTTAAGATATTGTCTACATGGACAATATTGGTTGTGATTTCGTTGTATTAGTAGTAAATGTTCATTTTATATCGTCTTTTAAGAGTTAAAAAAGGAGATTTAGAAAAACAAAACGTGTTAAGACTACTTTTGAGAATGAATCATGAAAGTGCTTTAGCAATAGCTATAGATATCATGCTCATGTTGGAATATACTTGTGGGATTATAGTCGTTGCTTTCGGGTAAAAATCGAAAGTAAACAACTCCAACCTAGATTTTAATTAAAAGAAATCCAGGAGTCATTGAATGATTCCGTTACGAAATTTGAAAGAAGATTTCAAAACTCGGGTAAAGAAATTCAAGAATCGTTGAATGATTATCTTCCAAGAATTTACATCCGATTTATACCCAGAGGATAATCATTCAGTAATTTTAAGTCCTTTTTAAGTGGAGGGTTTGCTCATGGGTTTTTGGGCTACTGTTTACTTAAAAAGGTTATAACTAATATGAATCTTTTCCCCATCAAATCTTGAATCCACTAGGAAAATAAAAAGGTTATAACTAATATGAATCTTTTCCCCATCAAATCTTGAATCCACTAGGAAACATCGGTGAAGGCAGGTATTTCCATTAGATGTATTTGTATTTGAGAAAATTTTTTAGGAAAATTTAAGTGGCTCCGGTAGGCAATAAGAGTGTAAAATTTAGGTGGGCTGGTTGTGTACTCAAAACACTTATTTAAGTGGTGTAAGTTAGTTCAAGTGAAAGGTTGAAAAATAGCAGCGATAAGTCTTATTTTAAGTGGTGTAAGTTCGTTCAAGTAAAAAGTTGAAAAAGAGTAGCGACAAGTCCAAAAGGATATGAAAATAGTGAGAAAAGATACGGGGGTTTATAATTTCACTTAGGGTATGGTTTGGTTTGTTATAAATCATGATTCGTATAGTCGATTTTGATTAGTGGGAAAAAAGCTTTGACGATAATGACCTCTATTTTACAAAATTTTTGTGCTCAAATTGTTAAAGGTCTTATGGATTTTAATAATTTGAGATCTTATGAATTCGAAAAAATTAATTCGTTTTAGACGTTGCTTAATTTGAAAATTGTTTAAATTTTATTTCTTATTGGTATTGAGTTTCAAAATTTAATTCCTTTTAGGCGTTGCTTAATTTCAAGGGCCTGTCTTCTCCTGAATTACCCAAAAAAAAAAAAACAGTTTTAAAAAAGGCATGACTACATATAAAGGAAGTATGACGCCTTTAAAATCAAGGGAAAAAAAAAAAAGGGTGTTTTGATGCTATAACACCATCCATTTCATTTCGATCTTGAAATGAATTTTTAAAAAAAAAAAAAGAAAAAAGAAAAAAAAAGTCAAATAATGAAAACAGTGCGCCTTACAACGCATTTATCATTTATCAAGGATTATCTATTTTCAAGTATTTATAAATATACTTGGTTTATGTCATTTTTTTTTCTCTCTAAGAGTTCACAAGCTCTTCGGCACCAAATATGTATTTTTCTGCATAGTTTGGAAGTGTATTTTGATTAGTTAATTTACACCTTACAAACTGCACCTTCTGCAAAGATTATATTACGATTACATTCATTTCAAAAACATATAAAATTTGACAGTTTCGGACATCTTTCTCTCTCTTAAATTCTCTATTTTCCAATTACTCACGAACCTCTCTGTCTCTCATTTAACATTATGGTATGTATTTGTATTTGTAAAAACTTTACTAGCATTCTCCCATGTCACCGATCTCTCCATGAGCTCTCATTTTTCTTCTCTTCAAATTGGATTTCTTAATCCTTAGCCTTTCATAATCTTAGTCTTCCATACTTCAAGGTTTAAAGATTTTAAAATTAACTAGATTAAGACAAAATATATAAAATACAAGTTTAATAATAATAGGAATAGAGATGACGAAGTAGCTAAGATTGACGGTCAGCAAATACAAAAAAAATGCACTTTCAATATCTTGACCAATAATCCAAAAAAATGGAAAGATTGAAAAAGATGTACATAAAATTAGAACTGAGTGGACAAAGTAAAAAGATACAACTAAAATTTTATGTGATCGCTGCAACTAATAGAGCTTCAAAGAAACTTTTTATAAGACAATTGTTAAACCAACTGTGCTCTATGAGATAGAATATTGAGTGATAAAATAACATACCTATAGAATGAATGTAACGGAGATGAAGATGTTTAGATGGAAGCGTGACAAGACAAGAAGGTATAAAATTCAAATGAATATATTAAAAGAAAATTAGTGTGGGACCACTGAATGATAAAATGAGAGATAGTAAACTCAAATAGACTGATAATGCAGCACAAGCTCAACCCAAAAGACCATTGAAGTAGTAAAAAAACATATAGAAACTTATGACCTCATAACCTCATTGAAAGTATGACACTTAATAGAGCAAAATAACAAACCATGATTTGGATAGCCGACCCAAGTAATTGGAGAAAAAACTTTGACGATGACTCCCAACCTCAAGGTCTCTTGCAAACAGAATATAATATAATTGAACAACGATGTATTACTCTAAACTACGGCTTTATAGGAATATGCTCAAGACTAGATGGTTAATGTGGTGGAGTGTCAGATCACGACGTCTTGAATTCTAAACTTACTATATGTAGAAAATCCCTCCATTATTGACTATAAGGAAACATATTACTATTTAAGTTTATTTCATAAAAAAACTTCAAAGCTCTCAAAAAATAGGCGAACTAAGAAAATCCGAGAAAGGATCCAAGGCAAGTAAAAGAAGGTGCAGAGGATGGCATGTAGGAATGTCTAGGACAATTTCGACACAACATCCTTTCTATCACGACCAAAAAAATTACTATAATGTAGCACTCAAAATTTCAAAAGATCCCAATCTTGCAACCGCTCAAACTGTACAAAGTTATGGAAACAACTCGATGCATTTTCACTTTTTATGAACACATCAGCATAGAAGTTGCCGACCCCAATTAATTGGGAAAAAACTTTGACAATGATTATCAGGCTAAAGTCTAAAGCAGGGATGGAAAATTTTAAAACATAATTTATGTAAAAAAAAACAAATAAAAATTAGAAACCAAAATGACTGAACTACAAAACTATTTGTAGGCGTACTACCCTGTAATTCTCTCAAATTTTACGGACCCTTCGTCAACAACTGAGAAGCGTTTCCTTTTCTTTGATAGTTTTGAAGGGTTTTGAAAACCGCTTTGCTCATCCACAAAATGAGAAGCAGTTCGAGCCCGGAGCTCTTCCAAGGTCTCTCCCTCCTTTGCTCGCTCCAGAACCTATGGAACACAATAAAGTTAGAACCAGAATCACTAAATTGCCCGGTAACCTGTCCTGCCTGGAACACCATCCTGTCCTGTCCTGTTCTCTCTCTCTCACACACACACACTCACCCACATGCGTGCATGCAACAGTGAACGATATTAACTTTGAAAGAAGCATGCCTTGAAATCGTGGGGACCTTTTGTTCCATTCACATTCATGTAAAATAACACCTTACCAGATGGCGACCGTAGAGATGAGAACTTGAGAGGGCATCAAATGCATTCTGTGCTTCTTGTTTTGTTACAAACTCAACAAATGCAAAGCCCCTGTGATTCCCATCAAACTTCTTTGGAAGCCTTAAGCTCTTTATCTGAAAATCAAATGAATTGATATAAATGGGGCCTTCAGTCACATGGCAATATCAGTGAATAAAAGAAAAAAAGAGGAAAAATAAAAAACATAACAATTTATAAAAACTATATACAAAATGAAAAATGAAAAATCTAGTTGTTGGATTTCAAGTTCAGATCTAGTTGATCAGAGTTCTTGAAATCTTCAGCCAAATAGTATTTCGATGTTCAAATCCTAGATTTTGAATGCTTCTCTGTGGAAAATAAACCTATGATTCCATAGAAATAAAAAATAGGCTTGGGTAACAAATTTCTGTGGATTCAATGAATTTGCAAGCTTTCAAACTTCAAGCAAAGCTTAGTTCAAAAATCACAATTCACAAATATGAGAAATTTGATTATTTTTCTCTCCAATCTAACCTTCCCATAGCTAGTGGATGCAGAAATGACCTTTAAACCTAAGTTTCAGAAAAAATTGGAGCTTGGTTGTCAGATTGAGAAAACAACAAGAAAAAGGGCTGTTTTTCCACTCCCTCAACCCCCCAGCCCTTCCTTTTGTTATCTGCAAATTTTGTCAGACAAGGCGAGTACTGACAGCCTTGTGAATCTTCAGAAAATCACTGAGCTTCAGACAATGCTTTGCATAAGTTCGGTGAATTCAATAACAGCAACCGTAGGCAAGCCTCTGGAGCTAGAGTAACTCAGGAACCATAGAAGGAAGGGGTAAAGAACAAGTACCTGCCCGAATGCACTAAAGAGCTGCTTCAAATCTTTCTTTGTAGCCTCAAATGCTACATTTCTCACAATTAGCTTTGTTGAGCTCTTTTCCTTTTCCACCTTATTTCGCACAATCTCATCACTTGCATTCTTCTTGGAGTGACAAAGCTGCAAAATGAGAGCATGCCCTTCCAGAACAGTTCCCTGCAATAAAAGTATGGGGGATGAAATTTAATTCAATACCAAAATGAACAAATTACAGATTATTTATTTTAATTTTAACATAACCACTGAAAGGTAAAAACATATACTGAATGAAAGATACCATGCTCCTATGAACTAAGGAAAACCAGAATCCATTGTTTTCAGGATCATAGCATGAAATGATGGATGGTAATCGAGCGAAAGTGGGGCCCACCAGAATGGGACATGATGTATTGGGTCTCTCTTTCTCCACCAGAACAGGACATGATCTATGTGGGTCTCTCTCTCCACCAGAACAAGACATGATGTATTTGGGTCTCTCTCTCTCCACCAGAACAGGACATGATGTATTTGGGTTTCTCTTTCTCTAGGGACATGATGTATTGCGTCTCTCTCTCCACCAGAACAGGATATAATGTATTTGGGTCTCTCTCTCCACCAGAACAGGACATGATGTATTTGAAGGTCTCTATCGCTATCTCTCTCTCTCTCTCTCAGTCAATGTCAAGGGACTAGGAAACGATAATCATTGGATGATTGCCCACTTCGCCAAGACATAAACCTGAAGAGTAATGCTCGGTGAGAGCAGGACCTGTAATTGCTTGCAAGTATTTCTTGCTGTCTCCACAGAATCGAATTCAATGAAACCAAATCCCATGGAAAGATTCTTCCCATTCTTCACGTGCTTCTTGACCTATACATGTAAATTAAAATCATAAACCAAGGATATTTATTTGCCTGCCCCTCTCTCTCTGTCGTTCTGTCTCTCTCTCTCTCATGTGCGTGTGCACATTCATTTCATTTTCTGGAAGAGAGAACTAATCTGCTTCAAGAAAAATTCTGTATAAATTTACCTTTATACTTCTGATGCTTCCTCCCTTGAGATTTTCAAGAAAATGCCGTCGTAAAGACTCCTCAGTGGTCTTGAAATTCAGATTCTTAACAAATACCGATCTAGACTGCAATTAATTCAATAGCCATAGAAATTTCAGAAACAGAATAAATAATGGAATAATGTCATTACTTACTGGGTGCGGTTTGTATAAAGCCTACGCTCTAAACAATCAAATTAAAGCCTACCTTCAAATAGTGTCAAGAAATGTGGTTTCAATACTGGAAATATTTGTGATAGCCTTAAAATATATTTTCATCTTTATTTATAAATTTTAAAGCTTCAAAAATAGTGTACATCGCCAGATCTATGAAAACTTGAAAATCTTGAAAATAGACGATCCAAAAATGCGTTACAAAATACACTATTTCCAAAACTTGAAAACCATTTTTTTCTCATGTCCATGCATCTTGATGTTGAGATGATTAATTTGAGGATAGTTGGGCATCAAAACAATCTCTTCTAGTGAAATTTTTTAGATGGGCTCTAATTTGATTGTTTAGAGCCTCAGCTCTGTATAAACTTTTCCCTTGCTTTAATGGCCAATGGAATAATGTGATATCACTCAAAGGGCCTGCCAGAGTAACTCAAGTATGGAGGGACTCTCAGCCAGCTACCTAAAACCCACATGAGTATGCTAAGTAGCAGGAAACGTCATGGTTTGTTTAGCGGGGCTTCTTTATCGCTTTTTCAGATATTTTAGCATTTCGATATCCTTAGTTAACCCCTCCCTCCTACAACCCCAAACTATTCATGCGAAGCTCACATCTTAACACTGTTTATAACTACCGAAAGGTGGACTGTGACACTCTCATGTTCCATTATGTCCATTACTGTCTGATGAATATGGAACAATGACGGAGAGAGAATGGACACGCCAAAACTGGACATGACTCCAATTCTGGGATTTCATCGGGATGTGAATGAGCTGAGGCCATAGTTCCTAATATTATAATACTCGCCACAAGCTAATCATCATCATTAGAGCTTTTTCCCAACTAATTCGGGTCAGCTACATGAATCCTAGTCCGCCATTCTGCTCTATTAAGGGCCATACCCTCAGTGACACCACAAGTCCCCGCATTTTTTCTCACTACTTCCAACCAGGTCCTTTTGAACCCAACCCTTGCCTTTTTTTAGCCTTCCACCCTACAAGCTAATGCTTCCCAAAACTGATAATATGTTTACTAAAATCATAGACATATTATAATTTGGCAAATGGGTTATATTGACAAACCTCAACCCTATCGGGATCCACATCCTCATCACTTTCTATCGCTGACTGCTCCAACACCACTGTCGTAGCATCTTTTGTACCAGCAATAGCATCATGTTGTGGCTTGGTATCCAATGAAGAAATCGACCTGAAAATGTTGTCTGGGGCCCATTCCAAATACAATGGAAGATCTCTGCCAAAGAGGAGCAAAGGTCAGGTCAAGCTTAATCACTCAAATACGGAAAGTTGGAATGACAGTTGACTATTCTCAACATAATTTCAAAGCATTTGCTACTGATGATCCTTAGGAGAAACACCAAGAAAGAAATTTCAGTCTCTAAAGAAAAAAGAACAGCAAACATCATCATCATCATCATCCTCCAAGTCTTATCCCAATTATTTGAAGTCGGCTACATGAATCTTCTGTTTTTTTTTTTGAAGTTGTTAACTGTGGCTACATGAATCATGGTCCTCCATTCTTATCTATCAAGGGTCATACCCTAATAAGACCAAAACTATAACACAAGTTCAGGATTCATCATAAGATGTGGCAAACTTTTATGTTGCCTGCCTACATAACGCAACCCACCTCCTTTACCAGGGGGCTTGGGACAGGTTAAGGTCTTCACTGTAATTAGACCCCAAACAAAACAAACGAACAGCAAATATGGTTGAGAAAAGAAAAAGTATACAATGAGACCATTTATCTTTGGTACAAGGTGGTCACAATTAATCTTGACCATTAGATATGAAATTAGATGGCTGCATTTATTCTATTGACTAAGCTCAAACTTAAAAAAAAAAATTTCGAACTTCGTGACATACCCAAGCTATCAGATTTCACATCGGATGACTGTAAATAATTGTGAAATGGTCTCATTGTATACAATCCCTTAAGACAAAAAAGTAAAGTACTATTATGAAAGTAAAAATATTATGAGCTCAGTCAGTTTTATCCCACTAGCTGATCTTTTTTCACAGCAATCCCTCTGTTTGCCATTCCATCCGCCACTTGACTCGCTTCCCTTACAATGTATATGGCCAATCTCTAACGTATTAATCGTCTCTTGTTATCCAATATCTTCTATTACAGGCTGCAATAGTAGAGGTATACTCAGTCAACGCTCTTTTGCTGGCAAATGGATGGCTGATAGGCTCGCCAAACAGGGAGACGAAATAAATGTATGCCTTTCTACAGCCAAATCTTACACCCATCTCCAAGTTTAACTTACATCTTCAGCTTTTCTGTATGCTTTGCCTTCAAAACCATTGTACATATCTCTAAAGTCTTTATTTTGAGGTCAGCATGATTGAACATCCTTTAATCATTGCATGAATAGCTTTGTATTAGAAAGAAGAAGAACATATGGTCTACACTTATACTCTAGAAATGTCCTGCTATGTTAGCAGAAACATGCAAAGATCTTAATCAAATATAACAAACCCTAAGTCAATTAAGTGACGTATGAAACCTCATTCGGTAATCCACTTCCAACTTGCAAAAGGAATGTTCTCTTTTTGAGGAGAGAGATTGTATAAGTTCATAGCAATTGTTACAAGGCATCCATTAGTAAAGAAACTCTCATACATGATAGTTTCCAAATAATGATAAAAATTTGCACACAAATAAATCTTCTATACAAACCCAACTTGGAGTCAACTTACTTGTATCGCTTATATGCCAAGCCTTTAAAAGCTGCACGAGCTTCAGCAGCTTCAAGGTAGCTAACCTGAAGAAACCAAAAGGAAATCAGTTTTCTCAAACAAAGGACAACATTTATAACACAAATTCTATACAACGAGATATTGGTGCAAGTGACCTATCTCATTCCAGAAAAGAAAAAAACATGCAAATGGAACATGCCAATTACTTACCAGGGAATATTTCTAAGACGAAAAAGCATAGCTGTGAAGGCTAGAAAGAAGACACAACATAATGACCTTTTCAGCAGCGCAGAGAAAATCTCCGATTCTGATCACAATTGACCAATCAGAATTGCACTGGGGGTCCTCTAGTTACAGACACCTAAGAACCAGAGATTCGTCCCTGATGCAACACGAATCGCACAGTTCACAGCAATGAACAGGGTGATTCGATCGTCGGGCTCAGGCTATTCCTGATTTTTCAACGATTTTTTTAAAATCACCCAAAACTGACAATGTTCCCATGTGAAGACTTATTTTCTTCGAAAAAAGGCATTTTCCATCTTTTCTCAAATCTTTGGCTCATTTTGAGCCATTTTATTTGCAGAATTTCTTCAATATAGTCACTTTTGTGAGATGAGGAAGATCTAAAGCTCCATTTTTCAAATTGAAGCCCTATTTTTGCAGAATCAATTTTTTGTTTATTTTGAACTCCAATCTCTCTGATTTGCAGGTTGTAACTAGTTCTGTACAAGTGGATTTTTTTTTCACAAGCTTCTACCCACTTCTAAAAAATCTTTACGATATTCATTTCATCATTTTGAGTTGGATCACCCTGGATCAGTAATATGACTCAAGAATCGGCAAGCCACCATGGATTGCAAGGTGTCTTACAACATTGACTTCAGTATCAAAGAAAATGGATATAGCAGTAGTGAAGAGTGAATTCCAACAAACAAGGCAAATCCCAAAAACCACAGAATAGAAAACAAGTAAACTACATAGCAATAGTAAAAAGGAAAGCATAAACAAAACATAAAAATGAAATGAAAATAGAAATAAAGAATAAAACTATTTCGCAAAGGTAAATACAGGCATGCATACCAATGCCATAGCTTTTGTTGGTGGAAGGATGATTTTATCCAAACTTCCAAATTTACTGAACATTTTTGTAAGATCTGCTTCAGATGAACCATATGGCAAGTTCTTGACCAGGAGGACATGGTTGCTTCTTTTCACATTTTCAACCCTTCCAGAAGCCAATTCCTCTAGAACAGTTATATTGACCCCTGCACTTGTGAAAGCTTTCTTTGTCTCTGCAATTACTTGGGTTTCTCCTAAGGCCAAACGGACTGCAAGATCATCAGCTTCTGGATTGAGCAGCTCACTTTTGCTGACCCCATACTTCCTCGCAATATTTTCAGCAACCTAATAGACCACAAAATAGGAATAAAACACATTATGATGTGACTTCTTTATAACTTGCGAAAAACATTTTGTTATCAATATAAAGCACAAAAGGTCAATCAAAGTTAAAAATTTGTAACGTACAGTATCTGAGTGCATGAACAAAGCATTCCATGCCCTTGTGTCTCCACTACCTTCAGAAGCTTTTCTCTGCTCTTCCCTTTTCTGTTTAAATTTGTTTGAACCCTGGATCATGGGAAGATCATGCCTGGAGAAAATAGAAAAAATCATGATTATAATGACTCACATAATAACAACACAATAGCTAGTACACATACTCCTTATTACTATATAGTACCAAGGATATATATGTGACCTTATAACTAATAAAAACGTAAACTCTAGCAGGTTAGAAGAGCTTACTGAGGTTTCTCAGGGGCATTCTGTTGCTTTGCTGGTAGAACATGTAATAGTCTTCCCTGGAAAATTGATTTGTCCAGTTCTTTTAGGGCCCTGTAAATAACCAAAACAGAGAGAAAAAATAGAAATCCTACTTGCAACATAAGTCACAAAAAATTACAGAAACAGTAAACTTCTCTTTTTCCTTATAAGTCAATGTACACAAGTACAAATCCAGTTACATGGCAGAAAGTACAATAACGTTTTCTATTAACATAGAACAAGACAAGAGCCCTGCCGGTGGTTTTCCCTTGAAATTTGACGTAAAGCTGACAATATTTCGCATTAGTATATGGGCGTAATGTGTAGAGAGGCATACAACAATGGAGCAGTATTAAGCATATCAGTACAAAATATGACTCTTATTTATACGGCAAACATATGTACATAAACACTCATAACTAGAAAGCCAGCTAAGGCAAGCAGATCTCACTCATGCTTGTCTCAGGAGATAGACACACACATGAACTTGCCTAGTCACCCAGCAACTATTGTTAGCACTAGACTATTCCACTTGGGGCCCACCTGTACATAAACACTCACTAGAAAGCCAGCCAAGGCAAGCAGATCTCACTCATGCTTGTCTCAGGAGATAGACACACACATGAAGTTGCCTAGTCACCCAGCAACTATTGCTAGCACTAGACTATTCCACTTGGGGCCCACCTGAGCTTTCTATGTCTCTGGTTAATAGTTTGAATTTTAAAGTCCAATAATATATTACAATTTATGAGAAGGTAAAGAAAATGATCAAACTTAAAATACCTAAAATTGCCTGTATTTTATAAAATTCCAGTCAATTTAGATATGTTGTCAGTTCTTGAAAAGAATCTATAAGCTGGACTAGGCTAATCCACTTAGGGCCCACCTAATGCTTTCTGTGCTGGTTAAAAGTCTCATCTTTAAAATTCAACAATATGACTTATGAGTACATAAAGGAAGCGTTCAAACTTAAATCAGACGAGTAACTGCCTGTATGTTATAATAATGCAATCAAAGCACATAAGGTCATCAGTTCTTCACAGGGAGTACATCAATGCTTCCACATCAGGAATCTGAACTATCTGAGACAAGCACTATACTAGAAGCACAGCACACTATTATGCGGTGGGCGTCAATTAAAAAATAAAACCACCAAATTATCTTGTTATATCCAGCACTTGCATACACAAGCACACAATAATCACACTTAAATTCTTCATAAAATGTTTATTAAGTTAGAAACACTCTAGATATCAAACTGGGTATACCATTAAGGAAAGATTACTATAGCAAAAGACTTCAATAAAATAAACAAAAAATTTGTTCAAGGAAATTATTACCTCACTGCAGATTCTGGGAGTGTATAAAGCACATAACCAAATCCTTTTGAGCGTCTAGTATCCTTATCAACCACAAGATGGACTTGTGAGATGTCACCATACTTCTTGAAGAGCTCAGCTAGTTCATCTTCCCTGATGTGGTAATAAACGAAATTACAAAGGAAGTCATTTAAGAGTAGACATGAAACATGCCTCACTGCCAAGCTAAAGGAGCAACTCATTTATCTGGCTTCATGAATATCAAATATTTGTGCTCAATAAACTAGAACAAGACAAAAAGAAAGGAGGAGAACAAGGAAATCATGCCATAGTGCACTCAACTATGGTACATGACAATCCGAGGCTACATTGGCCATCTATTTCCAAAGACGGATGGCTGACTGGAGTTGAGCCCCACGGAAACATTCACTCTGATACAATTAATATTTGGCCATCCTTTAGTGTGAATGGATGGAACATTTAGGTTGCGGCGCCATTCACAATGATTCATTCAAAGACTGCATACTTTAAGGGAGATGAAAGAGGAAAACGAACAAAGACTGCACATACGTTGCAGTGTATGGAAGATTGCGTACAAAGAGACGCCCAGTCTCAAGGACCTGTGCTTGTTCATCTGAAATCAGAGAAGATGATGGGTTGTCACCATCTTCAAAAACCTCGCCATCTGGAACTTCAGGGAGGTTGTCCTCCCCAGTTTTCTCATGCAATTCCCCAGCTTTGGAAGAGAGATTCTCACCCTCGTAAAGCTCACTATCAATCCCAGTATCTTCATTATCACTAGGACATTTATCTGAACTCTCTCTCTCATCTGCTTCAGAATCAGACCAATCCTTTCTCACTCTACTTTTGAAATAATCCATGTCAGAGACAGCAGGGTTTCCAGCCACATCATTAGACTCTCTTGGCAAAGACCTTGATAAACTCCCCTCATTTGGTAATTTCTCTCCATCAATTATTTCAGCTCCAACCTCATCCTCCATTTTATTCGTTTCCTTACTCTTTCCCTTACTTGGATGAATTTCTTTTCTATTAGATGTATGATGTTCATCAGATATGATGGTATCATTTGCCCATAGTTTTGACTTGCTCCGTGGCTGCATAACTTCAAGAAATTCTTGAAGCTGAGGATCCTGGTCTCTCTGTTCTCTTCACTGTGTTTAGCAGATTTAATCTTTTCATGTTTGCCTTCTGAACTCTTACTGCTTGAATTTTTGCCATTGTCTCCGGCATTTGAGCCTTTTTTGTTAGCAGAATGTTGACTCCATGGCCGTGGAATATCAGGATCACCAATTTTACGAGCAACCTAACAGTTTACAGGATGGAAACCAATTGGTTAGTGAACTTGATGGTAGTACTCTTTGAAAATGAAGGAGAAAAAGGACATTTTTGTAGTTAGCATTTATATTAAAAAAATTAAGTCATCAAATAAATAGAAATTCGAAAGAACCCATCTTATTTAACTAACAAGGATCACAAATAGAAAGGCTAGTATAGGCATATGAGTTTTCCTCCTATCAGTATATGTGAATGAATCACTGTGTATAGTGAATAAGTATATCAATGTTCAGGAAAGCGCAGGCGCCCGCCAAGGTGTTTTGGGGGCCTGGCCGCCTAGGCGCCCAGGCACCCGCCCAGCACAGGGTACCCTCACATAATTAAGATATATAAGTATCATCATTAAGATGTTAGTTTTAAAACAGTAAGATTTAATTTTACAGTAAGACTTAAATAAATATATAAGATCTTAGTTTCACATAAGACTTAACTCATTAACATATCACATAATTATTAATTTATCAAATAAAGTAAAACAAAAATAATAGAATATCAAAACATGAATCAACTATTCATAAAAGAATACGATATATGCCCAATTTCATGCTCCAAATGTGAAAAAATTCAATTAATCACAAAATAATTCAATTTTTAACTACAAACATTTAAATATATCGTAAAAGAAAAAAATAAATAAAAGAAAGAACAAATGATTCACAACATAATACGTTATAGCAAAATCATATCAAAACCCTTTTTTCAAATATGATAATACTTTAAAAATATCAAAATCAAATTGATGTCGGTGCAAACCTCGTCTTATAGGGTCGCCAAAAGTCCTCAAAATGGACTACTAGAAGCTCCAAAAACACCATGAACTATTGGCTTTGTTTTGGGAAGAAATCAAAAAAATAAAAAATTTATCAATCTTTCGATAAATCACAAAAGAGAGGTTTTTGGGTAGTCCCACCTACCTAGTGCCTAGGCATTTTTGAAAATTTTCTGCCTGGCCACCTGGGTGGCGAATTTTTGAACATTGATGTATATATATATTAAACATAAAATTTATCTCTTTCTGGCTTGGCTTTATTACTTAGGTCTTGCAAGTGACAACCTTACATCCAAGGTTCAAAACCCAAAGTGACCTACCCAAAAGAAACAATAAGAAAGAAAAAAACAGAAGAAGATTATAAATTCATGGACATAAACATATATGCCTCAGTCACTTTCTTTAGACTTCTGTTCATAAAAAACTGGTTAGTTAGGTACTTATAGGAAAAAGCAATGCAGTCACTTGGACTCTGTCTATTTCACTTTTTGTTAGTTACTGGAAACTTCACTTTTTGTTAGTTAATGGAAACTTCAATGTGGTTCCAAAATGCAGGTCTAAGACATTCATGCATCTCTTTCTAGCTTCTATTTCCTTTTGGAATAATTAGCCATGTATCGCTCTCATTGTTAAGAAAAAGAACCAAATTCCCAACTCAATCCTGCAATGATTTGATCTCGTCTTAATTAGTTATTCAATAAAATGTAGATGTATATTACAAATCATGCTGATGTCCTAAAAATCTAAATCTCCAGCCAATCACAAGGGAAGGTTCACATAGTATAAGGTCAATTTCAACTTCAATAGCTACACTCTGAGAGATATCACTCGATCCGATGGTCACGTTATTTTAACTTTCAGGATTGGACACCCTTGACACCTGTTTACTATCTTACTGACACCAGTGTCAGTGTCCATGTAGCACTGCACATGGAGCTAGAAAGTCTTCTGATTTTGACTAGGGAAATTAGTGATCCTCAAAAACAGAATTAAATGGCTCTAAACAAATAATCTATTTCCTCGAAGACAGCACACAATCTTCTCAGATATATATATGTCTTATGAATATTCATGGATAAATATTGTTAATTAACTGAGGAAGGAAAGTGATGATATATGAGATGGCTATGTTGGATATCGAGCTGGATAACTAAAAGATACGGGATTTCCACTATAGGGGCTCCTGAAAGGTACATGTAACTTTTGCATCCTTTCTATTACTTGCAAAGAAAAAAAAAGAATTCAAGTGTGATGCATGCAAGCATATCTAGATAGACAGGTATGTGTTTGTCTATGAATGCATGTTTCCCTTTTTCATATATGCATGTTTCAGTGACTAAATGGATGTATGCAGATATGCATGTGCCTATTTGTTTCCTTTCTTATGCAGGTAGATATTCATTATACATGAGTGAAGGTACCCACAAAGTAGGTACATGTTAAACAGCATTAATCGTTCATCCTAAAACATAAAACTACACCCACTTGAATATGAAAGACACAAAGCCCATATTACGAGGATACTCAAGCACTAGCTTGAATATGAAAAACCACAAAGCTTAACATATAAAAATTATAATGAGCCATGCATTCAATTATTTCTTACAATTATCGCATAACAAATAAAGATCTAACAAAACATAACGGACAGGTTCACTATCACATATGAATCAAGGGCTCCAAGTACGTGGAGATACATGAAACCAAACATAAACAGAAGATATGACCAGCAAATACAACTCATCTGAATAATATATCTTCTTGATATACGCATACAAAACAGTAAGTTTGCAGAAGAATAGAAATTTGAAATGAATTTTCCAGAAAAACAATAGAAATACGAAATCAACCTCACATGTTATTCTGCTGGTGTCCAAATATGAATTGTGGAAGTATTTTATTGCTTCTTTTGCTTCTTCCTCAGTGCGAAAACCAATGAAAGCAAATTGCCGGCTTTTACCATCTCTACATAACACCAAAATAACTAAAACCGCATACTTATCGGGAAAAACTTGTCACTTTTACGAGATATATGGAAGAGAGTGCAGAAAGAAAAGTATAAGCAAAAGAAAAATCATTGAACAAAGAAAATACTAACTTGGTACGCATTAATTTGGCATCTGTGATCTCCCCTTTCTGAGAAAAGAACTCTCGAAGCCGATCCTCAGTCACATATTTAGGCAAATTTTTTACGCATATACGAGACCTAAAGGGATCATAATATTCAATGATAAAAACCCAAAATCACTTCGAATAAGAATTGAATTTAAATTGCCATCTGGTCAAGCAACAGATTACCACTGGATTAATAATAAGAGAAAATTAAATTTACCAATCAATAGAAGATAAGAAAATGCTATTCTCCAATTACGAAAATAAAACCCAAGTAATGAAACCTTCTTATATGACTGCATAAAGAACCAGAACTTCACAGAAAATGAAACCCCCAATTTCATCCCTCCATCAGAATAGATCATGAAGAGAGAACTCCTACGATATGCGAAATACAAACCCTAACTTCAACTACACATCAACAGATTAAAGACAAATAGGAAATTAAATATACCAGAAAATATAACCGTGAAATCAGTGCATTACAAATTACAGAATCTGACTGTTACACGATCCATAAAAGCCTAATCTTCAGTTACTACAAATATGAACACCGTAAGAAATAACGGTATTTGACAAACGAATAAACCTTTCGAAAATGGATTAATTTCAACTCTTTACAGTGAAAATCATATGAACCATGCTCTTCAAAAGAAAATGGCGCTAAAATTCAAAATAAAACGCATGACAAAGTAAATACGGCGGAATTTGAAGCTATGAAGAAACACAACCCCAACATATGTATATGTTAGAGACGGAAGAAAACAAAAAAAAAAGGTGACCTAGAGAAATCCAAAATCACAATTTTGAGAAATAGGAATAAAGTGAAAATGGCGTACCCGTGCTGCAGCTGAGCTTCTGCGCCTGCAACCATTGCTATCGAGGCTCTTTAGAGAGAGAGAAAGGGAGTTATTTAAAAACCTGCGGCAATGGAAGAGAATATGCAAGAGAATGCGTTTAGAGAGGGAGGGAGGGAGGGAGGTAGGTGCGAGAATACTCGTGATGCGAACATCCAGTTTCCACCGTCCGTACTTATTTATGGACGGCAAAGATGCATCATCTTTTACTTTTAAAACCGCTTTGAGTTAGCAGGTGACAGGTAGCCATCTCCACCACCTGAAAGAAAGGACGGTGGATTTTGGTTGTACTCACTGGTTGTTGTAGTGCACGGTGTAGGCTTTTAGCGAGGAGGACTCTTACTGTGGAAACTTTTTCCATTAAGATGAAGTTTTAGAAGTGGCATTTTTCAGTGGGTTTTGAATTTGAGGCTTTCTTTATTGGGATAGGGTTACAGCCCTCTATCAAGATATTTTTCTTAATTAAAAGGTTAAATTATTTTATTTTTGCAAAATTATTAAGGAGATTGTTTGGTGAGTGCATGAAATTTTTCGAAGTTTTTTTGGCCCTTCTAAAATGATCAATTTTTGGTAGCTCAAGCCAATTTTTAGTAAATCCAAACCGGTTAGGCCCTCTTTTTTTTTTATTGTTTTTCTTTTATTCTTTTTTCTTTTGCTTTTGGCTTGGCCCGACCCGACTCTAAGGGAACAAAGGCAGGGTCAAGGCTAAGGCTCAGTATAGTTGCCACCCTTAGTCTAAGAGGATCGACCGAACCCCGATTTGAAAGTACTTGCACAATATTAAATTAAAATTATGTTTGTCATTTGTGTGTTTTTCCTGGGTTGTCTTCGTTAGTTTTGAATCAGACCTGGGTCCAAGAGGTAGCAGCTAGGTTTTTATAACATCATGTCTCAAGTTCCATTCTTATGCTTCTCTTTTAAAAAAAACCAAAGACCTCGAAAGCACCATGTCTCAAATTCCATTCCTATGTTACCCTCTCAAAAAATAAAAAGAAAAAACAAACACCTCAGCATACATGCATGCAAGTGGGGGCTGCACAACTCCATTGATGATTTTTTCCCCATAAATGATCTACTCTAATGGAGGTCAGTTTCTTCCTAATCATCCCCATAAATGATCTACTCTAATGGAGGTCAGTTTCTTCCAAGAGGCAAGCTTTCCCTTGGCTGCAAATCTCTACGATTTTTTTTAGATGTTTTTCTCTCTCTATTCTCTAAGGATCTAGATCTACCCATAGAATCTCTCTCTCTCTCTCTCTCACCTTCCCACACAAAGATAAGGCCTCTGTCTCTCTCTCTCTGACCATCCAACACAAAGATAAGGCTTAAGAAGAGTTAGGGCTTCTCTCCCACATTTCTCTCTCCTCTTCTTCTTGAAGGAACTCTCTCTTCTAATGAAGAGGTATATGCATAAAGAAGAAGTAAACCAACAAATGTCTCTTAATAAATAGAAAGAGGCATTGACCTCTAAACTCTGCCTCTGTGTTGGAGAGAGAGAATTTTAGGTTTTATAACCAAGAGTTTGAATGGAATGGCAACCCTTCCCTTTCTTAAATATTGGAATGAATGGCAAATCTCTTTTCAGTGTTTCAGGAAATGTTACAAAGAAAGGTTTGTTTAGACATGCAGGAAAAATATCACCATCCAGTGGCTACCTATCTTCATAAACAATCTTATATTAAGTCGAGCTGCTTTGATGTGATGATCTATGAACAGGTACCAGCAAAAAGCACAAGAACTTACAAAAATATTTTGAAATTCTTATTCCTAGAAAAGACAATAAGAAATTTCAGTCCCTCTTACTCAAACGTTCATTTGGACCATGAAAAACCTAAGGGAAACGTGCATTTCAGAAGTATTTTAATTATTTTATTTTATTGGAAATATTGTTCTTTATATTTTTTTTATAGGTGTGAGTTTAAGAGAGGAGTGGGCACCCTCAAATAATTTTTGTTAAAAAATTGAAAATAAAATAGTGTAAAGACGTGACATTGTAATTGGGGCCATCCCAGCGGTCCATTCAGGATGGACGATTGGATAAAGGGAAGCATATAAGTCTTATGTTGTAGATCAGAAAGCTTGGCCAAAACTAAAAACCTACATTCTAGTAGATGATTTTCTTTTATCTTAGAATGCTATTCTTATGAATTTCAAATTTCTCAGTGCATCTCTCTATCTCTCTCCATGTGAAGAAAAAACTTACACTGAACATATATAACAAAAAGGGTGAGGTTTGTACTTTGTATAAGGTGTCAACCTTATACATCCAAAACAAAGATGGCATGGATATATTGGACAGATAGACTCATCTCCAAACAATACAAACACATGATAAGATTTTATAAACTCATCGTCACTTTCTTTTGCCAAACAAATGTTGCGATCTCATGATCATAATCTCAGAGATGAAGATCATGACCTTAAGGGTTGCATTCCCTTTTAATGGCTAGAACATAGAACCATCCTCCAGATCCAATCCCCAACCCCAAGCCCACACTCATCCAAAACTATGGGACCTCTAGTGGCCCACTACTCAAATCCCAACATTGTTAAATCTTGGCACTAGCTCATAACCATCACACTTGTTGGGAAGAGGAGGACCACAAAGATCTTGGTTTCCACAATATGTTGAGACATTGAATGTGATCATGTGGCCACCATAAGGAATTCCTACAGACAAATTGTTGTAGGACAAGTTCGATGCCACCACGGAATTTAATGATGACATGCTAAGAAGAATGCCACCAAAAAGTAGATTTGTTTGAGACGTCCATTGATTCTAGCTTTGCAATTGATTAATCTTTTGAGGGATCTTCCTAATCATTTGGTTTTCGCTAGGTTTAACCCATGAAACCCTATTGCTTTGGTCAATGATTCTGGAATACTTTCCGAGAAATTATTTATTGAAAGATCTATGCATGTCACACGAGAAAGAAAGTTGATGTGATCCATTATTGACACTTTCAACTATAACAATGCTCACCACATAGTCGAAGCTCTGATTGCGATCATAATTATAGTTAGCCATCTTCTCAATCGTAGTTATTGTTGTGAAGTTTCTGAAAATGTCAGGAATAGTGCTTAAAAGGCAATTTTCAGCAGCATCTAAAACTTGAAGAGAGAACAGAACTGGTCCCCGTGAGATTGTTAGTTCTCGGACAAAGAACATGAACTGAGGTAAGACATCGGCCGATCCATGACGTGATATACCCAGACATTTGATTCTCACTAAGATCTATAATCTCTGAGCAGGAATAATTTTTTAATGATGATGGGATCTCGCCAGATAATCGATTGTCTCTCATGAACAATGATCGTAGATCTTTCAAATATCCTAAGGAAGTGGGAATGATCCCATGATTTTTTTTCTAGAAAGATCGATAGAAGACAGATTCCATTTTTGAGAAGGGAGAATCCGGGAATATGATTTGAATCAAGTTGTAGCCACTGAAACTGAAGCTTTTTGAGAAGTGCAATTTCATAGGGGCTATGTCCTCTGACTAAGTTCCTATTGAGATCCAAATAAGTGAGACCTGTCCATTTGGGAAAGAAGTGTACATAGAAACTAGAATTCAACACACAATCGCGGAGTCTCAGATCCTCAAGAGCTCGAAGCTGACCTAATGATTCAGGGATGGACCACCCAATAATGCTCGAAGCTGACTTTTGATTTCATCTTTCATGCAATTGTATTCTCTCTCTGTAATTCTTTTGGACCCATTTCTATGCAGCCAGGGTCTATTAATAAATCTATTTTTGAGATAGATTTTTTAACTTAATTTTTAAGGACACGTTGCAATCAAATTGTGGTTGTTTAATATTAAAAAAATTAAAAAGTAAATAAAATTCGAACGTTAGGCCCAAATTAAAACCAAACTCTGACCAAAAAAATATCAACTTTTGAACTATTACAATGGAACTCAAAAGTCCTATTTTAATATAGAACACCCACACCCCCAACCTTCTGCACCTTCTCTCTCTTTGCATCCGTCATGCATATTGTGCATTATTAAAAGAAATGAAATTCTCTTTATACTTAACTTCCCATGCACCTCTATTTGATTTTAGATATGATTCCTACAAAATTTTATTTTTATTTTGTTAATTTTATTTTGAGAATTTATGGGTGTTTTTATCTTTATTTTATTAGGATAAATTTTTAGAAATAGGATTAATAGGGATTTTTTTTATAAAGTTATATTTTAAGGAAGTATCTATATTTTCTAGGTGGGGATTTATTTAGAAAGTTGGTCTTTCTTTTGGAGCCTCTTTTTAAAATAAAAAGATATACATATTTTTTCTTTGGAGATATTAGTTAGTACTTGGTAGGTTCCTTCTTTACAAAGAGGTGGCGCCTTTAGATGAATAGAAGCATATAAGATAGTTTTGTTTTATATTATTTTAGTTATTTAGTAGGGAGATATTTTAGGAGGTTTAGAATGCGAGCCCCTTAATTGAAGGAAGCTCAGAAGGATGTGAGATAATGGAAAATCTTATGACAAGGTAGTTATCTTTTATTTATAGAAAGGTAAGGTTTATTTTTTGAAAAGTAACGTGGTACGAGTTGCATTAGTTTTGGAATAAGTAAAAATCTTTTAGAAGATATTTTTTTTTAGTAATTATCTATAAGTTTGTGAAAGCAAAACTCCTTTAAAAAGGAGCACGTGGGTTGTAATAGGATTGATTTTGATTAAATGAAAAAGAAAGTTATTTTGTAGAGAGAGCGAGCTCTTTGTGGTTGTTTTTTCTTCTTCTTTGTTTGTCGGCTTGTGCCGAAATACTTGTATCCACGTGTTTGTTCTTTTTTCTTATGATTTCCTTCATGATTTTTATTTATCTCTCTAAAATGCAATTATGTTTGGGGGATATTGTTCGTCGATAATTTTATACTATGCCATTGAGTCGTCACCCTGATCGACTCGGGTGAGCCTCAAGTGAGAGTCTATGTTTTCAAAAAGAATTTCTTGGTTTTTATAGAATTTTAGTCAAGGAGATGCAAACAAGATGATGCCAAGTTATCAACTATCACCGTCATATTGGTGTTGGTTTTTTTTTTTCCTTTTTCTTTTTTTTTTCTTTTTTTCAATTTAGTAGGGAAGACGGTTGTTGGTTGTTTTTTTCTTTTTAAATTTTTTTTGGCAATTTAGTAGGGAAGACAAGCTTTTGTCCGTTTTTTTCAAGTAAATTAAGAGTTAGCATTGTGTTAATGTTGGGAATGGAAACACAATGCGGTGACTAGCATGTTTTTCAAGTAAATTAAGAGTTAGCATTGTGTTAATGTTGGGAATGGAAACACAATGTGGTAACTAGCATATGGAAGTGCTACCACCATGACCCCAGTTGCTAGCGGAAACTTGGCCCATGCCCCAGCTGAGTACTTGCCCAAGTCTTATACCAACAGGTTTTTCAAACAAAAAAAAAATTTTAATATATATATATATAAATATTCATGGCCAAAATATTCATGGCCAAAATACTTTCTATGTTTGTTAAGATCCCCAAGTTGGACCTCTAACCAGAGACAACTCGGGCTCGGCAAGGACTTGAGAGCGGATCTATTTGTTTTTTAATAGATCTAGCTTCATATAAGAATTTGATTTTCCCCAATTTCTATCACTTTTAAAATCAATTTGTACTACGGATCTGAGGGATCTTCATATAACGATCTCTCCGATTTGTATCGTAAAAAAAAAGCATTATAAACTTGATACATAAGACTCACTTTTCTCACCACACACATATATTTAAATAGTGGTTTTTACAACCTAACTAACTACAATAACAACCAACTTACAACAATAATTATTTTTTTACAACAATAACTAATAATCACCTATTAGTTCCATAATTTCTTATTGTACAATTATAATTTCCTATTGTACAATAATCACCTATTAGTTCCATAATTTCCTATTGTACAATAATCACCTGCATCACTGAAAATAAAATAAAAACTATTAATCATTTTAATACTCCCCCTTAAAAGTAATTTTCTGAAAGCGAGAAAAAGCTTAGCTATTAAGTGTGATGCGATTATCTCCGTCACTTCTCCAAATTGAAAATCTAGCCCTTTGACAGGTCAAAGATTCTTGTGAAATAAGAAGATTCTCAAATGCCACCAAGGATGGCTGTATAACCTACCCTTAACTAGAAGTAATATAGGGAATATACTCCCTCTTTAACCCATAAATGATGTGTCACTTCATTCGTGGCACCGAAATGAATTCTTCCAGATCAAGAATAGAGATCTCCGAACAAGTATTCTTGCTACAAAGATCAGTTAGCCAAAACTCTCATTCGAATCTATCTTTTTTTAAGAAAAACTAATCGATCTTCTTCACCAAAGGAGTCAAAAAATATCATCACCACCCTTGTCTGATACCATGTGGAGAAAGACGCACACTACAATACCGAAACAATATCCTTTTTACTTAGTTTAACAATATCACATTAGCCGAAGACTCACCATTTAAAGAGATAAAAGATGAATAATAAAGGTGAGTTCGAAGAAAAAAAGATACTCAAAAACATGAAACTCACTCTACCACCACACACTCTTTAAATTTGATACATGAAACTCACTCTACATGAAACTCACTCTACCACCACACACTCTTTAAATAGGGTTTTTACAAACAAATTTACTATAATAACAACTGTCATAATAATAATTACTAACGACGTATTAGTTCCATGACTTTCCATTAATTATAAATATAACCTTACTACATCACTCGAAATACAATAAAAAAAAACAATGCTAATATGAATTCTAGAAAATACATTTCAATAGTTTAAACACTTTCAATTGGTAACTCCTAAAATGGCAATAAAAATAAGGTATTTACTAGTTCATCCTCAAGATAATACTCATTCCATGTTGAAATTTTGAGGCTTTCCCTGCCCCACCAGCCCATGTCCTGCGGCGTATGATGCATGTCACATATCAAACTTGTCAAAGTATAATGGGACATCATGGCTGTTACATCTGAGCTCAGCAAAGCAATAATGTAACAATTATGAATCTGCTATGACTCCAACTGCACAGCGAGAGAGAGAAAGAGTGTGTGTGTTTTGCCATTGATTCAAAAGAGAGAGTTTTGCCATTGATTCAAATTGAAGAGTTTAGAGAGTAAAGCTTCCAAATGTTTTGAAAACTCTCTCTCTCTCTTTCCACACCAATGCTTAAAAGATATTAAACTAAACAAGTTTCACATAAGAATTACACTCAAAACAGAAATTGCATGAGCATATCGGATAGCAAGCTTACCTCCAAACAAACATGCAGGCAGGCGATAAAATTTCACGCCCAATACTGTTGCTATTCATATCTGCACTCTCTAATCTTCATCAACTGGTTTTATAAAATCATCGATGCTTTCTTTTTCCAAACAAACGTTGCAATCTTGTGATCAAAGTCTCAGCTATGAGGTCCATTACCATGAGGACTGCATTTTTCCATTTCCTTTTAATTGCTAGAACTGAGAACAAACATCCGAATCCCATTCGAAACCCCATGCTCATGCTCATGCTCATGCCCATCCAAAACGATGGAAATGGCGAACTACTTCTCAAATGCCCTTCACCATTCAATATTGGAACTTTGTTATCACCATCGCACTTTTTAGGAAGAGGAGGACGGACCACAAAGATCTTGATTTCCATAATATGAAGAAGCCTCATATGGCCAGAATATGGAATTGGTCCTGAAAAATTGTTGTAGGACAAGTTCAAAGCTCCCAAAGATGCCACATCTGGCATGCTCATAGGAATGCCACCGGAAAGGAGACTGTTTGATAGATCCATCGACTCTAACTCTCTCAATCTATTAATATTCAGAGGAATCTCCCGGATCAAGTGGTTTCTGGATAAATTCAACACGCGCAAGCCAATCAGCTTCGTCAGTGATTCAGGAATCTTTACTGTGAGACTATTGCTTGAAAGGACTATGCAAGTTACAAGAAAAAGAAACTTGGTGTAATCTCTCAATGCCCCTTTTTCAACTATATCAATTCTTGAATAGTCGAAGGGGGCATAGTGATCATAGGTGGAGTAAGACATCTTCTCTGTAATTGTCATTGCAGCGAAGTTTCTGAAAATGTCAGGGATATCACCCGAAATGTAAGTTTCCCGCTGCATCGAAAACTTGAAGAGAGTTTAGAATTGACATAGTCTTAGGAATTGTCCCTTCAAGCTTGTTCGATCTTAGACAAATAAAGAGAAGCGAGGTGAGATTTTTGCCAATCCATGATGTATTCTTTCTCAGGCGTAATGATATAAGATCATTCAAATTTCCCAAGGTTGCAGGAATATGACCCATGAATTTATTTGTAGAAAGATCTAGAACTTGCAAGCTTGTCATGTCTCCTATGGAGGTAGGAATTGTTCCTGAAATACTGTTATTAGAAGCACTCAAGAAAGACAGTATTGGCATCACTTCTCCAATGTTCTCTGGAATACAACCAGAAAATTGATTGTTCGAGACATCCAAGTGTTCCAAACTAGAAAGCTTGACATTACCATGGCATTTATTCTCAGTTTCCACTCGGAATGTCATTGTGCTAACAAACACAATGTTCCAAGAATCTCCGCACTAATTTTATGCCTTCACAAATCTGTTGTCGTAGATCAGTCGAAGAACCGTCCATTGTTTGTCCCAAATCTACCGTAGCATTCCCGGAAGAGTTACCATAGCTATAAAATACTTTTAAGGCCCTTGGTATAAGAACTATTGCATATTAAGGGGCCATGAAATCTATTTGAACTCAAGTCCAAGTACCATAAGTTCACAATGTTCCATGTCTCTGGAGGAAGCAGTCCCATGAAAGAGTTAACGGATAGGTCCAAAACACGAACCATGGAAAGTTTTTCGATACTGGAAGGGATGGAACCTGTGAAATGGTTGGCGGATACGTCCATGTATTCAAGCATGGAAAGGTTTCTAACTGAGGTGGGGAGCCAACCAACAAGCCAGTTACTAGAAAGGTCAAGCTTTTTGAGAAGGATGATTTCAGAGGGGATTGGTCCTATGAGAACTTACTACGGAGGTCCAAATAAGTGATATTAGTCCAATTGGTAAATAAGTGTGCTGGGTTGGTAGAGGTCAATCCACATTTGTGGAGGCTGAGTTCCTCACGAGCCCAAAGTTGCCCAACAGGTCCCGGGATGGGTCCGCCAAGTAATGGGTTTTCATCCAGGGAAACTTTTCGGAGGCCTAAGATGAAGCCGATCTCACGAGGAATAGAACCTGTCAGATTGTTCCAATCAAGTCAAAGTTCTCGAAGACTCTCTAGATTTTCAAGTTCAGTAGGAATGGGCCCTTGAAATGAATTCCCACCCAGGTTGAGGAACTGTACATTTTTGAGACCGGAAACCATTTGAATTGGGATTTCACCGGTTAATGCATTTTGTTACAAATCCAAGTATACCAATTTTTTACATTGGAAAACAAAGGTTGGGAAATCTTTTAAGGAGTTGTCATGTAGGGAGAGGTGAACAAGAGACTCCATGCCTGGAAACCTCGACGAGTCAGTAGGGTCCAAGCAATTTCCACCAAGTTCTAAGAATTGTACCTTTTGTAAATCACCCAACTGATAGGGGATGGAGCGGGTGAGGAAGTTTGACAGCAGAGAAACAAAGCGAAGCTCGGTGAGGTTGCCAATCTCCTCAGGCATTGGTCCTGTGAAGTGATTCGCTCCCAGATCCAAGAAACTGAGGTTTGAAAGTGAGCCGATACTCCTTGGGATTTTTCCTTCAAGATCGTTATAGCTGAGATTGAGATGGGTCAAACTAGGCAACATGAAGAAATTCAATTGATTTAGAGTGCCTACCAGAAATTTGAGAGGTTCATCTCAATTGCAATTTGACTCCAATCCAGCTGCAATGGCAGGTCGAGTTGTCAGTTTTAAGAAACCAAGAACCCAAAGAGTGGTATTTTAGAGTGATTTTCCAGTTCAGCAACGCTTCAGCTTCATCCTCTAATTCAACCTTTGAGTAACCAAATGTTTGAATCAAAAGACCTAAATTGAATGGGAAGATGAACATAAGGAATGGAGATCTCAGCACCACTTCCATTCTCATGGCCTGCAAACATTCACAATATTTGCTTGTGCATTTGCTATTACGATTGGATTTCGAATTTATAGATTCCTGGAGGAGGAAGTGTGGAATTTAATAATGGCAATCAAATTGTAGTTGTTTTCTTGGGTGAAATCAACGGTGACTTCAAATTAATCCTTATCAATCTTTTCAATGAGAAATTTACATGTAAGCCACAAGCTTGTGGTTTTTTGTCAAATAATTTTGAGAATACCCTTTCTCTCTTTTCTTTGTGGGACTTCAGTCTTTGAAAGTTGAAAGTAAGCAGCACGGGAAGTCTCATTTCCTGACATGAATTTGCAAGACTTCATATTGTGGAATTGGCAGTGCAGTGTGAAATGCTTGTGCGTGATCCATGGATATAATGTGAAAAGGGAGAAAATGTTGGTGCAAAAAAGAGTTAAAAAATGTTCGCAGCTTGTGTGCTTTATCATTCTAAGTTATTGATGGACAATTGATTTGGTTGAAGAGTAACAATTTTAATATCTTTCATCTTTTTTAGAGCTAATCATCTATCTCTCTAAGCTAATCACTTTCTCATGAGTCCTGACTTTATGGTTAACAAAACATCATTAGAGTAATTGGGTGTGAAATTCATGCTTTTTTGCTGCATGCCAATCTTGAAGTCATGCTTTTCATGGAAATGGGAGTGGGAGTGGGGTTTCCGGACAGCTTTTTATTGATGCTATTAAAAATGAGATGATATATTTGGAACTTTCAAAAAAAATCCTCATCGCATCTTCCATGTGAACTCTTAAATGGATTCACTCTTGTAAGGGAATTGAATGAATTTCTTGTGGCTACGAAGTTAGTTCATTTTAGGAATCAGGCTTGGGGGAAGACGGTAGAGGCTGAGTTTTCATAGCACAACATCTCAAGTTCCATTTCTATGTGACTTATCAAAAAAAAAAAAATTGCAACATCAAGAAAAGAAAAACTAGTAAATGCAATAAAACTCCATCTCCAAAGCTTCTTGTAAAGTAAGAAGATTCTGAAATGCCACCAAGGATGGCTGCATAACCCACCCTTCACTAGGAGTAATACGGGGAATATACTCCCACTTTAACCCATAAATGATGTGTCGCTTCATTCGTGTCTCAAAAATGAGTTCTTCCAGATCAAGAATAGAGATCTCCAAACAAATATTCTTCATACAAAGATCACCTTAAGTTTAATTAAGCTTTCATTTGAATCCATCTTTAAAATAATAACAAAAAAAAGAAAAAAAGAATCGATCTTCTTCACTAAGGTTGTCAAACCAATATCCCCATCCTTATCTGATACCATGTGGAGAAAGACGCATGCTACAATACCGAAACAATTGACTTCTTAATTACTTTAACAACGTCACATTAGCCCAAGACTCACCACCAAAGAGATAGAAAATGAATAACCAATGTGAGCTAGATGAGAAATCTACACAAAAGCATTACAAATTTGATATATAAGACTCACTTTACCATTACATACATTTCTTTAAATAGAGGTTTTTACAAACAAATTTACGAAAATAACTACCCTCAAAGCAATAACTACTAACCATGTATTAGTTCCATAATTTTCCATTAATTACAAATATAACCTCACTACATTACTCAAAAAAAAAAAACAAAAATAATATGATTTCTAGAAAACACAGTTCAATAGTTTTAAGACTTTTTGTCGACAACTTCTAAAATACCAATTAAAATAAGGTATCTTCAAGTTCGTCTTCAAGATAATACTGGTTCCATATTGATCTTTTGTGGCTTTCCCTGCCCCCTCCAGCCCATGCCCTCTGGCGTATGATGTCTGTCACATATCAAACTTGTCAAAGCATAATGGAACACCGAGGCTGTTACATCTGAGCTCAGCAAAGCAATAACATAAGAGTTAAGAATCTGCTATGACTCCAATTGCAGAGAGAGAGAGAGAATTTTGCCATTGATTCAAAAGAGAGAGAGAGAGTTTTGCCATTGATTCAAATTGTAGACTTTAGAGAGTGAAGCTTCCAAATGCTTTTTAAAAAAAACACACACTCTCTCTCTCCACACCAAAGCATAAAAAATATTAAATTAAACATGTTTCACATATGAATTACACTCGACAAAAATTGCATGAGCATATCGGATAGCAAACTTACCTCCAAACAAACAAGCACGCAATACAATTTCTCGCCCAGTACAGTTATTATTTGTATCTTCGCGCTCTAATCTTCATCAAATGGTTTTATAAATTAATTGATGCCTTCTTCTTCCAAACAAACGTTGCAATTTTGTGATCAAAGTCTCAGCTATGAGGTCCATGACCATGAGGAATGCACTTCTCCATTTCCTTTTAATGGCTAGAGCTGAGAACAAGCCTCCAAATCCCATCCCAAACCCCAAGCTCATGCCCATCCAAAACGGCGGAAACTCCAGCAAACTACTTCTCAAATGCACATCAACATTTAATACTGGATCTTTGTCATCACCATCACACTCTTTAGAAAGAGGAGGACCACAAAGATCTTGGTTTCCATAATATGTAGGAGCCTCGAATGTAGTCATATGGCCAGCATAGGGAATTGGTCCTGAAAATTTGTTGTAGGACAAGTTCAAAACTCCCAAAGATGCCATAGCTGACATGCTCATAGGAATGCCACCGGAGAAGCGATTTTCTGATAAATCCATTGACTCTAACTCTCTCAATCTATTAATATTCAGAGGTATCTCCCCAATCAAGTGGTTGCTGGATAAGTTCAACACACGCAAGCCAATCAGCTTCATCAGTGATTCGGGAATCAATCCTGAGAGATTATTGCTTGAAAGATCTATGCAAATTACAAGAAAAAGAAATTCGGTGTAATCTCTCAATGCCCCTTTTGCCACTATATCAATTCTTGGATAGTCGAAGCCATCATAGTTATTGTAAGACATCTTCTCTGTAATTGTCATTGCTGTGTAGTTTCTGAAAATGTCGGGGATATCACCCGAGAAGTAATTTTCTGCTAAATCCAAAACTTGAAGAGAGTATAGACTTGACATAGTCTTAGGAATTGTCCCTTCAAGCTTGTTAGATCTTACACAAATTGCACGAAGAGAGGTGAGACTTGTGCCGATCCATGATGGGATATACCCTGAGAATTGATTTTCACTGAGATCCAAAAGCTCTAGACTGGTGCACCTTCTTAACGATGATGAGATCACGCCTGATAATGTATTCCGTCCCAGGAACAAAGATTTCAGAACATTCAAATTTCCCAAGGTGGCAGGAATATGACCCATGAATTTATTTTTAGAAAGATCTAGAACGTGCAAGCCTCTCATGTCTCCCATGGAGGTGGGAATTGTTCCAGAAATACTGTTATTCGAAGCACGCAAGTAGAACAGTATCGGCATGACTTCTCCTATGTTCTCTGGAATACAATCAGAAAATTGATTGTTCGAGACATCTAAGACTTGCAAATTAGGAAGCTTGACATTAGCATGGCATTTACTCTCAGTTTCCACTCGAATTGTCACTGTGCTGATACAATGTTCCAAGAATCTTGGCACTAATTTCATGCCTTCACAAATCTGTCGGCGTAGATCAGTCGAAGAACCGTCCATTGTTTGTCTTTGTCCCAAATCTACCGTAGCATTCCCAGAAAAGTTACCATAGCTGTAGAAAACTTCAAGGCCTTTGGCTATTAAAGGGCCTTGAAATCTATTTGAACTCAAAACCAAGTACTTCAAGGTCCCAATGTTCCATGTCTCTGGAGGAAGCAATCCCATGAAAGAGTTATCAGATAGGTATAAATACCTTAGCACGGGAAGGTTTCCAATGGAGGAAGGGAGGGATCCGGTGAGATGGTTATTGGATAGGTCTAAATATTCGAGCATGAAAAGATTTCCAATTGAGGTGGGGACCCAACCAACAAGCATGTTATTATAAAGGTCCAAATGCTCAAGCTTTTTGAGAAGGCTGATTTCAGAGGGGATTGATCCTATGAGAAAGTTATTACTGAGGTCCAAAAAAGTGAGATTAGTCCAATAGGTAAATAAGTGTGCTGGGATGCTAGAGTTCAATCCACATTTGCGGAGGTTGAGTTCTTCAAGAGCCCGAAGTTGCCCAAGTGATCTAGGGATGGATCCACCAAGTAATGGGTTTACACCTAGGGAAAGTTTTCGGAGGCCTAAAATGAGGCCGATCTCATGAGGAATAGAACCTGTGAGGTTGTTCTCATGAAGTTGAAGTTCTAGAAGGCTTTTTAGATTTTGAAGTTCAGTTGGAATGGGCCCTTGAAATGAATTCTTACTCAGGTTGAGGAACTGTAGGTTTTTTAGACTGGAAACCATTTGAATTGGGATTGCACCAGTTAATGCATTTTGTGACAAATCCAGGTATGCCAATTTTTTGCTTTGGAAAACAAACATTGGGAAATCTTTTAAGGAGTTGGCATACAGGGAGAGGTGAACAAGAGACTCCATGCCTGGAAATCTCGACGAGTCAGCAAAGTTCAAGTGGTTTTTACCAAGTTCCAAGTATTGTACCTTTTGTAGAAGACCCAACTGATAAGGTAGGGAGCCCGTGAGGAAGTTCCGCCGCAGAGAAACGAAGTGAAGCTCGGTGAGATTGCCAATCTCCTCAGGCACTGATCCTGTGAAGTAATTTTGTCCCAAATCCAAGAAACTGAGGTTTGATAGTGAGCCGATACTGCTCGGGATTTTTCCTTCAAGATTGTTATAGCTGAGATCGAGATGGGTCAAACTAGGCAACGCGAAGAAATTCAATTGATTTAGAGTACCTTTCAAACTGAAATTTGAGATGTTCAACTCAATTACACTGCCGCCATCGTTGCATTTGATCCCAATCCAGCTGCAATGACAGGTCGAGTTGTTGGTTTCGAGAAGCCAAGAACCCAAAGTGTGGTGTGTTAGCCTGGCTTTCCAGTTCAGCAACGCTTCAGCTTCATCTTCATCTTCTAATTCAACCTTTGAGTAACCAGAGGATTGAATCAAAAGACCTAAAATCAATGGGAAGATGAAGATAAGGGATGCAGATCTCACTTCCACTTCCATTCTCATGGCATGAAAAACTTCACAATATTTGAAGAAGTGCATTTGTTATTATGATTGTATTTCAAATTTGTAGATTCTTGGAGAAAGAAGGGCGGACTACATGAATTTAACCATATCCATCAAATTGTACTTGTTTTCTTGGGGCCCATTGAGGATGCTAAAATGACATTTTCATTAAAAGTCTTGATCGCATCAATTTTGAAATACGACATCATCGTTCTTATCGAAGTCCTTTGTAGTGTGGAATTGGTCAAAGTCATTGTTTTGACATTTTTCTTTTGCGTATTCATTGCATAAAAAAATGAGATGATTAGATTGTGGGGGTGCTACCATCACGATCTCAACTCCGGCCCTTTTTCAAAGATGAATTTATGATATTGAAACCGAGGATGCTAAAATGAACATTTTTCTTTTGCGTGTTCATTTCATCAAAAAATGAGGTGATTAGAGTGTGGGGGTGCTACCATCACGATCTCAACCCCGCCCTTTTTCAAAGATGAATTTATGATATTGAAAAAAGGCACCGAGGATGCTAAAATGTCAATCTCATCAACTGTCTTGATTACATCAATTTTGAAAATACGACAGGCATGCTTGTTCTTATGGGAGTCGTTTCTAGTGTGAAATTTGACAGGTCAATGTTTTGTCATTTTTCTTCGGCGCCTCCATCCAAGTGTTGATAGCGTTATTTGTTGACTTAGGAGGTCGGTGGTTGTGGGATATATATGTAGTCCACTTTGCTGTGGACTTGGTGTTTTGGAATTGTTCTGACTTTAGATTTACATAAGTCTTTCCTCTGAATTGGGTCTTCGGACTGTAATATGACATGATAAATGTGAAGACAAAACAAACAAAAGCTAAAAAATAAAATACAAACTTCAAAATTGAGACCAAACGAAATACTAACACAAGAAATCGAAATAACCTAAAACTAATGGAGAAAATATGGATTCAGAAAAATCCAAAAAACAAATAATAGAATAGGGCTTATGTATGGAGCCTAAAAAAAAAACTCAAAAAAGACGCTAAAAAATAAAATATGAACTTCAAAATTGAAACAAAACAAAATATTAACACAAGAAATAGAAATAAGCTAAAACTAATAATGAAAATATGGATTCAGGAAAATCCAAAAAAATTATATAGAATAGGGCTTATAAAGTAAAAACTCACAAATCATTGTGAAATACATCCAAATTTCATATATAATTTTTCTATATTGATACTATACATTTACGTAATTTTTTGCACTTGGAGCAATGTGAGTATGATTTCCAAGATAAATAATTCTACAAAAAAAAACAAAAACCATAAAGTGGCACCACACGAATTTTAAACAAGGAAAAAAGTAAACAAGGAAACTAAATAGATTTATAAATAAAAATAAGGCTCTGTTTGGTAACTGAGAAGTTCTAGAGAATATTGAAGAACCTGGAAGCCTGAAAAAATGATATAAGTAGAAAACTAGGGATGGAAGCTGAAAACCCTTGTTTGGAAACTTGTATATGAAAAAATCTGATAAAACTCAAGCTAGAGCTTGGTCAAAGAGAGATTGAGAGGGGAGAGAGATCGTCAGGTTAGAGAAATAAAAGGGGATGGTACGGTTCTCGCATTTCCCCTTTTCCTAAGATATCGGCAAAGGGTGCACTGTGCAGTTTGCTCCAAAATTGTGAGAAAACATGGAAATACGAAGCAATGAGGGCTATGTGTTTCCATGCTTTACTCCATTCTCAAACAGGGATACGTAGTAAATTAGGGCAAACTTTAAAAAATATAATGACGTTTTGGCAGTTAGTATCCTAAGACATTATTTATAAATATTATTGCCTTTGAGTAAAAAAATTCATCATTGCCCCTAGTGAAGATAACAAAAGTACCTCTTGTCCTTTAATAGTATCTACAAATATACTCTTACTTGATGAGCGAAATATTATAAAAAGTAACTTTAAAAAAAAAAAAATTATGCAGTTAGTAAATCCACAATTCACAACCCATTCTAGAATTAACTTTTACATTTTGAAGGGTTGTAATATTGTATTTTACTTTTAATTTTTTATTTGTACGAATCCAAATCACTTGAAATTTTAGACGCACATTCTTCTCATCAAGACGCACCTACTAAAATATTACAAAAATAATTTACAAAAATAAATTGATCAAAATACCCCTAAAATATTTTGAGGTATTTTGGTCAATTTGAGTTTTTACAAATTATTTTTGTTGAGGTTTTTATTAGATTCTTCTAATTTTAAAGAATACTTGCTCAAAATTTCAAGTGATTTGGATTCATAAAAATAAAATAAAATAAAATTTAAATATGAAATGTGGTTGTGACCATCAAATCGGCCCAAATTCAATCTGAGTCGTTGGGCTCATATATAGTTGTGAGCTAGTGGGCTAACAACCTTTCCATATATTACTTAAACAATCAAATTAAGGCGCACCTCCAAATTTTATCATAACATGCAATTTTGGTGTAAAAAATTCTTAGGATCATCTGAAAATCTATTTTTGATTCTAATTATAAAATTTTAAACTCAAAAAATAGTTAAAATCAAGTAGATCTATAAACATACGAAAATCTTGAAAATGGACCTTCTAGATAACGTGTTTCAAGATGTCGAGATGATCAATTAGAGGGATTTTCAGCATTAAAATAACCTTTTCTGATGGATTTTTTAAGTGCATCTTTATTTCTAACAGGACACTCTCACTCTCTCTCTCTCTCCTCTCTCTCTTTAACTGGACTACTTTCTTTCTTTTTTCTGCTATCTTTTATGTGACTGTTAAACTCTTCCCCTTTCTCTCTC
>NW_006494916.1:7021495-7049360 GCF_000471905.2 Amborella trichopoda | reverse complement strand
AGCAATTCATCTTAAGATCATGTAAGAATTTAATCATCTTTCCCTCCTCCAAGTGGCAGGGAGGTCCTAATATCGATCTTCCTCTGATTTCCCTTAACTTAGGTTAGCATCCAAAATCTCTTTGACAATGGTTGTTGAATTTCTGTTGAACTTTTCTTTTAAACTGCTCCACTTGAACCTTGATTTTGGGACTAAAAATCACTCACAGTTTCCAAATCCTTTAGCCTTTCGTATGGATGGATAGGGTCATCAGGGCTTTCCCATTAATGGAGTACTTCATGTTACACATTAGGCGTTAATGCATTTTCAAATCTTTGGGAATAGTCAAATTTAGGCTCTTTGCTTTTCCATCATCTATAACTGGGTTCACCTCGAGAGGTGACTCGGTTAAATATTTTAAGCTTGGCTCCTCATACCATGTAGGTGGGTTGGCGAGGAAGTCTGGTGAGGGTGACCCAGGTGGGGCCCCTTGGAATTTTCAAAGGTTCGACCTCTTTTAATATTTGAGATGTTGGCCCCTTATTTGGAAGGGTAATGGGAGACTTTGGGGTGTTGACCCTTTGTTTGGAAGATGATCCCTTCTCGTTGATCTGGATCACATCAATTTTTGAAACATCATCCTCATCATATTGATCTTACTTAAGTGGGTAGTTAAGGTTTTGAGGTGAAGAGCTTCATTTTAGCACTTGCTCACTTGCCCCCTCACGAGTTGTTGTTCAAGAATTAAGGTTTTTCCTGCCGTCATGGGTTTAGGAATACATAGCTTCAAAACCTTGGTTGAGTTTATGCTCGAGTTCATGTTGCTCTTGCGAGTTTGATTCGTTGCCAAACACGTATGAACCATTTATTGTGTTTACTTAGAAGTACGGGTTAAAAGGTTCATATGCCCTAGTGTGGCTCTTGATGATGGGGATTTCTTGTGCCACTTTTAGGAGTCTATCTTGGAGTGAAATCACATATGCGATACCCCTTTCTTCTCCCCTTTCTTCGGTTATGGGCTTGGAGCTTAGTCATTAACTCATGGGTGAGGTTATGCTCATTTTGTTCTTCATATACTGGACTTTCATTTGATTTATTCTTGTGCTCCAAGGCCTTTGTAGATGTTCTTCAGGTTTGGGCACAGCTTGTGATTTTCCTGAGTTAATCAGGTTGACATCAGTATTCTTTATCGGGACATCTGGAGTTTTTTATTCTTCTTTGCTATCAATATCTTCAATTTATGACACTTATCATGTCGTTATCGATGAGATCTTGAACTCTACGTCTAAAAGCTCGACATTCTTCAGTGCTATGAGCATAGTTTTGATGTTAATCGCACCATCGAGATGTGTCGCCTCTATGAAAAGGAGAAATCTTGTCTGCTGTCGGTAATTCTATAAGCCATGCCTTAAGCAATATCGGTCATAGGATCATTAATGGGAGTAAATTCCCTTGGTGTGGAAGTCTACATTCTCCATGTGGTAGAATGAATTTTGGCCATTTTTTGTGAATGGTTTGCAGAAGGGTTGTTTTTATTTATTATGTTTACCTCTCCTTCTTGAGAAGGTTTTTCAACTGCAACTTTATCTTCCTTGGCTCGCTCATATCGCTACACTCTTTCAAGAATAACATCAAATGAGTAAGAGACTATCCCCATACTGAAGAACATGACATGTTCTGGAGTCATGTCCTCTAACGCCAAGCTTGCCCTCGCAGCTTCAGGAAGTGGAGTTTCAGTGACTCACATAGCGGCCTCTCTGAATCTAGTTATAAACAGGGAAGGAGATTCGCCCGATTTCTGTTTGATGGAAGTTAACTCACCAAGGGTGATGGGTCTTAGCCTTCCTCCACTATAGCGGGAGGAAAATTGCTTGAATATTTCGTCAGGAGTTGCTTGAAGGTTATCGTTCATGAATCTTCGATGCCACATCAAGGGTTCTTCTGATAAGATATGCGAGAATATGACCTTAAGTTGGTTGGGTTTGTCTCACGCAGTGTGTAGACCATCAATAAGTAGGCATTGATGTGTGCCTCAGGATTCCCTTTCCCTGAAAATCTGTTTCTGAACTATGACATCACAAACCCCACTGGTAGATCTTCTAGGTTTTCGAGAATTTCTTGTACATAAGCTTTAAGAGTTGAGAAATCCCATATTCTCATTTTCTCTAAAGAATCTTGGAGATGTTTCATATGAGCGACTTGAGCCATCGTTATAATTATGAGCTGGCTCGGTTGTAAGGTCTGTTGAACCTGACATTGTGGTATGTGGCTCGTATAAACTGGCTGTGGGGCCCATGTAGCGGGTTGTCCCAAGGACTGAGCCTGTGGAATGTGTTGAACTTGATGTGGCGATTGTCGGCTTGTAGACTCACCTGAGTTGAATTGGGTTAGAGGATACCCATTCGGAGGTTGCACAACTTGGCCATATAAGGAGGCCTGCATTATAGAATCACCACTTAACTGGGATAGACGATTCAAGTTGCTATGACGACTAGACCTCTGACCTTGGGTGGCTAGGTCTACTTGACCCTAACTTTGATTGGATTATTTATCCCTAGGATTAGGCTACTCTCTTGCCTCAGCACTGGACTAAAAGAGTGAAGGAATGACATAACTACTGCCAGAGGGAGTCTACCCTCTAAGTAGTCTTGGGCTCGAGTGATGATTAGAACTAGACCCCTGGCCCATAGTGGGTTGGATTGGCAAGCTAACAGCCTTAGGATTATTTTGGTTTGAGTCAGAATGTTGGTCTTGGCTTATGGCTTGAGCTTGTGATCTGACTTTCCTAGATTGAGTGTCTTGGATGGTGTATCTTCTATTGAGGAGGTCTTGAAAGTAAGCATGCACCTTAGGATTGTCTTTATATCGAGTTAGGTCAAAACCCTGATCTTTACTGGTGATGGGTTGCTTACGTAGACTTTCCGTAGTTGTATGTGAACCCAATCGCCAATTAACTGGCTGATTGTCAAGATTGGAATGTTGGGCTGCTAATTGACCATCAGGATTCATACGGTTGAGATCAGCTGACTCAGAGATTTGGGCCAGGGCCTTATTCTTGTCGTGCTGACTGGATTTGCGTTTAACCCCTATGTCTTGGAGGATTGCCCCCAACTTGACCCCTTGATTGTTCAAGGTGTTACGAACCTTATCAACCTGTTGGCTCGTGACTTCTTTTTGGTAGCCTTGAAGGTGGCATGTACGGCTAGGTTTGGTTCCATGTGGTTCGAGAGTCGGCTCATTGACACGAGTGCTATGAATGATTTGTGAGGGAGCACTGTGACGGTATCTCTCGGACAACTAGGTTCTCTGGATCTAGACTGAGCTGGGGGCATAGGGTTGGACCTTGCTCTGCTATGATCCTGAGTTATGATTTCTAAACTCAATGAGATCTAGACTCGACGCCTCAAGGTAGACCTAGTCTGATTCTAGGGGCAAAACCCTAACTAAGACCTAGGCTAGAACCTAAACTGAATGAAATTGATTAGACTCGGTGGGTTTCGGTTTGGACCCTAAACTAGGGTAAGCCTAGTCTAGCTCTAGAAGCAATTCTAAGCTAAGACCTATGCTAAAACCTAGATTGAGATCTAGACTAGATAGGTACGAGTCTTGGCTCGAACCAAGAGTGGGTCTAGGTTCGGACCTGGATGTGAGTCTGGTTCGGACCTGGACTGAGCTGGTTGCAAACCTGGGCTTGGACCAAGAGGGTTCTAAAGATCAGATCGGGTGGACCCGGACTAGATCAAGGTTTGTTTAAGACCAAAAGGAGGCCTAGGTTCGGACCTGGGTATGGACCTGGGCTGAGTCAGATATTCACCAACAAGTCTCTGGTTGAAGAGGGGTGGTTGTGCCCTTGGTCTAGGTTTTCCTAGACTTAGGTTTTCTCTCAAGAGGCTTGGGTTCCTAAAACAGTTTCTAAGGTTTTATCTTCTTTTGTGTAACTATCTCTAGTTTTTTCTCTCAGATCTCTATATGATCTCTCCCCTAAGGGTAGATCGAGGGCGGTTGTGCCCTAGGTCTAGGTTTTCACATACTTAGGTTTTCTCTCATGAGGCTTGGGTTCAAGAAGCAGTTTCTAAGGTCTCCTCTCTCCTAGGGTTTCGTCTATCTTCGTCCTTTTTCCAAATGTCCACGAAAAGAGGGTTTATAGGGATCAAAATCCGTTGGGGAGGATATACTCACATAACCTACACGTATTATCCAAAAAAATGGGTTTATTAGGTTAAGTGTGATCCTAAGGGTTCAGAAGACCACTGAATTTGTCAGATTTAAAATGGGTGTCTACAAATATATAATAATAATAAAACAAAATAAATAACATTGAATGTTAAACCCAAATTAAAACCAAACTGACCAAAAATATATCAGCTTTTGGAATAATACGATGGAACTCAAAAGTCCTATTTTAACTGGACATGATGCTGGAAGCGGTTTAACCGGACTAACCGGTAAATCGGTCGGTTCAACTGGCCTAACGGGGCAAGTCCTGGGCAGTCAAAAAAGTGTTAAAAAATATAAAATAAAATCTAATAAAACATGAAAAGTATATTTAAATAATGATTAAACAAAGCACATCCTAATGAAGTTGAATATTAATGGAAAATAGATTTTAAAAAGTCTTTTGTGTTTAAGGGTATTTTAGAAATTTTTTAATAAAGATGAAAAATGCTAAAACATTTTCAAATCTTTGTCAAAATGATTAAAAAAACATTTTCACCCGTCATGCATATTGTGCATTATTAAAGGAAATGAAATTCTCTTGATCCTTTTTTCACTCTCTCTCTCGGGCCCGAAACATGAGTTTTCACCCTATTCGAACTCGTGTGAGTCTCGAGTTAAAGTCAGCGTTTTCAAAAATGAACTTGTTGCTTTTTTATAGAGTTTTGGTAAAGAAAGTGCAAACGAGATGATACCAAGTTATCAACTATGACGTCAAATTTGTGTTGGTTGGTTTTTTTTTTCTTAACTCAATGAGGAACGAGTTAGTTTTTTGAAAGAATTAGCGGGGTGGTGTTAGTGGTGGGAATGAAACCCACAACGTAGTCACTAGGGTGTGGAGGTACTACTACCACGCCTCCAGTTGCCGGCAAAAATAAATAGTATAGTTTGTTTCAATTTTGTACATTTGATTTTCACAATAGTATGTTCCAATGTTCGAAAAGTCGACTCAATCCTACTACTCGGCCCATAGCAGCTAAAAACTATTAAAAAATAAAAATACAAAAATATTGGAAAATATTCAAAGTAAAATTTAATAAAACACAACTAATTATCATTAAAAAAAAATAGCAAGAAAATAAATTTTGAAAAATGAGTTTGGGTTGGGGGTATTTTCAATTTTTAAAAAAATTGAAACAACACAGTCAAAATACTTTCCGTTTTTATTAACATCCCCAAGTTGGTCCTCGAAACCGAGACCACTCGGGGCTCGACAAAGACCGAACTTGGGCGACTTTTTGAACAGTAGTATGTTCTAGAATTTACTAAATAATCTCTAAAGTGAGACCAAGGGAAAAAACTTTTCCTAACTAAAAAGGTAAAATAAATAAATAAATAAATAATTTTTATTTTTTTTAATTTTAAAAGCAAACCTCACTCTTTCAACTTGTGATCCCACACACTTTTTGGGTCAAAGTCTTGGATGGCATCCATGTTCGAATCACGGAGTGATTGGAGCGTGGAATTAGCGGAGTCATGAATTTGTGGTGAGGCTTCGATGCCTCGTAGAAACGGTAAGGGCTTCTTGGCCTAATGATTTGGTCGCCTCATTTTTCCACTCCTCTCACTTTCACCATCTCTCTCTTCTCTCTTTCTCTCTCTACGCTATTCAAAGTTTCTTCTTACTGGCCCACCCCTTCTTTGTCTCCTGTGTAGTTGTTGTGAATCTAGGGTGCGGTTTGGATAGAGCTTAGGCCCTAACCAATCAAATTAGAGCCTACTTTTAAATAGTATCGAGAAACATGGTTTTATTATTAAAAATATTTATGATAGTCTTAAAATATATTTTTATTTTTATTTTTATTTATAAAGTTTAATGCTTTAACATTAGTTTAGATCGACAGATCTATGAAAACTTAAAAATCTTGAAAATTGACGGTCCAAAAATCAATCGAGACGATCGATTTGAGCATCAAAACAACTTCTTCTAGTGAAATTTTTGAGGTAAGCTCTAATTTGATTGTTTAGAGCCTGGGCTTTATATAAACTTTTTTTAACAAGACACTCCTATGTTTCTCGGATATTAGAACAAGGAAAGGGACTTAATGTGCTGGTTTTCGGAATTTTTTTTTTTTTTCCATTAACCAATAAGTGCCTTATATTTCTTGTTTTTCCATATAAAAGCAAACATAAATAATTATTTAGTTTGGGGTGGGAACCATGGAAAAGTACTTATTATTTAGAGAAGTATACGGTTTCTATATGGCCAGCCCTCATATTGTAGGAAAGCGAGTTTAGCAATAAATATATTTTTTAAATATAACTTGATCCTAATATATAGACAGTATATAATCTTTAACACGGAGATCAAAAAAAAAAAAATTGAAAGTTAAAAATAATATTTATATTAAAAAAATTCGGACCATTAATTACATTTGTGTTTAGATGGACCACCTATTTACATTCATGTTTAGAATGGATGATTTATACGTCTTAACCTCTTATTGTAGAAATACGGTCCAGTTAGCATGAAACAATTTTCCTTTAGAAAATCAGAGGTTGAGAAACTTCCAAAAACCGAAAGAGAAAAGCAACCGCATGGAAGCCTTGTATGTTGAAGTTTAAAAGTACTCTCTAATTATAAAATTAAAAGTTTTAAAATAATGTAAATCAAACATATTTATGAACATTTGAAAATATCAAAAATTGACGATTTAGATAATACATTTGCACTATTTTTAAGACTTGAAGTCTATTTATTGTTGGGTGAAGTTTGTATAGAGCCAAGGCTCTAAACAATCAAATTATAGCCTACCTTCAAATAGTCTCAAGAAAAAATTTTGGTTTCAATACTAAAAGGTTTTGTGATAGCCTTAATTTATAATTTTATCTTTAGTTATATATTTTAAAGCTTAAAAATTCATTCTATTTCCTTGGTTAATATTTTCTTAGGCAGAATAGGCTGTACCATTCTTTTGAAATAACTTATTTGTAATATGAAGGAGACATGGCTGGACAGTACATATGTATTGGAAACAATCACTATATCAATCGTATGGAAAGAATAGATACATTTTTCTGATTTGTTAAGCATGATGAAACCTTCATTTGCACAATTTTTTCTTTTTTTTTTTCCTTTTATCATAAGGTTGCTCACTCGTATAACTAGGATTATAACTCTTAATTCAGTTTATTAGTCTTAGAACAAATTTAAAATTGTAATTTGTTATTTTTTAAGAAAATAAGAATTGCGCTAAGATAAAGTAAGAGGGAGGAGGGAGGATTTTGGTGCGTGAGTTGCTAAGTGGAAGGATTTTGAAAAATAGATTAAAAAATATTTTTTAGAAAGAAATTGCGAGTGGATAGAATCCCATTAGAGAAAATAAAGAGATAGGGGAGAGGAAATAAGGAGATAAGCGTGAAAGAGGAACTATGGAGATATGCATGAGAGAGATAAGGGAAAGTGGTGTCTTTTATTTTCAGTTTATTTTTTAATTGTAGCCCAATTTTATTTGGGAATTGCGAGGTGAATAGGAAATGAACCACTAGCGATTCAAGGCCTAATTCAAGTTTTTCAACAATAAACTTTATTGCTCAAACCCAAAACTACATCCATCTAGAGTTCCTAATAATATTGGGCAATTATTCATTTTCTTTCTTTCTTTCTTTCTTTCTTTTCTTTTCATAAAGGAAAATTGTTTCATGCGGGTTGGACCGCATTTCTACTTATGCGGTCCAGAAAGTGTAAGTCATCCATCTTAAATATTGATGCAAGTAGGTGTTTCATCTAAAAACAATGGAAACTAGCTGTCCAAATGCTTTTTTACTAGAATTATTATTTCAATTTTAAAAATTATTTATTTTTTCATATTCATGATCTCCATGTTAGATATTACATAACCTTAAAAATTAGGTCTTAAAATCCATCTCAAAAATATACTTATTAAGAGGCTTCGTTTCTACATATACGGGCTTGGCCGCATAGAAACCAGGTCCTTTGACAAACGCTAGATATTCTTGATCCTTTCATCCGTGAGAGATGATGGAGGATGTAGCAAAGACATCATCAGAACTGTCAAACCACATCAACAAAGCAACAACTCTAACAATTTTATCAACATAATGCTTACTCTTTAAAATTTTCATATACATAACTCCTCATGGATTTTGCTTAAAAATCTTTGAATGAGGGATTGCATTTTAATAAAGGAAAAAAGTTTATATAAGGGTGAGGCCTTAAACAATCAAATTAAGGTGCACTTTGAAAAATCACTAGAAGAGGTTGTTTCGATATCCAAAAATCCTCAAATTGATCATCTTGACCTCAAGATATATGGACATGAGATAAAATGGATTTCATGTTTTGAAAATAGTACATCTTGTAATGAATTTTCGGACTGTCAATTTTCAAGATTTTAAGTGTTCATAGATCCTCTCAATCTACGCTATTTTTTAAGCTTTAAATTTTATAATTAGAGATGAAAATAAATTCTCAAGCTATCACAAAGATTCCCAGTATTTGAAGCAATATCTTTCGACACTATTTTTGTTCCAAGTTTCAAACCTGGAACAACCAAAGGCACTTAGACCATCTAGCTAAAGTAACTTAAATGGAGATAGTACTAAAATGCCTCGTTTAGGTTCCAAACCCAGAGCAGAGCAATTTGGGCATTTACTGACAAAGTAATTGAAGAGATACCTAATTGAAATGAATATAAAAAAATAACCGTTTTGCTACAAAATTAATTATCTTAACTACCTCAATGATTTTTTAAGATGATTGGATTGTTTTGTTGATCACTAGAATCTATGCTTCCCTCCGAGATAACATTGTTAATGTGCCCTATGGTTATACTTACCCTTCTATGTAGGACAATGAATTGTATTTTCATCTTAAGGTGTGGTTTGCATTAGGTTGCGACCTTAAGCAATCCAATTAAAGCGCACCTCTAAATTTTATCATAAATATAATTTTGATATAAAAAATTCTTAAGATAGCTTGAGAATCTATTTTCATCTCTAATTATAAAATTTTGAACTCTAAAAATGCTTTAAATTAAGAAGATCTATAAACACATGAAAATTTCGAAAATGGACCGTCCACATAATGTGTTGTAAGATAGAATATGTTGTAGATAGAATATATTGTAGACTCGAAGTATCTTTTCCTTTTTATATTCACATATCTCAAAGTCGAGAGGATCAATTAGAGGGGTTTACAACATCCAAACAACCTTTTATAATGAATTTTGATGTGCGTCTTTAATTCTACATTTCCAAGGTCGCAACCTTATAAAAACTTTTTCCTTCATCATATCCCTAAAGAGGTTAATGGCTTGCACAAAATAAAATATTCTTGGTTAGTTGAGTTGGCATGGACTTTCTTCAATGGCTCCTGCAAGGATTCCAATTCACATCATTCATATTTTTTCCTTAAAATATGATCACCTCCGTACAATTTAAAGTCAAAAAAGGATTACATCAATCTTTCATGAAAGCATTGTCTTTCATAAGACATTACTTTGAGACTCTGTGTGATTTGATTTGGTGCTTCTTACAAGGGGCCTAGGCTTTATATTAAAAAGGAAAAGTCCCACCTTAAAAACACACACACAAAAAAGAAAACAAGCAGTTCCTATGTTTGAAATTCTTATGATGCCGAGAAAATTTACTTTAGATCTTGATTACAAAATTTGAAGCTCCACAAATAGTGGAGCCCTTGTGGATTTGTGAACAATTGATGAAATAAATAATATGCTATAAAATATATTATTCTTAAGGCTTGAAATTCGTTAGTTTTCCAAATCTACATTTATTGATGTTGATATAATTAATTTGCGGGTTTTATGACATTGAAACTGCAATTTTTTGGTAGAGTTTTGAGGTGCAGCTATATTTTTTATCATAAATCTCAGTATTTATATAAGGAAAAAGTTTATATAGAAGGTTGCAACCTTAAAATGTAGAATTAAAAGTGCACATCAAAAATTCATCATAAAAGGTTGTTTCGATGTTGGAAAACTCTCTAATTGATCATCTTGACATCAAGATATATGAATATAAAAAGAAAAAATATTTCGGATCTACGAAATAGTGTATCTTACAACACATTATCTCGGATTGTCCATTTTCAAGATTTTCATATGCTTATAAATCTACTTGATTCGAACAATTTTTTAAGTCTAAAATCTTATAATCAGAGATGAAAATAGATTCTCAAGCCATCCTAAAAAATTTTGATATCAAAATTATATTTACAGCAAAATTTAGAGGTGCACCTTAATTAGACTTGTTTAAGGTTGCAACCTTATGCAAACCGCACCTTTTATATAAACGCTCTCCAAATTAATTTATGGGATTATATACAGTGAGACCATTTACCTTTGATACAAGGTGGTCACAATTATTTACAACCATCCGATGTTAAATTTGATAGCTTGGATGTTTCAAGAGTTTGAAAAAATTTCTTTTGAAGTTTGAACTTGGTCAATGGAATAATTGCAGCCATCCAATTTTACACTCAATGGTCAAGATTAATGTGACTACCTTGTACCAAAGGTAAATGATCTCATTCTCTATTTTTCTTTAATTTATATATGGAAAAAGTTCTATACTTCCCCTACAACATAGAAGATCTATGCTTTCCCTACTATCCAAACGCCCAATTTTGATCAAGTGAGCCACACACCGTTTGATCTTAGATCAAACGCTTCAGAGTATTTATTTTAATTTTTTATACAAATTATATAAATATAAAATTTGGTACGTGCCATCTTCTCATTGGAGCACACTTGTAAAAAATATCAATAAAATATAATAACCAAAATGCCACTGAAAATTGTAGGGGTTTTTTATCATTTTATTTTATTGGAAACACTTTTTAATAGTTTTTAAGTGTGCATGTTTATTAGAGGATTGGACGCCCAAAATTTGGTGCTAAAATAATTTATATAAAAATGATTAAAAATAAAACAATGTAGCCCTCCATTCAGATTGGGACAATATTAGCCCTCCATTCAGAGTATATAAATTTTATGTTGTAGTGGAATCATAGAGAGCATTCCCTTCATGCGCTTTATATATTAGATCTTTAAAATAGGGGAAACATCCTTTGAATGCCTTGGGGTACTTTTTAGCATGAGAGATTAATCTGACCCTCGGCATGAGAAATTAATCTGACCATGATTTTGACACATATGAAAATATTTGAAATCTTCTTTCCAACTTTGAAAGCTACAGGCAAAATGGCCATTTGTGCTCAAAATAAAAGGAAAATTTTTAGAAAAATCCTATTTCATTTTCAATACATATAAATTGTTTTATATGTTTCGTATAGTCCCACTTTCTGAGAGCATAAAACCTATTTGAATTTTTTACCTTTTTTTTTTCCCTATGAATTGGATTAAGCACAAATTTAATAAGTCCATATTTTTATCCTATACTTTTACAAATTATTTAAAATATAATTCAAAAATAATAAATGACCATTTAGTGGTATTTAGATAATTTTATTTGCTTTAAATTATTTTTCAATATTTTTATAAATACTTAATGTTGAGAAGTATGAACATACCAAATTCGAGCTTAATCTATTATATAAAAATAATAATAAAATAAAATATATTATATACAAAAAATGAGACTCCTTACAAAAAAAATTAAATATACGAGATGAGTTTTAAATTTTTACAAAAACAAATAAGATTCATATGCAATCTTCTCAAAATAAAAATTAAAGAAGACAATTTTAATTTTGTGGTAGAGATTGTATACAATGAGATCATTTACAATGTCATAATTATTTATAACCATCTGACGTAAAATTTGAAAGCTTGGAGATGTTACAAAGTATGAAAAAAAAAAAATGAACTTTAAGCTTGACCAATAAAATAAATATAGTCACTTAATTTCACATCCAATAGTCAAGATTAATTATAACCGCCTTGTACAAAATGTAAATGGTTTTTTAATATACTTTAATTTCGTTCGTAGTAATGACGAAAGTTAAAATGTTAATGGTCTCTCAATATACTTTTCTTTCGTAGTAATGACGAAAGTTAGGTTTCAATGGGAATAGGGAACAATCAAAGAAGAAAGAATATTTTTCTGAAAGAATCTTTTTCTTAAATTTCTTTTGCAGCATTGTGATCTTAATTTTTGTGATGCACAGGGCAGTGAGGTTCCAGAGAAACCAAGAAAAAGAGAGAGAGAGAGACTGTACGTCAATGGCTATATAGAAAGACTTTTAGAGAGAGAAACTGTACCAAAGAGTTAAGAAAGAGAGAGACAAAGGGATCCTGTCGCCCATTGACCTACTGCCTCCAGAGAGACTCCATTAGCTTTCAATAAACGCGTCTACCTAATTAGCCATGCCCTCCTTAAGAAATTCATGAAACGAAATTAAAAAAACAGTTAGCTTTGTTGAATTGTTTTTTCACCATGGTACTTAAGAACCAGAGAGAGAGAGAGAGCCTGTAGCTTTCAAAAGGCATGCCCTTCTTCATATATCAAGCATGAGATAGGAAGCAAAGCAAGGCATTCATAAAAACCAAGCAGGAGCCATGGATGCCGAGAGAGGTGAGAAGGAGTCCCAGCATTCTCAGTCTGATGCGAATGGCGGCATAACCTTCGCCAAGGCTTGTTTCAATCTGTTAAACGTTTTGTCAGGTTCTTTCAACTCTCTCTTCTCTTATGGATTGGAATTCTCTCGTGTCCTGTCAAATGTTTCTTTTGTCTTTTCAATTTTGCAATTCCAGCTTTTTCTCATTGATGCTCGAAAACCTCTCTCTCTCTCTCTCTCTATCTCTCCCTTTCTCTCTCTCCAACATGAACATAAAAGATCTTGATCCCAATCGCCTCTCTCTAGTCTGTGTGTGTGTTCAGGTGCTCTCTCAAAATATGGTGCTAGCTAGGGATGGCAATGGAACCGGATCCGACTTGGGTCTGGGTATGGGTTCAAAAATTGATACCCGCAGGATCGGGCTAGGGTTTAAATATTGGACCCAAACACTATTTGAGTTGGACCCTGACCCAGACCCGACATGCTATTATTTAATAATATTTAATATATAATATTAAATTTTATTTAAATATAAATATGTATTTTTAGCTATAATATTTAAGTATGGGTGTAGTTGGTATAGAGCCAAGGCTCTATACAATCAAAGTAGAGGGCAAGAAATGTGGTTTCAGTACTGGAAATCTTTGTGATAGTTTTAAAATATATTTTTATCTTTAATTATAAAATTTAAACTTTCAAAAATTGTGCAGATCGAGTGGATTTATGAAAACTTAAAAATCATGAATATTGACAGTACAAAAATGCATCATAAGATGCACTATTTCCAAAGCTTGAAATCTATTTTTGTCTCATGTCCATCTATCCGGATGTATCAATTTGAAGATATTTGGGCTTTCAAAACAACCTCTTCTAGTGAAATTTTTGAGGTGCACTCTAATTGGACCCGACCCCACCTGTCGCCACCCCTACAGTATGTGTCTGCTGACCCGAACCCAGACCCAAACCGACCCGCCGCGCCTCCACGCCACGCCGACATTTGCTAGCCTTCATTTTGCAACAGAAAGCAAATTAACATGGCTCATAGTCTACTATTCATGAAGGGGCATTCACTGTCTGTAATCTCCCGAATGTACGATGGATATGAAGCGTTGGTTTTGTAACAGACCGTAACAGCTTCTAATTGAACTGAAGGCTTCATCTTCATCGTCCGTGGAGGAGGATGAACGATGGATTCTCCATTTCTTAAGGCCTTTGTCGACATTTTACTTGATACATTGATGGCGACCAAGACTAGTTATGTTGACTCCCTTTGATGGCTCGAACACCGCATATTCGTGATAATTTCTAAAATCTCTCCCATTGATTTTTCCTTTTTATTATTTTTTTTAATGTTATTGCTTTCTCCTTTTTATTTTTTGCCTTTTTTTTTTTGTTAGTGGGAATCCAAGACGTAATTGTCTGTGCTCACGGAGAAAAAAATTTAAGAAGGCTTCTTAATGGGCCTGGCGGAATCCCAGCCCAATAAGGTCCTTCTGTGCGGGCCTCCTTTCCTGAGCATTTCTGGGCCTTACCGGGATGGCAGCCCTACTCCCATGAGAGCACACTGTACAGTTAGAGTATCTCATGATGAATTTTTTTACATATAGAGTTTTGGATGAGAATCGCCATGTAAATAGCTTTTTCACAGAAAAAGTTGAATTTTAAGAGCCTGAATACTTGGTTCTGACTAGTGAAATATAGACAACCTTAGTTCAAACGTAGGACGTTATTTTTTCAAGCACCAGGGAGTATGGATTTTTCTTTTTTTCTTTTTTTTTCCTTTTGACTGGGGTTTGGTTAATTTGTTTAGGTTACATCCCCAAAATTTGAAGCCCAAGAAATAATTGAAAAGTACGGTTTTACTAAAGGGAGTGAATGACTGATATGCTCTAGTGGATCAGATAATCTTTTGACCATAATTTTTAGTCTAGACTTATGAAAACTCTCTTATTTCTTGTTAAGTTATTATCTGAAGAGTGTGGTTTTTTTAAGATTGTAACTTCACTTTCAAAAGTAAGGTTGCGTTATTCTACACCGTCCATTTAATATGGTATAGATTTGATATGTCTTTGAAGACGGTCAAAAAGTAACATATCTTTTAAGATAGTATCAAATCTAAACAATCCAAATAAAATAGACGGTGCATATTACTACAACCTTACTTCTACAAGTAAGGTTACAATCTTATATAAAATCTATAATACTTGAAAGAGAAAGAAAAATATGCATCATATATACATATAGGAAAAGCATGCACTGTGACCATTTACCTTTGGTACAAGGTGGTCACAATTAATCTTAACCATTGGATATGGAATTAGGTGGTTGCATTTATTTCATTGACCAAGTCTAAGGTTCAAAAGAAATTTTCTTGAATTTTATGACACCCACAGGCTATCAGATTTCACATCGGATGGTCATTAAGTAAATGTGACCTCCTTGTACTAATGGTAAATGGTCACATTGTATACAATCCCATATGTGTGTGTGTGTTTCGTATCTCTTTCATTGCAATTTTTTGATGAGGCTCTAATATCATAACTCTATTTGCTTAATCAGGAATTGGGATAGTAGCAGTTTCATATGCAGTATCAGAAACTGGGTGGATGAGCTTACTGTTGCTCATTCTTGTGGCGATCGTAGCTTGCTATACTGCTTCACTTCTCATCCGATGCATGCAAACGGATCCAAAAATTCGAGCGTACCCCGAAATCGCCAACTTAGCCTTTGGTCGTAAAGGAAAAATCTTTGTATCAGTAGCTCTATGCCTCTCAATGTACATGATTGCAGTGGAGCAACTGATAATAGAAGGTGACAATTTGGAAAAAATGTTTCCCAATATGAGTTTAAGACTTGGAGGGTTTAAAATAGAAGGGAGAAAAGCTTTTGTCTTCATATCTTCCTCGATAATATTACCCACTGTTTGGCTAAGAGGTTTGGGGCCTCTAGCTTATGTCTCAGCTTGTGGGGTTTTGGCCCCTATTCTTATAGTGGGATCAGTTGTTTGGGTTGGCTTGTTTGATGGGGTTGCTTTTCATCCAAGTAAAAGGCTTTTTAGTTACAAAGGTTTGCCCACAACTGCTAGTATTTTTGCATTTTGCTTATCAGGACATGGAGTTCTGCCCACCATTACCTCCTCAATGAAAGACAGGAGCAAGGCCATGAAAGTAAGCTTACATGAACTCAACATTTAAGTTTTTGGTTTCGTATTTAAGTGCGAGAAAAGAGAAAATACATCATAAACAAACTTTCCTTTTATTGATGCAGATGATCATTGTTTGTTTTGCAACTGCTGCTTTGACCTATTCAATAATGGCAGTATCTGGGTACCTAATGTATGGACAAAATGTAAAGTCTCAAATCACTTTGAATCTTCCAAAAGGAAAGATCAGCTCCAAGATAGCTATATACACCATCATCACAATTCCCATTGTGAAATATGCAATAGTTGTGACCCCAATTGTAGTTGCAGTAGAAGATGCAGTCCCCATTTGCAAGAGAATAGTCATGAGCCTTCTGTTTAGAACAATGTTGGTGGCTAGCACTGTGATAGTGGCTCTCACAGTTCCATTCTTTGGGTATTTGGTTGCCTTGGGTGGATCAGCTCTTAATAGTACTTTGAATTTCCTCTTGCCATGCCTTTTTTACTTGAAGATCACAAAGAATTCAAAGCATGGAAAGGTGGAGATGGGGATCATAGTGGGGATTATGATCATGAGCTCCATTATTGCAGTTCTAGGGACTTACACATCTATGAAAAGGATCTTGCAACATCTGTAAATATCTAAGCTGGTTTGTTTGAGAGGTGATTGGGCTAGGTTTAGCTATAAGTTTGCAACTTTAGTAAGATTTTATTTGGTCTTCCTACATGGCTTGTTTTGAGATTTTACCTTGCTTTATGCAATTACATGATCAACCACTTAATTGTAACTTCAAAGGGGACAAGTAAATGTAAAGAAAAATAATCTACAAAGGAGTAAAGCCAGGCAACACTTACAAACAAGGATAGAAATTTCATGCTTTTCCTTGATCAAAGAGGTTGCAAAAACCTAGGTTGAATCACTAGCTTAACCTCCATGGAAGACATTTTGTCCCAACTTGGAGAATGTTAATTCAAAGGCAGTCTATCACAAAAAACACTTTCCTACCCCACTATCTTTAATTCTTAGAACTTCATTGAAATATCTAAATTACTTGGAAACTAATCAATCATGTGAAAATTTGTCTAAATAGACCTTCTTCATTGTAGTAGAGTCTCTTTGCAAATTATAGATTGTCAAAAACTTCAATTATTTTTTGGGAAAATATTATTATATTGGTCAAACCACTTTAAAAAATCACTGAAGTGGTTAAACAAAAAAATTTACCAACAAAGTGGTTGTATTTAAAATCGCTTTATTTAGGTACCTTCTCAAATAATTTATTAGAAATGCCCAAATTGCCGTTGTGTTGTGTTTGTAGCCCTAAATACGTAAGGGCATTATATCAATTTGAGCCACTTAAGTCGCTTGATCCACATGAACTGCTTGATTCAGTTACCAAATTGAAAACATATTTTTTCCATTAAAAAATCTTTTTATAGGTTTGAAACCCGATTGAACAGGGGAATTTTGGCGATTCAATCCCAGTCACTCCAATCAAAAGATGTAAATATCCTACTTGTTCCAAGTTGCTAACCCAAAAAAAGAGAAATTGAACATCTTTATAAACTAATTTATGAGAAGTTGTTCCAGGGTCCATAAAAATTTCTTGGGGTTTAACATCAATCAATAGCACATCTCTAATTGCCCTGTTTCATCGAACAACTAAGGATGATTATGATTCCATCGATTCCCTCAAAAAATAGTTTCTTCTAGGCCCACTTTGCTCATAGCAATGCTTATATCATAAGCAAATATTAGGGCCCCCGGTGAAAAATGCAGGTTCTTCTTAAGTGTTTGTAATAGATATCCCTCAACCCCACAAACGCTTTTAATCCAAGTTCTTCAAGAACATTTTATTCCTTTTCTTTTTGTTTTTTTACTTTTTCAAGGAAATCCAGTCATCCCCACTAATTCCCTCCAGTCCCAGTACTTCTAGATTACCTTTTTATTTGTTTATTTTTTAATTATCCCCCTATTCAACGTTTTGAGGACCACAACCTTTCATTGTCCAAAAGCATTGTGCTTCAAGTTATATTTTTTATTATAAAATGAAGGGCAGAGGTAGAATTTTGAGTGATTCAATTGCCTTTCTACAATAGAATAAAACGTAAAGGGTATTGCTTTCGGTGCTTCAATTTGTTATTTTCTTGTAAAATTGAAGGTAATGGATGCATGTTCTCGTTTGGTAGTCATCATGAAAATATCGAGACATTTATAATAGTAATATCGAAAAATCTCTTCTTATATAATGCGGATACGGATCATATTATATTGGGCACGGTTTGTATAGAGCCGAGGCTCTAAACAATCAAAGTAAAGCGTACCTTCAAATAGTGTCGAGAAATGTGGTTTCAATACTAGAAATCTTTATGATAGCCGTAAAATATATTTTCATATTTAATTATAAAATATAAAGCTTCAAAAATAGTTAGATCGAGCAGATATATGATAACTTGAAAATCTTGAAAATTGACGATCCAAAAATGCATCACAAGATGCATCATTTTCAAAACTTGAAATCCATTTTTTTTTCTCATGTTCATGCATCTTGATGTTGAGCTGATCAATTTAAAGATATTTGGGCATCAAAACAACATCTTCTAGTAAAATTCTTGATGTGGGTTTTAATTTAATTGTTTAGAGCCTCCGTTCTATAAAATTTTTTGCCTATTATATTTATCCAATACAGCCACATTCAAGAATATATAATAATAATGGACTAATAAAGAAAAGGTGTAGTTTCCATACAGATGCCTCCGTATGTGTAGAGGTACGGTGCCCATCAAATTTTATCATGGTATATAATTTTGATGTAAAATGTTATTAGGATTATCTCAAAATCTATTTGTATATCTAATTATAAAATTTTAAATTTAAAAAATGGTTAAAATCAAGTAGATCTATAAACATATGAAAATTTTGAAAATGGACGGTGTAGATAATATAATGTAAAATGCACTATTTCTGATACTTAAAATCTTTTTATTTTTCATAATCATACATCTCGATATTAAGATGATCAATCAAAAGGTTTTCAACATTAAAACTAACTTTTCCAATGAATTTTTTAGGGCATCCGTAGTTCTACACTATAAAGTAGCATCTTTATACAAACTTTTTCTATAAAGAAAAGGAGATATAATTCTATGGTGTATTATACACTCTTCCTTTTGTGCGGCAGTAATCTCCTTTTTATGCACAATCACCAGTACCACAGGTGTGAAATCCAGCAATGGAGAATCTGCCGGTTCAAAGTAACAAAAATTTTTCAAACCCTTTGATGCACACATCTAAAGGCAAAGGGTGATTGTGACCATATTTTATCAAATGTAAATGGTCTAGTAGTATACAATCTAATTTCCTAAAGACAATACTGGAGGTGACAATGGACCCAGACCTGACCCAGGTTTGGGTATGGGTCAAAGAATTGGACTTGGCAGTCGGGTCCGGGTCTAAATCTTGGACTTAAACTATTTGGGTATGAGTCCAAGTCTGGGTCTCACATTTTTCAATTTATGAAAATATATTTAAATAATTTAAATATATAGATATTTTAATTTTTTGGTCGAGTCCAATCAAGTCCATTCAGGTTCAGGTCCGGATCCGAGCCCCACATTATATTTTCAGGTTGGGGTCCCATAATAGTTTATCCGGTCCAGGTTTGGGTCCCGCCAAACTCTAGCCCGACCCGACCCGACCCATTGCCACCCCTAAAAAATGCATGTATCTATGGCATCTTCCATAGCTGAACATAGTATTGCTTGTGACATTTAAATTACTGACTATTATAATGTTTATCATATTCACTATTCAACATGAAAGCATGCGTATGAGGTTTTTTTGTACATATCCACGTACGAGACATGACATTTGTGTCAAACACTTTCGAAGTTTAGACACTTATAAATATTTTTTCTTGAACTAATACTATAAATCCACCTAATGTCGTCACTTAAAATCTCAACCCTCCCCTTTTTCTGAATGGTGTTTAGATATGTGGTGCCCAAAATACCAAAGTGAAATTAATATTTACGGGTGTGACATTGCAAAATTAATGGTGTCTAATATACCAAAATGAAATTAATGACTGCTAACACATGACCTTATGCAGGTAACATACGATACTACAAAAGTAACTATAGTTTGTTTAGGAAAAAGGGTTGGGACTGGGATTGGGGTCGTGGTCGTAGCACCCCCCACAATCTAGTCACCACGTTATGGTTTTTATGATCTCTATTCTCACTGACACCACCGTCTAATACCTTAAAAAAAAAAAAAAAACTAACTCTTAAACTATTGAAAAAATAGGATACGCATTTGTATGTTTTTGCGATTCACATACTCTTGTGAAGTTGGTTAGTTTGTTTGATACCATTCATTCATACATTCTCCTTAAATATTGCAACCCTCTTGTATTTTGCAAAAATACGGTAGTAGCCCCCATTTTATTCTTTGATTAAAATTTGGCATTACTTCAAAACCAGTAGATTTAGAGGCTAAGCAATCCTCAACCAGACAGTTTAATTGGGAACCTTTTTTCTTTATTGCATAATTTTGTGGACTCCCAACAAGCATCAACTATGATGAGCTTAACTTCGTATTTTACATAAAACGAATTAAAATTTTTAAATATGCATATTAAATTTTGTTTATTTCCACACAAAAAAATAAAAAAGTAGTTACTTTTATACCAATTTTTTTGTGTTCAAGCTTACGCACTTTATGTTTATTATAGCATCTATATTTTAGATAAGTTTTCCCTTTTATGGAGATGTCCAAACTCCCAATCATGCAAAGAGCATTCTCTTATAGAATGGCATATGCTTGTATAAAATAAGAACTTGTTCTTGTTAAAAACAAAAGTTTATCTTCCCAGCTCACAAAAAAACATGGCAAATAAAAAGTGAATGAAATACAAAAGGAAGGAAAAATGAACACTATATTTTGCATGCTCAATGATCACAATGATAACAAATTTTGCACCCAAAAGTCTCCAAGCCAAATTAAGGAAACCAACACTTTTCCCATATTTTAAATGGACATCTTACATCCTTTCATGTTTCCTAAGTGGATCCCAAAATCTTCGTATAGTTCTTGAATAAAATGCCTTGTCCCCCTTTAGGGAGAGCAAAAAGAATATGCTTCCCTATTTATTTGCTTTCCATTTTTTGAACTGATATTCTTTTAGAGTCCTCTCTTGACTTGAGTGGTTAAAGCACAAGGGTTGTAGCCTGGTGGCTTATCCACCTGGAGAAGAAAAGAGAAAATGAAAAATTAAGATTAAATGTTAGTCGCAAACAAGTGGTTATTTTCAAATAATCACATAAAGCCGTGGTTTGTATAAGGTTGCAATCTTAAACAATCAAATTAAGACGCACCTCAAAATTATCATAGATATAATTTTGGTATCAAAAACTTTTTAGGATGGCTTGAGAATCTATTTTTATCTCTAGTTACAAAATTGTAAACTCAAGATATGGTTCAAATCAAATAGATCTATAAACCTTGAAAATCTTAAAAATAGACAATCCAGATAATGTGTGGCGAGATAAACTATTTTAGAACTCGAAATATTTTTGTTCTTTTCATATTCATACATCTCGATAACCATTGGTTTCATCATTTCATATATCGATAATAAGCCGATGATATTTTATTTATTACTATTATTTTTTCTTTCTTATTTACCAATCTCATCTCTTTGAGATGGCTCCACCCCCACTATATGCAAACAAAGTATGCCTTGCCCTACATTTTAAATTACATTTTAAATTGATATGAAGTGGTGAACCTAGTGTTTGAAAGCCTAGATTGGCTAGTTGTATCAGTCATCTAGAAAACCATTCTGGATCAATGAATCAACGATCCGAATCAGTGGATCAACCAGCTCAAGCCAATCCGACCTTGAATAAATCTCAAAAAACTGAAAAAAAAAAAATTAAAAGTCTAGCTTTTTCAAGTTTCCAAAAATGGGGTCTTGCATTATGTATTTCCATTATTTCACTGTAAATACATAAATACTGAGTAACATGTTTTATTTCAGAGTGTTTATTGACCATTATATACAACATAACAAATCAAAGGGCTGCTACGAACAGTAGAATATGGAAAGATTCAATAATTATATAAATTCTGCAATCCAAGAATTTTATTCTGCACTGAATATACATGAATCAGTAAAAAGTTAAAAGAAAAAACAAATTAAAAAAAAAGATTCACAGAGACAAGTATAAGATAGGTAGAACATCCAGATACTAAGCCAGGCTTGCATTTGCAGAAAAGCAGCTCTAACCAACCTGAGACTCCCCATGTTCAAGCAATTTTATCAACCCATCTGCTCACCTGATTGCCTCTCTGTTGTACTTTGCCTAGTGCCTCTGATAACTATCTTTTTCTATCCAAAGTCTTTTAAAGATTATTGCATAACTCTAGGATATAAACAATCGGATCCGAGTCTAGGTTGGGTCTGCTATAAGGCCAGGCTAGTTTCAGACTGGTCAGACCCAAATTGATTGGGCTTGGACCCAACCTTACAGGTCATAATATCACATATAAGCTTATACACGCAATCAGACCCTATTAGGTCCTGGCCCGACCAGACCCGACTCTCATGTCCATAATTCTGGACCCAGACCCAACTCACAAGTTGATCACTTCCATGGTTCCCACGCAAATCGAAGCCTAATAAGCCTCGAAGAAGATGGAAAGCTACAGTTGGCATGGTTGCTCCATGCAACATTGATCATGTTTGCAACACAAGGCCAAATCCTTGTTTCTCATGCAACATTGATCATGAAAATATTTGTGAATGCATGTTTATTCTCCGAAACCAAGGAATACAAACATAAAGCACCACGAAATAGTAAATGGGATTGTATACTATGACCATTTATTTTTGGTACAAAGACACCACAATCCTTTTTAGCTTATTGGATACAAAATCCTATAGATGAAAGTGTCACGACATTCAAAAAATTTTATTTTGGTATTTGTGCTCAAACAATGACATATCCTTAACCATCTGATTTCAAATCCAACGGTCAATGATGATTGTGCCATCCCTGTATCAACAATAAATGATCTCATTATATACATTTTCTTTATAAAATCTAAATGAGCATATGAGATTGCTAACTTAAATTTCAAAAGAAACAAAAACTACCAAAAGTATTCGTTCACATAAAACCTTTATGTAAATGTCAATATCAACCAGTAAAATTTACAATTTTTGATCTATCTTTCTTAGGCTTCACATTCGAGCTCTTTTCGACTTTTATTCCCAAAGGACCAGTATCAACAACCGAACTTTTATCACTATTTTTCTGTTTGGTCTTCTCTTCTTCTAAAGCAAACTCATCATCAAGATCATCCCCACTTGCAAATGCTTTCCTTTTTCCTTGCTGGCCTGTATAAACAAGGAAAGCAAAAAAGTTAAAAAGGTGGATTACCATTTGTTGTCATCACATAGGATAGCAAAGCAAGATTCTATTTACCTTTGAAGTAAATGAGGTCAGGTTTTCAATTCGACTCAAAATAGTACATTAATTCAATTTTAACTATGAATATCTATCGGGTGCGGTTCGTATAGGGTCGAGGTTCTAAACAATGTATAGGGTCGAGGCTCTAAACAATCAAAGTAAATTGCACCTTCAAATAGTATCGAGAAATGTGGTTTCAATGCTGGAAATATTTGTGATAGTTTTAAAATATATTTTCATCACTAACTATAAAATTTAAAGCTTCAAAAATAATGTAGATTGAGCAGATATATGAAAACTTGAAAAACCTGAAAATTCACGGTCTAAAAATGCATTACAAGATACACTATTTCCAAAATTTGAAATCCATTTTTTTCTCATGTCCATGCATCTTGAGGTTGAGATGATCAATTTCAGGATATTTGGGCATCAAACAACTTTTTCTAGTGAATTTTTTGAGTTGCACCCTAATTTGATTGTTTAGAGCCTCGCACTTATATAAACTTTTTCCATATCTAAATAGTGGAAAGAAAATAGGCAAATTCACCAAAAGAATAAATTCCTGTATAACTGTATCATTAATTTCACTAAATGATATATTTTTGTATGTTTCACTAAGACATCCATGATCTTAAAGATAGCAATTTTGCATAAGCAATACAAAACAATTCTTTACTTATCAAAAAGAAAGTATCCAATCAATATTCCAAAGCAACAACACATGGTACAAGCAGCATATTTGGCAAAAACATATCGCAGTCAATGTTCAAAACTACGGATTAAGGCGCCTCGGCGTTTTGGGTGTCTGGCTGGGGTACCCTCACAATCCTCAAAAAAATTGAAACCCCCCCTCTCCCCCTTGATATGAGTTTTAAATGAATATATAAGATTAAGACGTCACTATGTTAGTTTTACAATAAGACTTTACTCATTAAGATATCATATAATTTAAGAATTTAAAAATTAAGATATATGATATGATATCACTAAGATTTTAGTTTCAAAACAGTATGACTTAATATTACTTTACAATAAATGAAACTATAAGATCTTAGTTTCACTTTAAGAATTAAGACTTAATTCATTAAGATATCACATAAATACATAATCAATTATTATCAAATAAAGAAAAACAAAAATAATAGAATAACGAAACATGATATATTGTACAAAGAAGGAATCAACTATTCATAAAAGAAATCAAAAAGATATATTGTACAAAGAAGGAATCAACTATTCATAAAAGAAATAAAAATAAATAAAAAAATTTATCGATCCTTCGTTAAATCACAAAAGAGTGGTTTTTGGAGGGTGTTCTCACCCTAAAGGCCACAGTTTATGTTTTGGAGGTTCAGAATACCCCCCAAAACCCTTTTCCCCTTAAAAAATTAAATTTTTTGATCCTCACCGAAGTTTTTTTTCTGCCCGTCCGCAAAGTGTCACAGGGCGGCGCCTAGGCGGGAGCTCAGATAGTAGTGCCTAGGCGGCCGCCTAGAGACAGGCTGCATAATGACCCCACCCAGACAGTGACTAGGCGTTTTTTGAATTTTTTCGCCTAGGCGGTCGGGCGGCCGAATTTTCAAATAGTGAAGACAGTTATGATAAACTTACTCGCATTGGGGTACTCTGTCTCTGCAACTTCTACTGGCTTCTTATCGTGCTTACTCAGACAATCTTTAGCCAAATGTGTGACGCCTCCACATAATTTACAGGAACCACCCTGGCACCAAAAAAGTGTTTGGAGCACCAAAATGAAAAATTGGCCAGTTTCATCTAAAGAAGCCAAAAGATAATATAGAAACAGATAAAACTGAAAAAATGAAAAATAAATTCTAAAACTTGAACTAGAAGCAACCATGAACCACCTAACATGATGTTAAAGTTGCTAGACATTCAAAGAAATCAAGGGATTCTTTTCATTTTAACATCGGAGTCCTTAGAAAAAGAAGACCCTGTGTTTTTCTTCTTAGTGACTTTCAAGCAGGACACTCTCATATACCTTTGGATAAATTCCATGTGTGTTTTTAGGGCAATTCTTGCTCAGGTGCCCATGACCATTACATAGGAAGCACTCTGCAAATTTAGTGCCCCCTGCATACAATAGAACACATCAAAGGTTACCACAAACAGCATAATATAGAAAGATTCAATAAATCAATGCATTATTTATTTTATCACTGACATTCCAGGAATTTTATCATGCACTGAATATACAAGAATCAGTAAAAAGTCATCCAAGAACCACCCCTCCTTTTTTCACTTTCTTTTGATTGATAATAAAAGAAAAAACAATTACAAAGAGAGAATCACAGAGACAAGTTTATGATAGGGAAAACACCTGGGTACTAAGCCAGGCTTGCATTAGCAGAAGGCAGCTCTAACCAAACTGAAACTCCCCATGTTCAAGCAATTTTTTCAACCCATCTACTCACTTGATTGCCTCTCTATTTTACTTTGCCTAGTGCCTCTGGTAACTTTTTTTTCTCTAATCTAAAATCTTTTAAAAATTACTGCATTACTCTAGGATACAAACAGGTCAGATCCGAGTCCGGGTTGAGTCTGGGATAAGGCCAAGGCCAGGTCCATACCGATTGGACTTGGACCCAACTTGTCAGGTCATAATATCAAATATAAATTTATATACACAAACTGTCCCTATTAGGTCCCAGCCCGACCAAACCCGACTCTCAGGTCCATACTTCTCGACCTAGAAAAAATTTCCAAGTTGATCACTTTTCATGGTTCCCATGCACATCGAAGCCTAATAAGCTTCGAAGAAGATGGAAACTACAGTTCGCAAGGTCACTCCATGCAAAATTGATCATGTTGCAAACACAAGGCCAAATTCTTGTTTCTCATGCAAAATAAGGGTTTTAATGTGTGCGGTGAGCCAAATCTTTTGCAAGATGTTGATTCACATGGATAGCCAAATACATGCCTCAAAACTTGCAAAAGCCATAAGGCCATTTAGAGTATGGATGTCACCAGAAGTGAAGCCACTTGCATTTTTTGGAAAATGGTCCCAACAGATGTATCCAATACTTAGATATGACATAAAAGGTGAGAAAAATACATTAGAAGTCAGAATTCCGTTTTTTATTATTAAAGGTCAGAAACTTTTAAGGGAAACCATTCGTCAAGATAACCCAACCTATTATCTCCACCATCTTATTCCTCGCTTGTTATCTCATTTAGACCCACGGCCACCCTACTCCTCTAAAACTCCTAAGACGCACCTCTATCCCTCTATAAATCAATTGCATTCACAAAATCACCAGCTCTCTTTAACTCCCAAGTCCCTCTATCTTTCATCCCTTCTGAATAAACAAGGCCACCAAAAGCATGCTAGATATCCTAGCAATAAACACCACAAAGCAAGCATCTAACAATAAGCAAACAAAACCAATTACCAAAAGAAGGTAAAAGAATGAGGGGGAAAAAAAAAATGGTATCAATCTAACTATGCATAATCTTCACTGAATAGAAGAGCAAGACACTGACCATCTTATGTCCTAGTGAGTTTTCTAGGAAAGTGGGTGGATTATATTAACCATTGTTTGAATATCATGTGAAGCATTCTTTGGATATTAAAGGCCTTTCTAGGTGAGGCGGGAGAAGAAGAGAAGAAGGATAAGTTGACATTTAAAAGATAGACTCCAATTCGCATTGAGATAAAAAATAAGCAATTTTAAGCACTTGATCACATTGGTTAGAACGTACCATCTTGAAGAGGTTTAGGGCACTTCGAAAGTGAATGCCCAACTTCTCCACAGTTGTAACAAAATTTATTTTCATGAATTCCACTATTGTTTGGACAATGTTTAAGGCTATGTCCGCGTTGTCGGCAAAGCAAACATATCTAGAGAAGAACAATACCCAATTAGTATCATATTCATATGTACAATCGTAAACATGAGATTGCAACTAAGGTTGTGTAGAAGAAACCAAACAACTAGGCATAATTGCCAACTAGGCATAATTGCCACAACATGCACACTTCTCTGAAAAGAGAATAAGTAATCACAGAGAGCCAGATATTATATGTGAATAATTCAAGTACAACATCTGTCATCAGCTAGCCAATCATGACAGAATATTCTCCAGGAGGAAAAATGAAATAATTGACATATTATGAACTGTAGCTCCAATAATGTAAGAACCAGACAGGACCGGCCAATTCAAACTAGGAAGGGGCGAACTATGGTCAAACTATGAACAGGCAAACTAGGGCCCTTATCTGTCCAGTCGGGTCCTTAGACCACCTGGACCATTGAACCAGTCCATAACCGAACAGGCTGGTCCCAAAAAACGTCAAGTTATTTTTGCTTTTTTTTGTTCTTTATCAAAAAATAGTTTAAGGAGGGTTTTCTTTCAAACTTTTCAGTTTTGTATGTTGCCGTTTTGGCAAAAGAAAGGGATTAGGGTTTTATTTGGGGTAAGAGAGAGTCTCTCTCTCTCTCTCTCTCTCTCTTCTCTCTCTCTCTCTCTCTCTCTACTACTCACTCACTCACTCACTACGACGTACGCTACACGTACACGACACACGACAC
>NW_006494916.1:6971026-7015361 GCF_000471905.2 Amborella trichopoda | reverse complement strand
ACACATGGGTTTCCAAAAAAGCTTCCATTAAAAATCAAATTGTATACATTTGCGGGGGGTGGTGTCCAAACACCACCCATTCGACTTGATCTATGAAAAGATAAACTGGCCACTGCTCTAAGATTAGCAATGATCTGTCTTTTTTTGGATGAATTTAACATCTTTATGTATAGAAAACCAATTTGCTGCCAATGCCAAAATATTGTGCCCACCCCAAAGAATACCCACCCATATTGATATCCACAATATTATGCCCATCTTTGAGATACAAGAGGTAAACCATTGGTGAAGAAGTTGACTTATATTTTCAATAATATATATCGAAAGGTTTACACACTAGCAAACCCAATCCCATAGAGTCATTACACATGGACAATTAAGAAAAAGATATTGGGCCGTCGTATTATCAACTTTGCAAAAAATACAGACATTAGTTAAAATGAAACCCTTTTTCCTCAAGTTATCAATAGTAGCTAGTTTATCTTGACACACAATCCATAATAATAGTTATATTTTTAAAGGCACATGGAGCTTTTTTATCTTAAAAAGTCCAGCATTTAACAGTCTACTCCGATCACAAAGAAGGAAGTCATAGGCTGACTTAACTGAAAAGGCTCCGGAGTGATTAAGATCCCAAATGATTACATCTTCTTTTTTTGGTGAGATATAAACACTTTGAAGCATTTCCATAAGCGATTGATATTCATCAATAAATCTATCATAAACTTTTCTATACCTGCAAGGTAAAGATCAAACAATATTAGTAGAAAACCCCGCATTAGCCTCTTTAACAGAAGCTAATGGGTTAATAACTTTGGCAAACACCTCCGGGAACAAATATCTTAGTGGGGAAGTCACCCATTCATTTATTAAACCATAATAAAGTATTTTCCTCATTCCCAATCACTTTCCGAAAATGTCTCAGATATATAGGTCTATCATAGTCAATACCCCTCCAAGCAAGAGACAAATATGACTTATTTATCGGATTTGTGATTAAGCCATAAAAAACATACATCCCATACTTTTCTTTGAGAACCTCTACCCAAAAAGAATTATGTTGCCGGTGAATTTTCCACCACCATTTGATAAGCAAGTCAGAATTCATATTTTTCAACCTTCTAATTCCCAAACCTCATTATCTCATCAGTGCATATACTTTCTCTCAACTTACCAAATGCAATTTCTTATTCTTTTCATCACTACCCCAAAGGAAATTTCTCATTAAACTTTCCATACGCTTAACAATCTATCTCGGCATCCTGAGTAAATACATATAATAAATTGATAAATTTAACAAAGTTGGTTTGATAAGAGTATGCCTTCCTCCCAGAGAGAGTCGTAGCTTTTCATAAATCTAACTTTCATATAGACCTTGGAGGATTTGAATTCACAAGAGAAATCCCCATAAACTTGCTAGGTAAACTTTCCACGCTGCAACCTAATAAAGTAGCTAACATTTCCACTGTATTTTATGAATAACCTACTCCAATCAATTTGGTCATACTAAGGTTAACCTTTAATCCTGTTACCAATTCTGCACATTTAAGAAAAATCCACATACTTGTAACCTCCCTTTTACATGGATCACACAAAATATGATGGAATTACTGCATACTGAAGATGTGAAACTATCAATCAATTATTTCCAACATTTATACTAGATATAATACCTTTTGAAACCACTCCACTCAATATGGCACTAACGCTTTCAACCACCAAAGTATATACGAAAGGTGATAAATGGTTACCTTGTCTCAAACCTCTAGAAGCTTTAAAGAATCCAACAACTTTCCCATTAATTAAGAGCAAAAATTGAGTGGAAATTGAACTCCCTTGAATCCATAGTCTCCATCTTGATCTAAAGCCCATCCTTCTCATTACGCAATGTAAAACCTTCCAATTAACTTTATCGTATGCCTGATAAAATTTAATTTACAGATTAACCCAGGTCTATTCTTCGTAATTCTAGAATGGATGCGTTATTGGGCTACCAAAATACTATCCATAATCTACATGTATTTCAAGAATGATGACCGATGACCTTTGATCACTAAGTGAATAACTTGGCGTAACATATTGGCAATGACATTGGTAATGATTTTGTAAAAACTCCCCATCAGACTAACTAATGTTACAGATATCCTTCACCTCCTCGCATACATTTTTTTTGGGTATTAAAGCACATATGTTTTTTTGCACACATGTAATGACTCCCCAACGCACATATGTTTTCTTGCATTGAGCAACGGCTAGCCTAGCATGAAAGTCGTTGCCATAAATGTTTCTTGCTTTTCTTTGATGGCTCAAATGCCCACATGAACAAATATATCTCCATTTTGACCCATATGTACGTCACCCATTTTATTTTTGTGCCGGATCAAAAAATGAGTATGGTCTGACACTAATAACGTACGGGACCCATTCGACCCATTGATTTCATAGAGCCGCACTATAAAAAAAATGGGTAAAAGGGGGAGAGGAGGGTATTTTGGTTATAAATTATAAATTCTTTTATTAGGGAAGTGTGAAAGAAAATAATATTAATTATTTTTGTAGTGTTTTGGACCAGTTGTAGGGGAGATGTCCACATAGTAGAGTCAAGGGGCTTTCAATGATTTTCCCTTACCCTTTTGGCTTACACATTTTCATTTGTGCCCCCATACATTCTCCTTTGCTTTGTATGTGCATGATTCAGTGTGCATCGCCCCTCACTATGGGCCTTGGGGGAATCTAGGCCATTCGTTATTTTCAAAAATATATCCAAAAAAAAAAGAAGGCTAACTCTAAAGGTGCAATGAAGGCTAACTCTAAAGGTGCAAAAAGGCAAAAAATATATCCACGCCGGGTTAACTTTCGGTTAAAAAAATATTAAGGAAACAATAATGATACTAAACAATGCAATTGTATTAACAAATAACAATATGAACAACCAAGGCTATATGATTGTTATTATGGAAAATAAAATAAAAAATAAAAAAGATTGGAGTTACAAATATCTAATAAAACGTATGATTATAATGGTCGTTTCAAATTGTTATGTACTGTACCACAATGAAATGACAAGAAATTAAAAAAAGCTAAAACCAATCATATTTAACTGTTGATTGAATCACTTACTATTGTTTGCAGTAAGGCTCTTGGTTTAGAGAAAATAAGATTTCTCATCAGGTGAATTTTCCTCTGTATTAATTATATTACTATATTATACAATTTTCTTAGAATATCTTTATGTAGAATACGTTCACTGATGTTTAGAGAAATATGTTTTTCTTTTGATACATGGAACTTCTTTTATTAAATCAAGATTATTAATACAGTACTACTTAAACTGAAACTCAATGATTTCAAATCAATGAATAAATAGAAGTTTGAAGAATGTTTGAAAAAGTGAAGGACATAAGTTAGGGAAGAAGTAATTTTGGAGAGCCTTTATGAGAAAAGATAAATTGGGTGTTATATTAATTTCATAAAAACAAAGGGAGTATGAAAAAAAAAAAGATTTCGAGTCGTATAAATAGTGTATCTTGCAACACATTATTTGGATCGTCCATTCTCAATGTTTTCATGTGTTTATATATATGATTGATTTGAACCATTTTTAGAGTTTAAAACTTTATAACTAAAGGTGAAAATAGATTCTCAAGCCATCTTACGAATTTTTTACACCTAATTTATATTTATGATAAATTTTGGAGGTGTGCCTTAATTTGATTGTCTAAGGTTGCAACTTTCTACATACCACACCCTTGTTTTATTAGATGAACATAAAATAACTAGAATTAGTAGTCATATTACAACTTACAAAGCGAGAATAGAATTAAGGTTGTACGGCAGCACCCACTGAGGCCCAGCTAAAGTTAGGCTTTCATTCTCACCAAACGCATTAAAAAACTACTAACTATTTACAAAACGACCAGGGCCTCCTTGTCCCTACTAAATTACCCAAAAAAAAAAAAACACACACACAAAGGACATCCTAAATACAATTTATGGACATTGGACAGAATCAAATAGGAAAAAGAAAATACAAAACATCAAAAACAAAACCTACAGAGTAACCCATAAACCTTATTCCTCTAACTCCTTAAACAATCATGCATTTTTGTACCAACGCACCTTGTTTAGCCAAAATATTTGCTTCTGGGTTCATTTCCCTTGCATATGATGAAGGAACACCTCGATTCCACAACATAGATCTTTAACCACCTGGTATTGAGTCTCGAGTACTGGGTGACTTTCATTTCTCCCTTGCAACGCTTGATAATGTTCATTGAATCTCATTCCACAATGACGTTTTGATTTACTTCTTTAACCACCTTCAAAAACCTTGCATGAACAACATCAATTCAGCTTCATATGTCGTTAAACTTCTAGTTGGTTCTACTGTAATATGGTCGGGCAGGTCAATGCCAACAAACAAGAATGCCACACACTCGGACCAGATTCATAGAAAGGCTGGTTCGATGTTAGTAGCATCAAATTGTTTTATATATAGGTCATATTTATACATGACGCAAAACTGCGCTATATATATGGGGTAGTTCACCACCCCCACATATAGGGCAGTTCAAATTATAAAGTATCTTACCACCCCAGAGGTCACAAAAAAGAAAAAATTAAAAGAAAAAAAAAGGAGCGGTTCAGTGTTGGCAATATCAACTTGGGGGCAAAACTAAAAAGCAAAAAAAAAGTGTGACCTATATGTAAAATTGAGAAAAATATGGACCATTTAGACATGACACAAAACTGCTCTATATATGGGGTAGTTCACCACCCCACATATAGGGCAGTACAATTTATAGGGTATTATTGTACCACCCCAGAGGTCACAAAAACAAAAAACAAAAAAATTAAAAGAAAAAAAGAGGAAGCGGATCAGCATTGCCAACATCAAATTGGGAGCAAAACTAAAATAAAAAATAAAAAGTGTGACCTATGTGTAAAATTCAGAAAAATATGGACCATTTAGTAATCCTCTCGAGTATGTAATATTTCCTAGTTTTACATATGTGCCCTAATGAGGCAGATAGACCCTCAAAATTAATTTTTATTTTATTTCAAAAAAAAAAAAGAAGCTTGAAGTTTTGTGCCATGTTTTTTAATTGACAAAAGAAGTCAAAAAAGGAGAAATTTGTACTCCAATTTTCATGGCAATTCACTCCTCCATGAGGGTGGAAGTCCACATTGAGAATTTTGGAATTCCTTATAAGGTGGGAAACATACCAGGCTTGGGATGGGCCAATCCTAGGCCTGGCCCTCTTAGTGTTGGGACAGGCCAAAAAAAAAAAACAGAAGACAGCTGGGCCCGACCAAACTAGGCTAACATTGGTTCTAACCCAGCCCTCATACCACAACTTGTGACCCATCACTACTTTTTAAGGGTTGGGCCAACTAAGCCAGGACGGGCCGCCTGACCCTTTGCCAGCCCTATTCCCATATACCAAACTAAAAAATGCTGCAACTTTTCAGATATTTTGGCATCTGGTGACCAAATTTCTTGTTGCCAAACCCCCCTTTACTTTCCCATTCCATCTACAGTGATACAACATGCTAACAACGTAAGAAGGGGTACTAGAGCCAGTATTATAGCTGATGAAAAATGAAACACGAAAAAGAGAAGAATAATATTTTTACATATGATGCCACCCACGTGTAAAATATATGTGACAAATATCCTCAATTGTCCTAGTTTTCGAGTATCCATAGTCTCCTGATGTGGTGCTTTATTTTTTAACCCTAAATACAAAAGGAAAAATATCGTATAGACCCCCAATTTCTAAACTTATTGTGTTATAGCTCCTTCCAACTTTTCTCTTTCAAAGTTGTATTCCAACTCATGCCTTAGAGAAATGTGTGTGAGAAGAGAGAGATGCATTTCGTTCTCAAGTACTACTTATACAAAAGAAGAGAATTTCATTTCATACATGGATCAATTTCTCATCTTGAGAGTATTGCATAAAAAAGTTTGAATTTGGGAGTTTATTATATGCACCAAAAAAAAGTGGTGAGTGTTTTTCATAGAGGATGCTTAGGTTGTCCGTACCATCACATGTAAATATATAATGTTGTGTGTGACAGAAAAAAAAAGTTCAATAAAAATCAAACAATTAGTGATGCAGGAATGTAAGTTATCAATCCATAACAGCATTAAACTTGTCTAATGTTTTGTTAGGTTATCAAACCATATCACAGTGTGAGTGCTGATTCATATGGAAATTGGTTTGGACTGAAATGGTTTCGAGATGGTATGAGTCCACGCTTAGTTTTCCCCGATAACCCTGTATTTTTTCTCTCTCTTTAAGCTTGTCTAATGTTTTTTTATTTCCCTTTTAAATTCCCACCCATAAAGCTCTAATCTGACATGGATATGTAGGTGAATGATCCAATCCATATGTGTATACCTATACTATGCATGGGCCAAGGGGACAAGAGAAATATTTGGTTTGCTTCTTCTAGTTTATTTGCTGACCCAGTGGACCAGCCTCTCAAATGGTACAACTTAGATTCAAGTGTCCCTTGCCCATTAAGGGACATACAACATTGAACCCATGCCTCAAATGATTAAAAATCTGACCTTTTCACCACATGACTTTGGGGACACTCTTTGTGGGGTATTGCCTACAATAGATGATAGATGACCCTTGATCTGCCCTACTGTGGGGAGAATACGTGACATTTTGCGTAAATGGCAATGTTTTGCATGGATGTGTACTGAATACATCCATGTTATATTTCGCTTTTTAAGTTTGGAAAAAGTTTAGGTAAGGGCGAGGCCCTAAACAATTAAAAATTAAAGCGCACCTTAAAAAGCTCACTTTGAAGAAGAAGTTTCGTTATTGAAAAACCCTCAACTCGATCATCTCGACCACAAGATGTATGGATATGAGAAAAAATAGATTTCAAGTATTGAAAATAGTACATCATGTAATATATTATTTAGACTGTCAATTTTCAATATTTTCAAGTGTTCTTAGATCTGCTCTATCTACATTAATTTTAAATATTTAAATTTTATAATTAGAGATGAAATTAAATTTTCAAGTCATCCAAAAGATTTTTGATACTGAAACAAAATATTTTGGCACTATTTGAAAGTCCGCCTTACTTTGATTGTTTAGGGCCTCAGCCTTATACAACCTCACCCTTTAAGTTTTAAGGGATGTGCTTTAGTTTGTAGCCAATGATTTTTTGAGCATATGTTGTTCATTCACTCTCTTGGTTAAAACTCTGCATACGATTGTTTTGAGAACCCTAATTTGAAGATGCAAGGCTCTCAACTTAGCGACCAACTTTAAAAAAGGAAAAAGAAAATCACATGCATTCCATTCTTAGAAAGAATAATGTTCCAAGATCAATGGAAACTTCCCATTTTTTGGGTAGACGGAGTTAATTATTTTGAAACTAAATCAATTTTTTTGTTTAAAAATACTTGTATGGTAATTTTAAAGTAAATCTAAAATTTTTAAAGGCACATTTGGTTCACGTGAAATTGTTTTTTAGAAATCATTTTCACATGAAAAATTATCTCATGCAGTCAAGTGTGAGGAATATTTCTATACTAATTGGTCTCAGTAGAAAGTAATCGATATAAAATTATTCTCATACTTGACCGCATGAGATAATTTTTTCATGTGAAAATGATTTATAGAGAATAATCTCATGCGAACCAAACGTGCCATAAATGTAAATGATTATCGTAAGTAGATGTTTTGTCCGAGGGAATAAGTGTGTGAGGTACATTTGAAGGAGAACCACAAATTTTTTTTTTTTTGTTGTAATTCAGTGGGGAAGACACATCCTACCTATTTTTTCAGACAGCTTAGGAGTTATTTTTTTTTTAAGGTATTGGTGTACTTATTTTTTCAAATGGTTTAGGAGTTATATTTTTTAAAGTATTAATAGTATGATGTCAATCGGAATAAAAATCACAACGTGATGACTAAGGTGAGGGGGTGCTACCACCGCCTCTTTTTTTGAAACACAATATATTCTTCCAATGAGGAAGGGGATTACTATCAAGAAGAATGTCATAACATGTTACTTTGAAGTTCTAAATAGGCTTGTAATGATGTTTGATCTTATTATTGGAAAATTTATTTAAAGAATTATGACTCATGAACGTTGAATTATTTAACATTCTATCCATATTTTTTTTTAAACTTCAAAATACATATATAGGTAAAATGTTGAATAGTTTATTTCTCATACGCATTCTGATAAAATCCCCCCTTTCCATTCCATAGTAGATGGGTGGTTGAATTTTGGACAAAATTTGTATAGAATCCTAATTTCTCATACTATTTATGGTAGATCCTCATTTCGTTTTTCTTTCGAGCGGCATAAGTAAACCCCTAAAGATTTCACCCTATCTTTTTATATATTATCTCCCTCGTTTATTGATTTTTGATCATAAAAATTAGCTCTAATAAATATTTTTGTACCATTTCAACCCAAAAATGTTTTTAATAGGTGGAAAGGGGAACAGAAGGTTAAAAAAGTTTTTAGAATAAAATGATATAAAAAGATTTATTAGGGTTAATTTTTATGATAAAAAATCAATAAAAGAGGGTGATGAGGGGTACGGTGAAATCTTTGAAGGTTTCCTTAAGAGAAAAATAAAAAGAGGGTCTACTGTGAGGAACTAAGGTTTTATACGAATTTTTCCCTTGAATTTTTCCTCGTACTCATTTCAAAAGTAATTTTAATTGTGCAGGATCAAAGTAAGGAGTTTGTAAATGTGAGTACATATTTTGGTGGGTTAAGTAGAGATGACAACTTATAAACTAATGCGTCATATATCAGATTGAGGCTCGGTCTCGCAAGGGTTTGAATCCAATTCCCCCTATTTAACTTGGGTGAGTTCGAGTTGGGCGATACAGTGAACCAGAGTTGGATTGAGCTATATTTAAATTTTTTTTTTTTTTATTATTATGCAACCTCGTGTTTCTTTAGCATGGGTTAACTATTGATCCTGTCCAACACTAGCAACTCATGAGTGAGAGAGGCAATTTTTAGAACACTCCCATTTAGTGAAGTTGGGGTGTTTGATCCACATTAAGAGGATGATAATCGCTCAATTAAAGGGCAATTCTAGGGAATAAAAATTTTTTTTGAAAACGTTTAACCCAACAAAAATTAGGAGAAAATTTGAAGCTAGTTTGTTGAACCCAAAATTTTGACCACATTTAAGCCAAGTAAAATCTTGGCGGTGACCCTTTATAAAAAGAAAAAATTTATATAAGGGCACAATTTTAAAATATAGAATTAAAGTGCATCTAAAAAATTTATCATAAAAAATTGTTTTGATCTTACAACACACCATCTGGACCGTTTATTTTCAAGTGTTTATAAATTTACATAATTTGAATTATTTATGATAAAATTTAAAGGTGTACTTTAATTTGATCGTTTAAAGTTGCAACTTTATACAAACCATACCCAAATTTTTTTATTAACTTTCGTTTATGAAATTAGAAGATAAGATTTGGCGCCTCTTCCTAAAATTCCCTTTCCAAGCAAGACTTCTAATATGAAGGGTATTCTAGATATTATAGGAATAAATAATCGGGTTTCCAGTCATTTGTATCTAGGGCTTCAACACCCGCGATCATTTTGAAATTCAAAACAACTGAAAGATGCAATCGCCGTCAAATTGACGGCGAACCCCAGACTGCAAACGGCGCTTTCCCGCTCTGGCCCTGCTCACCGTTGGGAGCCGTTAACGCAAAGAGGATAAATACGCTCTTTTCCCTCCTGTTTCCCCCATTTCTCTCACTGCACTCGCCTCTCTCACTAAGACCAAACCCTAACCCCAAATCTCCATCTCCCGATTTTCAGAAAGCCTAACCCTAATTTTGTCTGAAGACGAACATCATTTCCCCTATTCTTCTCCACCAAACCCTAGATTCAGTCTTCCTCGAGCTTTCCTCCATTAATTTTCCTCTGCGAAAATGCGTGAAATCCTGCACATTCAAGGTGGTCAGTGTGGTAACCAGATCGGTGCTAAGTTCTGGGAAGTTGTTTGTACAGAGCATGGTATTGATTCAACTGGTCGCTACCATGGTGACTCAGATCTGCAACTCGAGAGAGTGAATGTTTACTATAATGAAGCGAGTTGTGGAAGGTTTGTTCCGAGGGCTGTGCTCATGGATCTGGAACCGGGTACCATGGATAGTGTGAGATCTGGGCCTTATGGCCAAATTTTCAGGCCTGATAACTTTGTTTTTGGGCAATCTGGTGCTGGAAACAACTGGGCGAAGGGCCATTACACTGAAGGAGCAGAGCTTATTGACTCCGTCCTGGACGTTGTCAGGAAGGAGGCTGAGAACTGTGACTGCTTGCAAGGCGAGTTTTCTTGTGTATTATGTTTTTCTTTTTTGTAGTTTTTTTGTTATGTTTTTCTTTCATTTTCTTGTTTTGAGGTTTTTTCTCCACTCTTGGCTTCTTTGTGTTTGTTTTCATGTTTTGTATCATTTCCTATTCGTGATTTACTATGGCGTTGTGGTACTTTACTCTGGTTTGAATTTTTATGTGACGAATTCTTCTAGTTTTTTCTTTTACTGGGAAAATATTACGGGATTATGGACATTTCTTCTTAATTGTTTAAAAATTTCATTTCTTTTCCGTGGTTCAGACCAAGTTTGTTTTCTTGGTCTACTTTCTGGATCTGCATTTTTTAATATGCGCCCAATATACTTACTCTTCCGCATTTTTGGTCACCAACTTCCTTGGTTTTCCTTTATTTTCCCTTCTTGTGTTATTGATATACTCTTCTTGATCGATCTGTACACGAGTGGATTTCTGCATGATTTTGCTGGTTGATCTAGTTGTTTTGTTGTTGAACATTTGAATTTTAGTAGTAAATGGTAATTACTAAGTGTAAATTTCTTTTTGTTATGTCGAAATTTACTTGCTCAATGCAAATGATTTATTTTATTTGGTATTTAATGTGTCTTGTATGCCTTATGTTTATGGGATTAATATGGATTATTTAACAAGCTCCTGTACCATTTTGTATTTTTGTTGGTTGATAATTTTTCTTTTTACTTCTTTATCCAATTTTCTCTACTACTCCAATGGCCTTCCAGAACTTATGATCACTAGATTTTTATTATTTTAGTTTGATCCATATTCTCTTGAAATTTTCCCTTCATGATTTTCTACCCAATACATAATAAGCAATTTGTTTAGTTTTTCTGATTCCCAATCTCGTCCATTTTGAGAACTTATCTGTTCCTTGTGTTCAATGTCCTTTGTAACTCTGTATTTCTTAAACTCAGATATCTAACCCTTCCTGTTCCACGATTATTGCATACTAATCTTGACATACGAGTTTATTTTTATTTTTATTCTCAAATTTTCTTTCGTTCTTACATTGACTGCAGCTTCTAATAAGCCATTTGTGTTCTATTATATTTTCTCTATACTTCCTTTCTCTCAAGGACACCTCCGTATTTTTGTAATGCCCCTAGCAAATTTTGTTAATAGCCATTTAATAGACATCCTATCCTCATGTGGTTGTGCACACATGTAACAGGTTTTCAAGTTTGTCACTCTCTGGGTGGAGGAACTGGCTCTGGAATGGGCACCTTGTTGATCTCTAAGATCAGGGAGGAGTACCCAGACAGGATGATGCTCACCTTCTCTGTGTTCCCTTCACCAAAGGTCTCAGACACTGTTGTCGAGCCATACAATGCCACTCTTTCTGTGCACCAGCTTGTGGAGAATGCAGATGAGTGCATGGTCCTTGACAATGAAGCTCTCTATGATATCTGTTTCAGGACCCTCAAGCTCACCACTCCTAGCTGTAAGTTACACTTTGTATTCCTATTATTTATCTTGTATAGTCCCCATGTTATATTGTATACTGGTGGCTTAATTTGGGTTTCGAGCATTACTCTTTAAAAGAATTGTTAGTTTCCTCTTATGAAAACTAGATTACAATTTTATCCTTTTGTTTTTTTTAATGATTTGATTTGATAATGTTTCCTTCTTCATAGGTCTGGCACTTTCTGAAATATTTTTTATGCATGGCTCATGTGAGCTCTGTGGAATGTTAGATTTCATACTCTGATTTTCTCTGTTTGAACATTTTTGGAATCAAATTTTAAATCCTGAGATCAAACCTATTTTATTTTCCACACATTTCGTTGATATTGCATGCCCTTGTTTTGTTTCTTCTTTCCCGGGGCTGGATTTTTGCTTTTAATTGAAGAAACTAAAGAGATCTATCTCAACCTCATCTGTGAATGGTGTTTCAATTAGCCTGAAAATCGGGCTTTAAACCATACCCTGCAAAAACATTTGGCAAACATCATGCTGATTATTTTTGGCTGTTTCCATAGCTGAATGCATACACATTTCATTTTTGTTGCCACTTTTTCTATGCCATGTTTGTTCTTTTTCTTAGCAATGAAGTCCTCTCTCCCTCTCTATTTACTTTGCAGTTGGTGATCTAAACCACCTGATCTCGGCCACCATGTCTGGTGTGACCTGCTGCCTCCGTTTCCCTGGGCAGCTTAATTCTGACCTGCGTAAGCTGGCTGTGAACCTCATTCCCTTCCCTCGTCTCCACTTCTTCATGGTTGGCTTTGCCCCCTTAACCTCCCGTGGTTCCCAGCAATACCGAGCCCTCACTGTCCCTGAACTAACCCAACAAATGTGGGATGCCAAGAACATGATGTGTGCTGCCGACCCCCGCCATGGTCGATACCTAACTGCCTCTGCTATGTTTAGAGGCAAAATGTCCACTAAAGAAGTCGATGAGCAAATGATCAATGTCCAAAACAAGAACTCCTCTTACTTTGTCGAGTGGATCCCTAACAATGTGAAGTCAACTGTTTGTGACATCCCACCGACTGGGTTGAAGATGGCGTCAACTTTTATTGGGAATTCTACTTCGATTCAAGAGATGTTCAGGAGAGTTAGCGAGCAGTTTACTGCCATGTTTAGGAGGAAGGCTTTCTTGCATTGGTACACTGGTGAGGGAATGGACGAAATGGAGTTTACCGAGGCTGAGAGCAATATGAATGATTTGGTGTCTGAGTATCAGCAGTATCAGGATGCAACTGCAGATGAAGAGGGAGAGTATGATGATGAAGAGGAGGAGCCCCAAGAGGTTTAGTGAGTTGAGAGAGCAGGTCTTTCCTCCCTCTCTCTCTCTCTCTCTTGTCTCTCTATAGTTTGTTCCCCAGGATGTGTTACACTTGTCCCCCCCCTCTCTCTCTTCATACTGTGTGGGATTGAGTGCAACATCCAGTTGCTGAGGTTTGTGCTTGAGCTTTGAGGATTGACATTGTTTAGTTGGGTTTTTTTATAGTTGCAAACTCAGTTTAATTTTCTTTTTATTCTGTTTTTTTTTTCTTTTTGGGAGAAGTTTATGGTTGTGTTGTTACTCTACTACTTTTGGGGCAATACTGTTATAGTGTTAATTTGGGGCTGAACCTGTTGGTTTCAAGTTTTTTTTTGTCTTCCTTTTCATGGATATGTTGAACTCATATTCCAAGATTCTACTTGCTTCTCTCTCTCTCTCTCTCTATATGCAATGTGTTGAATGCTGAAGATCTGTTTGTTGCATGTGTGTACTTATTTTTCATATATGGACGGGGATGAATTCCAGAATGCCTATGGCTTTTTCTTACTTGCTTTTCCCACTGAGGATTCCTAGTGGCTTTTGCTGCTAGTCCATGTGGAAAAGATTCTCTCTCTCTCTCTCTCTTCCCTGCATGTGAAAGAAGGTTTTCCTGACTGCAATTTGGAATCATTCAATTATACCATGCAATATGTGGAATGCCTCTGAGTGTTACCTGTCAATAAAGAGAAGATTCTTCAGCAGAAAGAGTTCACCTGCTTGGTTGGTGATAAAGGTCTCAACAAAACCCACTGAAAAGCGGATTAAGATCTGAACATCTGTTACTGCCTTATTTGGTTCATTCGGTGGCAATGATTTTGCTTTAAAACACTCTTATTCTCCTTCCATGTGGAAGGAGATGCCTTCGCTTTGTTGCAGCCTGCTTGGTTCTCTCTGTGTATGTGCATTTGGACTCTCTCTCCCCCCATGTGAATGGAGATTTCTTTTGCTGGCATGAGGTGGATGCCTCTGGGAATAAACTGTCTTCATATGGATAATCTACAAAGGGCATAAAGACTATCGTTTTTTTCAATGTGAGCCATATCTGAAAATTTTTAGATGAAATCTTGCGTTTGTTTCTGGTAGATCAGCTCGGTTTGCAGTTGTCTTACAATCCAGTCAATGGTTTGGTTGAAGAAATTCAGTAGAATTTGCTGATAGGGTAGTTCAGTGGAAAAGAAGTCCCTTTTTCATGATAGGAATGGAATGGAATTTAAGACCTGCACCTTATTGTCTTGAACAATGAACACTTGCTTGTGACTTTATTTTCAATTTTTGGAACAAAAAGTAAACATTACACAACAAACAGAAAGAGAATTGTACAAATGGATTTAATCATACTAACATTCTTATTTGCATTCCAAAACAGTGGTGCCTGCGTTGCCATGAACAATAGTGATAGTTGTCATATTTTATGAAAGCCATGCGAGTAGCTCACGTGAAAGGTTAATTGCAGTCTTGAGGTTCAACCAAAGTACATGGCTACCTGTCTCACACCACTAGTGTAATTGTTAGCAAGGCGTCATCCCTCTCTCTCTCTAGAAAAAGGTGTATCCCGGCTGTCTTTCCCCATGTGATTATGCTTGGCCTTTCTATTTTGCTCCTCCTGCATTCTCCATTAACTAAACTGACTCCCCCCCATATTTCTCTCCCATCCGGTGCACATCTCATCCAACATCATCTCTCTCAGTGCACATCTCTCTCTCTCTCTCTCAGAGCGCACAACTCATCTCCAATAATCTGAATGGTCCAGGGTTCCATACCATGAGCCACTCACTGAACATCACCATAAACATCAATGTTGGGATTTATGGTGGATTGGCAGAAAGAACCATGCTGGTTCCAGGTTTTGAGACCAGCGATATTCCATAATTTTGCCTTCTGTTTCAATTTAAGTAGAAAAAAATATATATATGAGAGAGAGTCATATACTTAATTCTATTTGGAATACCGCCACACAAAAAAAACAGTGATGCTCAATATGGGTATCAGCTTTGCAGGCTCAATGATTTCCAAATTATTTCAAGATCAACATTCCCTCCTGAAAGAACAATCACGATGTTTTTGCATTGATTCAATGTTGGCATCTCTCTAAATTGCTGTGACAGAACAGCAGCAAGGCCAACAGCTCCACTAGGTTCCACAGCTACTTTCAGTATCTCATAACACATTCTCATGGCTTCCACAATTTCACCTTCCTCCACTGTGATCACTTCGTCCACCAAATCTCGAACAATCGGCCTGGTTTTCATTGATGGTTCATATTTTTCAGGGTCAATCTTTATGAATAAAAAGGATATCACGTAAATGGAACTATAATAAATACACAAATGGACAAGTGAACAAATTCAGTTAAGTTGAGCTAACGTGTGTGTGTGTGCAAGAGAGAGCGAGAGAGAGAGCATGTTGAATTACAACCAAAATAGATAGATCAGAGGTTGCTAAGATTTAAGCATAAATTTACCAGGTTAGATCACCAAGATGAGCTCTCAGTCCATCTGCAATAGTATGGGTTTGAGCCAGTGTCACTATCTTTCCTGCTGCTTTGGATTGCGCAACATCATCTGCCCCTGTAGGTTCGGCTGCAAGTATCCGAATTGAGGGGTTCATGGCCTTGGCAGCCAAGGCCACCCCCGAAATCAAACCCCCTCCTAAAATTTTCAGAGGGAGAAATCAAAGTGAAGCAACTTCAAGTTTCAAACATGTTAAATGAGAACTTGAGACTAGAGAGAGAGAGATGACTTCAGTGAGAACGAACCACTTATTGGAACAACTATTGTGTCCACCATGGGTACTTGCTCCAGTAACTCCAATGCTATCGTACCTTGGCCACTAAAAGCATTAAAAAGCATATCAACAGTTGATTGTGATCACAGATTAAGTGCAAAAAAGAAAGTGTGAAAAATGGGATGGATGGTTTTTTTGGTCCCTAAAGATGTTAAGCATATTTTCACTTCTAAAATGAAAGGAAACAAGAATAAGGTCTTCCATGTGTGGGTTAGCCATTACTGTAATCTGACAAAGCAGCAGTATATGCCTATTTGATGATCATATATTTCATGCAGGTTCTTAGCATTTACATGATAATAATTTAAAGATGTAAGGATCAATCTCGTTGTGCATCTGATAATTTGCAGACATTTCTTTTACTGAGAAAAGCAGCAAACTATGAGGCGACCAGTGAGATTGAGATTTCTTTATTGAATTGGTAATTGATAATACCCATGTAAAAATTATCAAATTGGTAATTGATGATACCCAAATGAAAATTATCTCCTTTGCTCTGTTCTCCATTACCTCAGGGCCAGTTTGTATAGCACACTTAAGTCGCCAAACCAAGCCACCATCTTGGGAATAGGGAAATACAGGTTTTCAAGGTTTTACCCCATCCACAATATATCCAGTGTTTACATACTAATGAGAAAATTTTCTTTTTCTAAACATGCTATTAGTTAGCACCATAGCTTGAGATATGTAAGGTTGGTTCATTGTCAAGGATATTATACTTCCTAAAGGTCTTTGTGTGAAGAAGGTTCATCATTTATATCTCAGCTACAAGATGCCAACTTTTATTGATAATCAATGCTGATTTATAATTTTTCTCAGTTGAGTACAAATGATTTACATCAATATGAATAAAAGGAAAAGTTTGTAAGTGCTATTCAACAAGGATCACAAATGGCGACGATGCCAGTAGTGCAGTGTGTATATTGCTTAAAACGTGGACCAGGCAAAAATTGGCAATATTTATTTTTCCTCTTCAAAAGAAACAACCAAGTCAAGGCATATAGAGAAAACAACAAAGTAAATGACAAGAATTTTATGCATACAAGTGAAGTTGATTATGAAGGAAAAATCAATTATCTTGCCAAAATATATTATTGTTAGCAGAACCAATGGTCCTAGACCTCATAAATTAGGATAGAAAACCACCAGAAATTGATTCTTGGTTAACACACCATTGAATGCTTGATCAACTTCAAAAGGGCATAGTGTCACATTCCAGTTAATGATATAAATTTCTACATGGATTTCTCAATTTTTTAAAAGAACTTAGCATGGGAACCAGAAGATAGTTCTCAGGTAATGTATTATTCAATGCTTGATCAACTTCAGAAGATCTTAGTTGTGCCTTGCAGTCCCCTAAAAATCTTGGATGTTCTTTGTGTATTTCTGAGTATTTTTCTTAAATTCGGATAAAAAAAATGGCGACTTATGGCTAGAGTCATAGTGCACAGCATATATTGCTAGTTTCATGTGGTTGTCACTAGTAGAGACCATTCCCCAAGTCTAGCAGGTTCAATTATACGAAAACAAGAACAAGGTTTCCTTGGAAAAGGAAAACATATAGGTTGAATATGGTTTTCATTTGGCTAGTTCTAGTTATATATGAATGTCATGGTTCTCTTTGCCTCTATTATAACCCACTCCATCTAGTATAATACGCTTTTCCATGTAACATCTTAGAAACAATTGAAGGTTGTATTAGGTAATCTATGAACTCGGCATATTCTTGAATCCAATCAATCCACATAGGATTCCGTAAATCAACTTTTCTTTAGTCAGGCTATATTAGTAAATCAACTGTTCAAGGGTCATCACAGGAACCTTGCATGATATCTAGTTTGAAGAATTGTTTAAAAATAAGTACATAAATTAATATGGCACATCCCAAAAACTTAAAACTCAAAAAAGTAAAGGTACGTACCTTATAATGCGGCCATCATTAAATGGGTGAACCAACAAGGCACCAGTTTCATCTTGCACCTTTGCAGCAGTGCTCTCCCTTGACTGCATTGTGGGCTTGCTCCAAATAACATGGCCATCATAACGTTTGACATTCTCAACCTTACATTTTGGAGCATTTTTGGGTATAACAATATAAGCTGGTATTCCTCGTAGCTTTGCTGCCAAAGACACCGCCGCGGCATGGTTACCACTATATGAAACACCCCAGTTACAAATATGATAAGAAAGAGGCAATAATAAGTACAAAGAACATGGATGCTTAGATCCATGCATCAAGATTTTAGCTGGTTTTAAATCTAGGCAAAACAAATTTTGGTTTAAATTGGGCATTTAGGTTGGCAGCAAGTAGGGCAAGGGCTGGAACTTAGCGATTCCTGTCCAATAATGAATTGATTTTTTAATTCAACAGACTGAGTTTCTTTTAACAAATGGGCCAAAATTCAGAATCCATTTTTTGTAACTTCTGTTCAAAAGTCAAATTAGGGGAAATTTATTCACTACATATTTGGCTTTTCTTAATATCAATACTTTATAAGGATTTGCTCACAGTAAGTGCACACAAGTTTCCTACAGTGCCTTCATGTCAACCTAGCCATCCAGTGTCAATAGCAGATGGCCAGGGTGTGTCGCTCCTCTGGTCGAATTCTGTCATTTGTTTAAGGGACTTTACATGAGGAATGACACACCTTAACCATCCCTTGCTGATATCTGACAGCTGGGGTAATGTGAAGACACCATAGGAGTCTTTGATTCTTACTGAATATTTTCCCATTTCATATTTCACTAAAAATAGACAGGAACGGAACAGATCAAGGACTTCAGGCCCATAAGCTTGTTGAACAACAGCTACAAAATCCTTCCAAAATTCCTGGCATCTCTCTTTGGTAGTTACTAGACCAAGGGATCGCCTTGCCGCAGAGTGCCTTTGTCAAAGCTCATCAAATCCTAGATGAAGCCTTGGTAGCTCATGTGTGTATCAACACATGGTTTTGCTTGAAGAAGCCAGGAATCATTTAGAAATTGGAAAATATAAAAATCCTATGATCATTTTAGATGGCCAAAATGTCAAAAGCCTAGGATCATTTTAGATGGGTATTCTTAATCAATTAACATGCTCAACGGGATTCCCAACAAAATTGAGATCAATGTTCATGGTATCTCGATAACCCATTATTTTGGTCCTTATAAATGGTAGACTGCGAGGCTATTTCAACTCTACTAGGGGAATCTGACATAGTGACCCATTGTCTCCATTCTTATTTGCCATTATTGCAGACAGCTTTGGTAGATCTATCTAGCACCTCTATCAACAAGGCTTGCTGGAGGATTTTAGTACCCTCATATAATGAGCCAGTCATATCCCATCTCTTATATACCAACGACACTCTGGTGTTTTGTGATGCGTCCCCATGGCATATTTACAAAATTTGGTTGTTCCTTGAGTGTTTCGGGTCAAGCACTGGTCTACACATGAAAATATCAAAGAACAAGTTTTGGGGTAGGAGGGTCTATGGCTGATCCACCAAACCCATGTTGTCATCTTAGGTGTGTAACAGACAAACTAAAAACAAGACTAAAAAATTACCATTTTGTGTCAGAAAACCCCATAAATCACTATTTGGAATGATCGCTTTCTTTCATGTGAGGTAGAATAACTTCAATCAAAGCCACTTTATTCAATATACTAGTATATTACATGTTAGTCTCCAAAATGCTCATGAATATAGTCCATGAGATCAAGAAAATGATCTGATAACTACTGCAGAGCTGGACAGAAGCAGCCACGAATTTCACGTGGTTATTAGGAGGAAGTATGCAGGACAAAGAGAGAAGGAGGTCATGCAGTTGGAAAATTCAAAGGACAAAACACCGCTTCTTGGAAAAATAGCGTTGGCGCTTTGCAAACTACCAAAATCATCTATAGCAACAAGTCATCAAACATAGTTATGGCACTCAAATGCAACAAGGAGAGAACAAAGACTATTCTCAAGGATGTGGAAAGGAATTCCCTCCACATACGTTTATGAAGAAAGGGAATGGGTTAAAAAAAAAGAAGGGTAAGTCAGTGGGGATTTGGGCCCCTACTCTTTGGTGAGAATGGAGTCAGAGATTTCATCATAGGGTTTGTTGGTACTACCGCAAAGGCCCCAACCCATTCTCAGAAAGGGAATGGGTTAGTTGTTGGAAAGGTGTATGATCCAAGATTGTACGGTGGAATCAGAGTTTGTTACTGGCCAGAAATCGCAAGATGCAAATAGTGAGTGTGATTGATTGCCTGGGTGGCAGCAAATATGGACACCGACTTTCAGGTAAAACCTTTGTTATGAGAAGACTTTGGTGCTGCTAAACTTGCTTGAGATGGTCAGATCCTGCTTCATTCCTGACCATGGTGTGGACAAACTAATTCGGGGCCAAAACGTCTACGTCAACATCAATGTCAATGTCAACTTTTAGGTTTCATCTTTCTACAATGCACTATATACTACAGACCAAAGGCCAGAAATTGCTACGTTGTACGGTCTATTCCTGGCACCTCAAAAGTACAGGCCTTTTACTGGCTGTCATTTCCAAAAAGGCTCTGACCTGGACCATATTAAGAACAGGGCAATACTCCGTCCAAATTAACGTGCCATGTGTTTGGAGGAAGAGGAGATTGTAGACCATCTTTCTCTCAACATTGTAGTTTTGTAACATGCATCTGATCTTTTGTCCTTGGCCTGTTTGACATGGGTCTGCCTCGCTCCCTCGATAACCTACTTCTATCATGGATATCTCCCCCTTTTCTTGCCATTCGAAGGCTGCTTTCGTGCATCAATGTCTTAGCCGTTATCTAGTGCATTTTACTGGAGCACATTCAGCATATTTGGCTGTTTTCCAAGGAGTGGCTACCCAAAGAACAACACCATAGTCGAATCACGTCTTCAGTCATTTCCTGGGCCAACCTGAAAAGAATTTCTAAGTTTTTTCGCCAATCATGCTACAAAGCCAGTGAAAAAATGTCATCTGAACTATTTGACACAAACCACAGAACCCCTCAACTAGGATACCACCAAAACCAGGTCAAATCAAATTAATTTTTCACGGGGGACTAGAAAAGAAACCCAGGCGTTACAGACATTGGCAGGTTTTACTGAAATCATCAAGTACAAATCCTTCTTTCCTATTCCAGCCTGCAGAAGTCAGAGACTCATTGCATGTAGAACCAGGAGCTCTCTTAGCGGGTCTCCAACATTTTGACAGAAATTGGGGTGACAACCTCAGGATTGAGGGAACTTAAGCAAGCATTATCACATGGGCCACAAAACAGATCCTCTGCCCATGGAAATTTTACCAAGAGTTTAACAAAATTCAAGATTTTTGCACATGATTAATATCCAATTCTGGTATACAAAGTGAGAAGCAGATGAGCTCGCTGATGGCCTCACAAAAGAAAAAGCTCACTTGACTGTCACTCATGATCGCCATACACAATATCCCCATTATATAGGCAGGTTCATCAATGCCACAGTTTTACCCCAATTTCCTTTTCTTTTGCCTTTATCATTTTAATTGTTAAGGTTCAACACATGACTCAACACAATTTTTTATAGAGAAAATTATGCTTCTCATTTTTGTCGGGCCTTTGGGGCAAATCAGAAACGAGTACATTTCAATTTCATAAGGAAATTAAAGGTTATTTATCAAAAAGGAAAATGGGGACCTTGAGGTTGTTTCGGCCACCATATCCAAATTTGTCTTGGCAAGACATTGACATCAAAATTTAGGCAAAATGTCTCTGAAATGTAAGAAAACATGATGAACTAGGCATTCTCGAGAGCTTAAAGCGAACCTGCTGTGCGTTACGACCCCTTTAGCCGCTTGGTCATCCTGAAGTGAAAATATAGCATTGCAAGCACCTCTGAATTTAAAAGCTCCACTGGGCCGGGTATTTAGCAAGAAAAAAGTCCATAAATCAGAATGCAATAATGTAGATTCCCGTAATATATTTTCTAGCATACTTTTACAAATCTATAGAAGGGGAAAGAATCAGGTTTGAATTATCTTGTATCATTTTTGTGTAGAAGTCAGAGGTCAATGGATAACTCAGAGAAAAGGTAAAAGTGAGATAATAAAATGTCATGTTCATAATCTATATTGAATTCTTACCCCTTTTGAAATAACTCACACTTAAAAAACAATTTTCTCCCAGAGATAGAATCCAACGTGGAAGACGTGAGGACTGGAGTGGTGTGTATGTATGGCCCAATCCGAGTTTTAGCTTCTCTTATGGATTCTAGATCTGCAGCATAATTCTTTTGGGTGTGTGACAAATTATCTCCATCCATCTGCATTTATGAACAACGTAACTGCATCGTCTTTCATTAAAGAACATTACAAAATGAAAGACAGAAAAAAAGCAGAGTAACAACAAACAATATATCAAAATTTCTAAAGTACTATTCTCTTTCTTTCACTCTGAGATGTAGATATTATTTCTGGTGCTGAATTATTTGCAAGGTAGGGGGAGCCATGAGAACTTCCCTATTGTGGGAAAGGAGAAATACAAGGTGAAGGGCATTGACATTTGTTGAAGTGTACTATAACTCGCAAGCATTATGTTAAGGTGGTTGTCAAGCTAAGTCGAAGCAAGACATCATCACCGCAGAAATGGTCAAGATAGGAAGTGGGGCATTCATTGAACAACTCTTTCTGAGCAAGGTTGCAAGGGAAAGCTACGGCAAAATAGAGGCTATATTGGGGCCTCACATATTGTCGTGCTCAAAGTGGGCTGAGGTATGCAGATGAGTGGAGTATCTAAATTACAGAGTAGGTGTGACAACATAGGCATATGCTTTTGGGAAAAATTTCGTCAATGTAGAGGGAGAGAAATGTGAGGTGTCATTAAAAAAGAATAAACAGAACCACTGTATGCTTGTGGGCTTGTATACTATGGACCATTTATCTTTGTTACAAGGAGGTCACAACTACTCCAAGTCATTAGATGTCAAATTGGATGGCTTGAAATGTTTCATGAAGTTCGATAATTTTTTTTTGAACTTTGAGTCTAGTCAATGACATTCTCACAACCATCTGATTTGAAATTTGATGGGCGAGTAATTGTGACCTCCTCGTATGAAAAGTAAATGGTCTCTTTGTACACTTTTCCTATGCTTGTCAAATACATTATGAACCTTAATAGGCACAAGGCAAATGATGCTCACAAGTTAACTGGCCCTTGATCAATGTATGGGCAATTCGTCCCCAAAGATAAGATTGATATTTGAATACCAGCTGCACAAAGACATAATTTATGATTGAGATTCTTGTTCATAATGAGCAGCTCCAATGCAGAAAAGAAAGGGGAGTGTGAAACCTTATTTAAAGCCTTGTTTACAATCCCTTTTAAGGAATGCCAGCTCAATTTGAAACTAAAAGTGTAATTGCTTTCAATTTTTTTTATTAAATGACTTAAAAACACTCTGCAAAAGGTTGGAAGGAACCAAAAAAAAAAAAACACAAGACGAGAAGGTGGAAACACCAAGCAATTGTTTAAGAATCAAGGCTTCAATTGAGATTCATTGGGGTCCTAATCCTGAGTCACGCCATCCGACTTGGCTGAGTCAGAACAAGACGTGGCCAAGTCTGTTTAAAAAAAAAAAGAAAGTAAAAAAAATAGGTGAGATTCTTGGCAGTTCCTAGATTTTGCCTCCAGAATCGCCAGGGTTCCAGTTCTTTAATAAATGCCCCAAGCCATGGACAATATTGGAAAACTCCCCTTAAGCTAATTAGGTTTCTAACAGTATGGCTTCTTATGAGGCTCAGAATTCTGTATAGATGGTGTCATTTAAGTAGGAAAAAACATGTCTTGTCATTCATTTTCCACCAATTTTTATTTGTTTGATGGGTGGTGACTTTTATGTTTTTGTATTAATAAAATCATATTACACATCAATTTGCACCACTTAATTACAGTCCAAAGGGATCTTCAAGTCCAGTTGAAAGACCCAAACCAAAATTACCCCAACAAAATAGCGGGAATTTATCAAATACCCAAGAGATTAACTACTTAACATTTTACCAATTGCAACTATTCCAACTCATGATCATGTATCTTTTGATGGGTGTTTTCAAATTAAATCAAAAGATATAGGTAGAATGTTAAATAGTATATCTCCCATGGGTATTTGGATAAATTTCCCATTGAACAATTTCAGAGAAATTGACAATAACCAATAATATTCCATCAATTTTTGCGACCTATTAATGTTCATTTTTTGCAAAATTGTAAATATAGATGTATGCATTGCAGGATGAACTGTTGCATCCATTACAGGTCATCAGCTGGAATCCATCAAACAATAGTTTGAACACATTTTTCCTGTAACTACACTATAGTTCAAAATTAGCAACATAAAAAACTTAAAAAAGAAACCAATTCTTTTATGTCTTATTCTTCTAAATGGAATTATATGTCTTTTGGAATAAGGTTACGATCAGACAGTTGCACAAATAAATGTGCACCAAATTTCCCAGAAAAAAACACAAAATTCCACATTATCCTGCAAGTTACGCATTAATAAAACTAGGATTAGGTTCAAGCTCCGCAGAGATAGAAAGGAAGCTCTTTTACACCTACTGCGATAAATTTCCATTGTATATATCTTTAATGAGATAACTAATTTTGTCAGAGGATTAGTCAACCATCAATGTGCTCATAGGGATTAAGGGAAAAGGAGTAAGCACTTACATGATTCGTTGCAGAAATAATGCTTAGGGTTTACAGTGGCAATGGAGCAGATGCACCGTTAAACTGTGTATATATTTGAGAAATTTGAGCCCCATTTTCTCGTCCTCCTTATTTTTTCTGAAAGAAAAGGTTTGTGTGCGGCGTCGACCTTGTACTATTAAAGTAAGCCGCACCCCAAAACCACGGGTATATACTCTTAAGATGCTTAAAAAAAACTCTCAAATTGATCATGTCAACCTCGAAGTATGTATACATATAAATAAAACGGATTCCAATTTATGAAAATAATACATCTTGTAATATATATCTTGGACCATCTATTTTCAAAATTTGTAATTGTTTATAGATATACTCTACATCATTTTTTGAGATTTAAACTTCATAAGGGATTGTTTATAAAGAGTTCATTTATCTTTCGTACATCAAGATTATAATCATTATTGTTTCTTAAATTTCAAAATAGATGGTTGTAAGAGTGTATTGAATAGACACAAAAGTTCAAAAAAATCTTAATAATTAGCATAGTTTTGAGGTGCCACGGCTTTAATAATGGAAAAAATTATAAAATACCCTCAAAATAGACTTTCCAAGTATTTTACTCACCACTTAAGCTTTCCTAACAACTCCCTCCAAAACCTATGTTTCCTGGCAAAGACCTAATACAAAAAGTTATTTGTTTTTTAAGAAAATATCCTTCATTTACATAAAAAATCATTTTCGCCGGAGAGGGTAGTCGGTGTTTGGAAGAGGCGGTTTGGAGTTTGGAAGAGGTGGTCCGGTGATTATTTTGTTGGAATGGACAGTCTGGTGTTTCATTGTGGTGGTCCGGAGATTATGCTATTAGAAAAATGGGTAGCCTGACATTTTGAAATGGTAGTCCGGCATTTTGAAAGGGCAGTCCGACGTTTTGGCATTTTAAAGGGGTAATCCGATGTTTAGAATTTGTGGTCCTGCGCTTTGAAATTAGCAGTCTGGCGTTGTACAAGAGAGCTCCGGTGTTTCCTTTTATTGGGATCCAAAAATGATATGTTATGTATGAAAAAGGTATTTTTGTCAAAACTATTTGTATTGGGGGTATTTGCTACGAAACATGATTTTTGGAAGGAAAAGTTGTATTGGGGGTATTTGTTAGGAAACATGATTTTTGAGAAAGAAAGTTGCTAAGAAAAGTTAGGTAGGGTAAATTGATTGGAAAGTCCATTTTGGAGAGGTTTTTACAATTTTTCTTTAATAATTTTCATACTTAATACACGCTTCACCCTTTTTTGAAATACCTCCACTTTGGACATTGACCCTTTTCTGAAATACCTCCAATTTGGACATTGACCCTTTTCTTCTGAAATACCTCCGCTTTGGATATTGACCCTTCTCTGAAATACCCCCACTTTGGACATTGACGATCCAAGGTTCACACTTAATACACGCTTCACCCTTTTTTGAAATACCTCCACTTTGGACATTGACGATCCAAAGTTCACACTTAATACACGCTTCACCCTTTTCTGAAATACCTCCACTTTGGACATTGACCCTTTTCTGAAATACCTCCACTTTGGACATTGACCCTTTTCTGAAATACCTCCACTTTAGACATTGACCCTTCTCTGAAATACCTCCACTTGTGACATTGACAATCCAAAATGTCAGCTTCATGTATATATATATTTTTGGTGAAGTACCTCCACTTTTTATTTATTTTTGGTGAAATATCTCCACTTTGTACATTGATAATCCAACATTTTTTTTTTTTTTTTGTGAAATACAGAAATACCTCCACTTTGGACATTGATAATAAAAAATGACAGCTTTGGATTCTTTTTTTTTTTTTTTTGGGGTGAGTAAGTTGGGAGATGCCCCCTACCCATGATTGCAATTGAACCTAGAACGTAGAATTGCAAATCGTCAAGCGCTAACCAATTTTTGAGGTAGGCTCTTATTTAACTCTAAAAAGAGTGATTCTTTTTAGATTTCAAAATTAGGGATGTACTTAAGAATTATCAGATAATTATTTTTAGTAAATAGGATTTAGATTTGGAAAACGTTTATATAAGTGTGAGGCTCTAAACGATGAAATTAGGGTGAAAATTTCACTAGAAGAAGTTGTTTTGATGCATAAATATCATCAAGTTGAACATCTCGACCTCAAGATGTATGGACATGAGAAAAAAATGGATTTCAAGTTTTGAAACTAGTGCATCTAGTAATGAATTTTTGGACCGTCAATTTTCAAGATTTTCAAGTTTTCATAGATCTGCTCCACCTACACTAATGTTGAAGCTTTAAAATTCTATAATCAGAGATACAAATATATTTTAAGGCTATCACAAAGATTTCCAGTATTTAAACCACATTTCTTGATACTTTTTGAAGGTGTGCTTTACTTTAATTGTTTAGAGCCTTGGCTTTATACAAACAACACCCTTTAAGTTATGCAGCGTGAGTAACTTAAGTACAAAAATTTGGATACGAAAAAAACAACTCTTGGAAATAAGGTATCTTGTTATGTACTATCTAGATCGCTAATTTCCAAGATTTTTAAGAGGTCATAGATCCGCTCGATCTACACTTTTTTTTGTCTTTAAATTTTATAATTAGAGATGAAAATAAATTTTCAGCCAACAAAAAGATTTTTTATTCTAAAACTACTTGTATATGCCCCATTTGAAGCTGCGCCTTACTTTGATTGTTTAGGTCCTCAGCCTTATACAAACGACACCCTTCGGGTTTTCTCCTTTCTTTGTATGTGAATCACATTCCTCATCTACTTTTAGTGCTTTAGTGAAGACATCTCATTGACAAGTTAATCTCCTTGCTTAATACCTTGTTATGAACAAAGTGATAGTGTACATGGATTTACTTTATGCATGCATTCAGGATTAGATTTAATGCCAATATGACAAAGAAAGAGTTTATAGTAGAGTTGAGGCTCTAAACAATTAAATTAGAGCCCACCTAAAAAACTTCGCTAGAAGAGGTTGTTTTGATGCTCAAATATCCTCAAGATCTTCTCGATATCAAGATGCATGAACATGAGAGAAAAATGGATTTCAAGTTTTGGAAGTAGTGCATCTTGTAAGGCAATTTTGGATCATCAATTTTCAAGATTTTCATAGATTTGCACGATTTACACTTTTTTTGAAGCTTTAAATTTCATAATTAAAGATGAAATATATTTTAAAGCTATCACAAAGATTTTTAGTATTGAAATCGCATTTCTCAACGCTATTTGAAGATGCGCTTTACTTTGAATGTTTAGAGCCCCCACTCTATACAAAACCGCACCCAACAAGTATTGGTGTCACTGTGCATCGGGACAATGTAGTCTATGGCCACTCCAAACTTCTTGAGCAACCAAGTTAACGGCACACATCCGCATGTGGCCATCATAGCTGCTCTACATTAGGCTTAAATGCAGCATTCGGCTGCTTATTACTTGCCCACGAGACAATTTGCTATCCATTCATATATGGAAAAAGTTTATATTAAGGATGCTACCTTATAATGTATAACTATGGATGCCCCTCAAAAATCTATCGGAAAAGGTAGTTTTAATGTTGAAAAACCTTTTGATTGATCATCTCGATATCGAGATATATGACTATGAAAAATAAAAAGGTTTTACGTCTAAAAAATAGTGCATTTTACAACATATTATCTACATTGTTCATTTTCAAGATTATCATATGTTTATAGATCTACTTGATTTTAACCATTTTTAAAATTTAAAATTTTATAATTAGATATAAATATAGATTTTGAAATAATCCTAATAACATTTTACATCAAAACTATATACCATGACAAAATTTGAAGGTGCACCTTACCTCTACACCTACGGATGCATCCGTTTGCAAACTGCACCCCTTCATATATTGCGCTATGAGTTTTTGGGTCTCCTTCCCAATCAGCATTGCATTGACTTTCGGGCTTGACACACTCTCGCACTCATAGAAACACACCCTTACTGATGATTTTCTTCACATATCTCAAGGCTTATTGTTGTAGCATTTTTCTTCTCTTGTTCACTAATGTAAATAGTCCACCCATCATCAATATGATCAGAGGCAACTTTTTAAAACTCAGCCGAGGCCACTTGGACTCGGCCAAGTAACTCACGAGTTTTGGGCGAGTTAGGTGTACATCATTGTTTTTAGTTCAATTATCTTAATAGCTCAAATTTAAGTCAAATGTGTTATGAATTCTTTCTGGTTAGTATGATAGAATAAGTTTTAACCCCCCATTAAGCTGTCAGGGTTCGAATCCTACTCCGGGCTGGCCCGGTAAGGCCTGGCCCAAAATAAGTCCGGCATCAGCCCGGCCAAGTAAGCCCAGAAAATGTATAGAGGCCCGGGTCGGCACGGTAGGTTTGTGGCACTTTCCTTTTACCAAATTTTAATGCTAAGTTTCAAACAAACTAAACAAGAAAGAAAAAAAAGAAAAGGAAAAGATATAAAATTGGTGCTATGTTGAATAGAGTAAGTTTTTCAAGATATCAGCTGGACCAAAGTATGGAAGAATGATCCATATGTTATTGGTGAGGGTAACATGGAAATGATGGATTGGCTATATCTTCATGAAATTTAACTTTTACAGTATTTTCCATTCTTCTTACCTTTCTTAAAGGAAAAAAAACGTTCTGCTTGCTGATGTATGTTTTTTATTAATACTGTGGACCTACATCATTCCATGCCATGTCAAATGTGTGGACAGTGCAAATTAATATTCATGGAAGTATTTAATGGATAGGAGATGCTTGCTCTTAAATAATTTAGAGAGTTGTATAGAAAATATTTCTAATGAAGTGGCTTTCAACTGCATATTCACGAAATATGCTTTAGGATCAGAACATGATGTAAAATTATTTTTGAGCTCTGCATTCTCATCCCTGGACCCAATCTTTATAGATAAGAAAAATGAAAACATAGTTCAAGAAATATCATCAGTATTCAATTTCAATCAGCAATGATCAAGTGATGGTCGAAGATTACTTCTTGTATTAGCTACTTATATAACATGTATAAACAAAACTTTCATGTCCCTTTATGTAGCTAGCTGCATCTCAAGTTTAGGAGTTCCATTTATGTGTTTTCTCTCATCTATCTGCACCAAAAGAGAGAATTTTTAGAATTTGAGCATGTGTTTTCTTTCATCTATGTGCAGAGCCCATAATTCCCGAAAAAGTGTATAGAAGCTTTTGTTTTTGCCTTACTATACACATTAAAATTTTGAAGAGTGAAGCTTTTATTAAAACAAGAAAGAAAAAGCATGTTAAATGGGCTGGGTTGGGCCTTATTTGGGCCAAGACGAGATTAACGAGCTACCCAGGGACAGTCTGGCCTGCTGGATAAATTCCAGCTTTATCAAGCCCGGCCCCGCCATCCCGATAACAGCTTATATTCAAAATGGACCGGGCCCAGCTCGAGGCCCACTGGTGGGCCCTGCCCGGTAGCTCGCATGCAGGCCCAGTCCATTGGCAGCCCTACTTGAACTCAAGACCTCGTGCAACAAGGTCAGTGCGCTATTTTGCGATGCATGTGAAAAATATGGTGCTTATGATATATAACCATTATTTTATCTTCATTTTGTTTAAAAAAAAGAAGAGCTGGACTCAGGCGAGTTACTCGAATTCGCCAGAGTAAATCGCCTCGGCCAGGGACCGAGTAACTTGCCTCGGATAGGGCCTGAGTATCTTGGTCGAGTCGATTTTTTTAACACTGATCAGAGGTGTTGACAAGTCAAGATTCCGGGATAGTCCGAGCATATTTCATGCAGTTTGAGGAGTGGACATGCATCCAACTTTAGTAGGATGGGGACCTTCTAGTTGAATCTCTGATTGATTGGTGAGCACTACTAAGGTAGTGTCAACTGTCAACAGACGCTATCTCCCTCTTCGATGATCACCTTCTTTTCTTGGATCATCTTTTAGATAAAATATTTGACAGATCAACAATCTTCCGTTACGTCATGTAATCCATCCAGTTTTCAGGATTCCTGGTGCTTGAGAGTTCTAGTTACCTAATTGCAACAGTCGTTCAAATATCTTGGGAAGCAACTCATTGCTGAAGGAATACTTTTTGTTAAATCCTTCTTTTAAAGTAAGAACCTTTGCCTTTCCTTTTGTTTTGGGGAGGACGTCGTCCACCTCTAACTTATTTAGTCTTAGAAGAATCTTCTTGACTTTCAGAATCTTTCAGGTCCTCGTTAAAATTTAAGGCTTGTTGCTTGTTGATCCTTAGGATACCTTAACGACGATTCAGGATCTGTTTCTGGTTTGGGCATCGTATTAGAGAGGTCGAACCTAAATTAAGTATGCTCTGTTTATTTTGAATCCATGAGTTTGTCCATGTGAATATCAATGGGTGTAATGGAAGCAGACAGAATTCCTCGTGCATTTGCTTCCAAGATGTGATAGAACCTGGGGATAGATGGCATGTGAGGTATGAACCCCAGAGCGTCTCCACAAATTGGCTTAACAGTAGGTGTTTGTTCTTGGTTTTATCCCCACAAGCCTCTAGGAGGTGAGCGATACGCTAATGTGGAAACCCACTGCATTCAAACTTGGGGGAAAGTGTGTATCATAGGTGTTGTTGATAACGATTCTCGTAGGCCAAAGGCCATCTGACAAATGAAATTTATGAGCTCTTCAAACCATCCATTGTCATTCTTTAAACCATCTCATCTGTAATAGCTGCCTGATTGAAGCATACGGAGCATTACAAAGAAGAAGGTATATTAGATGGGTCATTTTGATGAAGAGCCCTAATCAAGGGAGGAAGGACTGTGGCCCTTCACCTTCAGAGGAATTGGGATTAGTGTCCCATGTTGCAAGCTTCATCTGAGCCAGTTTTGATTTCAATTTAGCATCTTTTAGGATAAAAGATTCCTTACTTCAGTGTATTGCTTCTCTAGAGTGGGTTTGTCCACACCCACCAGCATTGTGTTTGCAGTACTTTCCGTGGATGAGATGGGCTCCCCTCATTCCTCCTTGAAAGAGTGCTTCTAATGCGATTCTCATCGTTGCATGGAAAATGTTATTCATCCTTGAAAGAGTGCTTCTAATGCGATTCTCATCGTCGCATGGAAAATGTTATTCAGAGAAAGAAGACTCTGATTCCTGATCCTTGATAAAAAGGATTTTGGAGAAATATGAATCAAATCTAGACTTGAGCCTTTGCTACACTTGAGGTGGTGGACCCCAAGTTATGGTTTTTGCCACTTTAATGCATAGGGGTTTCCTCCCATGGACTCAGAATAATTCTCTTGTCGACAATGTTGATGAAGCATCTTTGATCAAGTGGAGATGGGTGGCATTTGCTGTTGCTCCTCTATTTGGCTGGGTTCCATGTCCACATCCTTCCTAGGTTTTCGTCTAAATCGTTCTCAGCTTTTTTAACTTGAATCAGTCATGATTTTGAGACAAAAATCTTGTGGTTAGCCGAAATGGGTAAATCCTACTATTAGCCAGTCAGTTTTTCGGTGCTTGACACACTGGTTTGGGATATGTTTTGGTACTTTTTTCACCAATTCCAGTGACGAGCAAGTGCCACCAGGTATACCACACATCGGCTACTTCTTTCAATGGCTGTCCTTTGCGAGTGAAAGAAGAAGGGTTTGCTGGCGGTAAAATGACACATGCACAGTTTTACCACAACGATTCACCAATTCCAGCGACGAGCAAGAAGTGTGGCCACCAGGTATACCACACATCGGCTACTTCTTTCAATGGCCGTCTTTTGCGACTGAAAGAAGAAGGGTTTGCTGGCGGTCTTTTGCGACTGAAAGAAGAAGGGTTTGCTGGCGGTAGAACGACACATGCACATTTTTACCAAAACGAAAATTGGGCCACAATGGTTAGCTCTATGCCAAGCATGGAAGCGTTGTTTCTTGGACCTAGCCATACTGCCCTGGGTGTATGACAGTCGCTGCCCATGCCTCATGCAAGGCTTGTGTTCAATAAGGCGAATTTGTTATTCCATAGGTAACATGGATAAACATCTTTTTGATGTCAGCTGATGATTTACATGTTCTGATTGGTGAGAAGTCCAGATGAGTTCGGTAAAAAGAATCTGATGCTCAACTCTTTGTTAAATTTCATGGGGAGAATCCCCAAGAAATTATTGTATTTTTCTCGGAAACATTTCCGAGCAAAGATCGCTTCCTGCTTTCTGGCCATGATCATGCCAGTTTGACCTACAAAAGGCTTCAAGATCATTCCAAATGAACCATCTTTCACGCTCCAACCCTGTATTTGATCATTGAGATTAGATTCAAGCTGATTCAAGAGATCAGCTCTCTTAAATGAGTGTACCCTGCATTTTTTTACCGTAGAACCCTATTGATTAATTAAAAAACTACCCAAAAAGGGATCTCATGTCTTTAAAGCAGTAAACATCTTGATTGCAAACACGTAGGAAAAACAAGAACAAGAACGTGCACATTATTCTCGCTGATAAAGCTTCTCATAATCCAATGCTGACTAGAAAATGGAGAAAGATGGAGAAGCAAAAATGGGTATCGTAGACATCTCTTTATTTTTACCCTTTTTTACTCTATGAAGCTCCAACTTTAGGGGCATTGACGGCTGGGATTTTGGCTAGGAAATGCTGGGCAACTATCCGCCGTTGGATCTTGCCGGTTGCAGTCTTCGGGAGAGAATCAGGATCAGTGATGAAGACCCTCTTTGGGATCTTGAAAGAGGCAAGGTTCTTTTTGCAAAACCTCAGCACCTCGGCCTCATCGATTGAAGACTCCTCTCTTGGAATCACAGCTGCGTTAATCTGGAGAATAAACAAACATCGATTCAAATATTGTCCTTGCATGCATGGTAATAACGGAGAAAACTTATTTTGTTACTTTTTTTTTCCAGAAAGTAATGGAGGAGAAAACTGATGGAGCAGAGTCTAATCTTTTCACCACCAAAATTGTATATGAAAAATTTTGGAAAAATAGCTAGAAATAAATGTGTTCTTGAATACACATAGGAGGAAACCAACAGAACTGTTCTTTTCTAGCAAACACAATCACTGTCAAGACCAGGACAAGATGATAAAATATTGTCACTTAAATGACCTGCTTCCTGTAAGTAAAAATAGGAGATTTCAAGCATCTCAATGAGCTCAAATAATGAACTTCTCTATGTTGAGAGGTAAATTTGAGCTGAAAACTAAACGCTCATTTTTTTATTTTATTTTTTTGGGAATCTTAAAATGCTAAAAAATTTTGAGTTGGAAACTGAGACTTTTGTGCTTTTCAAAGCAATTCCAGCCTTATTTTTCTTCAAAATGCAACCCCAACGTTCAAACCAGGAAATTTGTGTTTCAGAGAGAGAGAGAGAGAGAGAGAGAAGAGAGAGAGAGAGAGAGAGAGAGTCACCTCTTCGCCATATTTATCATCAGGAACTCCAAAAGCCACAGCCTGTGCTACATCAGGGTGCGACAGCAGAACTGCATCCACCTCAATTGGAGAAATCTTCTCACCTGATTCAAAATGCGCCCCATTATCAACATCATTAAAAAAAAAAACCCAGATAAACTGAATTCCTTCAAGACATTACACAATACTAATGGGAAAAGGCAATGGTAAAATTCAGCTGCACGCAACAAAATGAACATGCCGTTGAGAGAGAGAGAGAGAGAGAGAGAGAGAGAGAGAGAGAGGGAACCAATTAAGCCACCAACAGAGATATAGAGAGGACCCCTTAGAATTCATTTCAGTGAGGCAAACAACCACAAAGAAAATTAAAAAAAAATAAAAATAAAAACTCACCTCCCCTGTTAATAAGCTCCTTGATCCTCCCCACCAAATGCAAATACCCGTCTGCATCAAAATATCCCACATCCCCTGTATGAAACCACCCAAACTTAAAAGCTTCTCTGTTGGCCTCCTCATTATCCTTGTACCCTTTGGTCACATTCTCTCCCCTTATACAAACTTCCCCTTTCAAGCCCACCCCTAACACCACTCCATCCTCGCTCAAAACTGCCATCTCCAAACCAACCGGTTTTCCAACTGAACCCGGTTTTCTCTCTCCTCGACACGGTAAAAGGTTTGAAGCCATCAAGTGAGCTGCTTCAGTCATAGCGTAGGCTTCTAAAACTGGTGCGCCAAAAGCCTCTTCGAGTCGTGCAAAAACAATCGGCGCCAAAGCCGCACTGCAACTCCTCATAAACCTGTGGTAAAATGGCAAAATATAAATAATGGTCATTGAGGGTACAGTTTGTTGTGCTGATCTAATTTGAGGGAGAAACATGAAAGAATGGCAAAAGGAGGAGGAAAACTAAAATAACAGAAACATTACAAAGAAAAACAAGTGGCAACAGATTTCACAATGTTCTCTACTTTATTATTTAAAAAAACAGCCCCCTCTCCAAATAACAACCATCTTCGTTCTTCTCACTGTTTTGAATCTGAAACTCAAGAAGGTTAGGGCCTCTACAAAAAAGCATTGGTCATTTCTAACAGAAAATAGCAAGCAAAAGGATAATTGGGGAAAAGAAAAGCAGAGAACATAGTAAAATACAATCGCAACTACATATTTTTAAAAAGATGCTTCTGTCTCCTCCATTAGAAGTGCCTTACTTTAGACTAATAGCCATGATGAAATTGAGTTTCACAGTCATGATATTGTTATATAACAACAGCCACCATTTTGAAATTTGACCATTTACCTGAGTTTCGGATAAACAGGCTCTGGTGCCGCAAGGTGTCGGTCCAGGAGGATCTGATGAATTGTAGGCACTGCAGTGTACCATGTGCCACCATATGATTTCATGTCGACCCAAAATGTTGAAGCAGAGAACCGACCCAAAGCCGGCAAGATCACTGATCCCCCAGCTATAAGCGAGCCCAAGAGCGAGCACATCAAGCCATGTACATGGAACAAAGGGAGGACCACCACCGTCCGATCATCTCGGCTCAGATCATAGACACCTCGGATGTTCTCCACCGAAGCTGCCAAATTCCTTTGAGTGAGAGGAACACCTTTAGGTCGGCTCGTTGTTCCAGAGGTGTGGAGAAAGAGCGCCACGTCATCACCTTTGTTTTGAACCGAAGGGGCTGGGTTCGGGTTGGAGTTGAGTCCTGAGAAAGCAAGTCCATTTGAAGAGTCAGTGAGAGACTCAGTGTTGGCGAATGGTAAGTTGAGTTTTGAGGCAGCGGCTTCAGCAGATTTGTTTCCATCAAAGGGGAGGAGGAGGAGTTTGGCTTTGGAATCAGAGAGATAGAACTCAAATTCCTCGCTCGTGTAGGCCGAGTTTAGTGGTGCAGCTACAGTGCCAGCTTGTATCGCAGCCAAGAAGCATATGACAAACTACCAAAGGAAGAAAAAAGGTAGAACAAGTGCTATTAATTTGCTGAAATATTAAGGAAAATCTAAACAAAATTCAAATGCAAACGTAGTTTTTGAGAAGTCAGAGAAAAAAATATGGTGTTTTGCTGAAATTCTGGCAAGACCATTGTTCAAAAACTCAAACTCGAACTTAACTTGCCACTTTGAAATAGCTAACTCAAATGCCAAATCAAACAGTATTCATATGGCGATGCCATCACATTGGAAGAAACCACTAATCAGTCTAATCAATATAAGCTTTCGCTGTATAAAATTCGCATACTTGATGTGTGGACTAGTTCTAAGCAAAACACAATATAAATTTTGTTTCACATTCATATATAACTCAAGCAATATTTGAAATTGTCTCTACATACGTTCGAGTCGTACATTCTAATGTGTGTTGTGGTTTCATTAACATGGAAAAAAAGAAAAAAACCTAGGATATGCGCGTTCTATCAAGAATCAACCAGTTCTCACTAGAAACAACATATAATTAGATGATTTGAAATTGCTATTTTACGTGCAATTAACTCCCATTTAAGCCAAATTAAATTTTAAACATTGCACTGTCTTGCCTCCTAATTCTAGGAGGTCAAGGTCACTATGATTTAGATCCCAACGAAGCCACAAGATGAGGAGATCACCTCTATAAACATGAGATGGTCATGCGGCAAAGAATGAAATTCCTGCCAAAATTTGCACAAGGCAGCAGAAATTCGAATAGGGTGTTGGGTTCTTATTAAGGTGATTCAGTCCCAATTCTTAGTTAAATACTGATTTTAAAACATAAATGGCATTATGACGAAGACTAAATATCGTTCGGCAGAGTCAGGGGCAGTGTAATCCAAAAGTTTCAATGAAATTTTAAAGAAAACAGTTGAAATTCGGAATTCAAGTTTGGTGAAATTTTGAGCAAGGAAATCATAGTTCGAAATCCAGAATTGTGTTTCAGCCAAAATCTTAGAATTAATTTTCATAATTAGATTTCAAATTTGTTGGGAGTTTTTAATTAACTAAAATTTCAATCTTTATCCGAATTTCACAACGAATTTGAAATTCCCTGTTTCTGCTAGAAAGCTCAGAAAATAATATAATATTAGTTCGCATCCATTTTTCTCCATCAAAGGGCTAAAAAACTGCAAATAAAAGTTAAACTAAACTGAAAAAATATAATCTCAGAAACGAAAAGCTCACCTCGACTGTGTTAGGAAAAGTAAGGGCAACAACGTCGCCATGTTTTACACCGGAATCCTCCAAAATTACGGCTACTTCATTAACGAGCTCCTGTAACCTTCCATGACTGATCTCAAACTTCCCTGAAACTATCAGAGCTGTCCGATCATGATTCTCAACGGCAGATTTCTTCAACAACCCGGTGAGTGTTCGGTCTCCATGGCTCTGTGATGAAAGCTTCGAAACACACTCCTCCGTCATTAATGGAAAATATGAAACAAACAGGAATAAAAAATAATTAACTTATATTTTTTAAAATGGAAATCGGAAAAGTCTGCGGGATTTTATAGGCCAAGAGCGGGGCATACTTCGGATAAGGGGGAAACGTGGCAAAATCGTGGCCCACGATTGGCCCCCTTTTTTGAACGGTCGTTTGGGATGGTCAAGGCGATGGGTGGCGCCACGTAGATGATCATCTAGAGACCTCCTTATGAGGTTCGTCTACATACACATCATTCAACTCTTTAAGAAAAATTTTGCTTTTATAGAATTTTGTATCTACTTAATGTCACTCTTTTAAATTTAAGGGACAACACTGATTTGTAACCTTATTATACAAAAGAAATGTTTCTATATTTCCCCTCCAGATTTATGCTCCCCTTATCGTCTCCAATTTTGATCAAATCAAGAGAATGATGTATTATTTGATTTTCGATCCGATGTCTCAATGTATTTTTTGTTTTTAATTTTTTTTATACAAATTGTATGAATATGAAATTTAGTACGTGTCATCTTCTCATTGAGACGTACCTATAAAAATATTTAAAATAGTTTTTCCATAAAAATATAATAACCAAACTACCTTTTGAAACTTTTAAGGGTATTTTAGTTATTTTATTTTATTAAAATTATTTTTTAATATTTTTTGCTAGTGCGAGTTTAATAAAAGATTGGACGTCTAAAAATTGGTGTCAAAATAGTTTATATAAAAAATAATAATAATAAAATATTGTAGAGATGTGACATTGTGATTGGGTCAATCTTAGCCCTCCATTCAGCATGGAAGGTTGGATAAGGGGAAGTATATAAATTTTATGCTGTAGGAAAAACATAGAAGCTTGCCTTTATGTAAAAGGTAAATAGTCTATTTGTAAACCACCTATTTGTTTTGTTTATCTTGTGGAGAAGAGTTGAAAATGACGAAACTATCCACAACAGTTTTACCTATGGCTAGTCTGGTCGAGACCATCAAAATAAGCATAGATGGACGAGTCGCCTCAACTTGGTGTTCGTAAAATTGAACTGGAACCGTTAACTGGATATGGGGCCGGAAGCAGTTTAACTGGTCTAATTGGTCGATTCAACTGTTCTAACAGGACAAATCCCAAGGCGGTCAAAAAATTCCTTATTTTCGAGATGTTATATATTATTTATTTATTTATTTTTTAGATTTTATATACTTTTTTTTTAAAATACCGATCGATCACCAAAATCGCCATAAACCAGAATGGGCCAGTGGTAAGTTACGATCTAATTGGGCGGTTACTGATTAGATCGCCCACTTTTTCCAACATGGCCTTGACTAGAGTTCTCAAACTTCAATCGGGGTTCGGTCGACGAGTGAATTATTTTTTTCTATATTTTTGGAAATTGTCGATAAAGTTATATCAACTGGACGTAGGGGGGCCGCACATCTACAACTAAGTCAGCTCACTCACTAAACACTTCTCCTTTAATTTTGTTTAATTTAGTCACATCCCCAAAATCTACGATCCTAAAAGTAGGAATCAAAATAATTCAGCTAGAGAAAAATGGCACTTCGAAATCGTGCCATTTTCATCGAGATATAACGAAGTTATTGGTCCAGCTATGTATAATTGGTAAATAATTCAGCTATAGAAATTTGGCACTTCGAAGTCGTGTCATCAATGTATTTACATGAACACGATTCATGCCAAAAAGTAGATTCCCAAAAGTGTCCTAGAAAAATGGTATCATAAGTGAAGAAGGGAGCATTTATTTGTTGGGTTGGTTAGGCATAGGTCAGTGTCATTAGTTTTTCAAGTTCAGGTTCAGGTTGTTATAACCGATACCACGCATGCAAAAGGTGTCGGACCGATTCGGAGTAGAGATTGGGTCGGGGTCTATTGACCAGACCACAATTGGTGTGCATCGGGCAGGGTCTAAATCAATTTGTATGGCACCATGAGAAGGTTTATAGATGGTTTGGTTGAGTTGGGTCCGAGCAGAGTTACATAGCACTACAAAATCATTTACCTATATAAGGTCGCACTTTTAGCATTTTGGTTCAAGGGTGGAAACGGGTCAGGCCAACCTTGGGTCTTGCCCGGTACTTGTCCGCATAGGGCTGGCCCAAGCTCTATTAGGGCTAGGCTAGACCAGGCCGCACCAATGTTGGCCTTTGGCCCAAGCCAAACAACCATGATACTCCTAATTGTCGAGAGTTGACAACATCAAACTATTATTATCATCATCATTATAGCTTTTTTCCAATTAATGGAGGTCGACCACACGAATCTTGCAATGTCATTCTGTTTTATTAAAGGTCATACCCACAATGAGGCAATAAGTCTCCATATCTTCTCGAACTACTTCTAACTGCATCCTTTCGGGCTTACCCATTGTCATTTTAAGTTCTTCCACTTGGACTAACTCACAACTCCTAAAATGTGTTGTACTTGGTTAGAGCCACACATGGTCAGCACACCTAAGTCTACTCTCTCTCATCTTATCGCCTATTGGTATCATACTTAAATTTTGTTGAAATGATTCATTTCGAATTTTATTCTTTCTTGTTTTGCCACTCATCCATCTCAACATCTTCATCACCGCTATACTCATTCTATTCGTATGTTGTTTCTATCCACCTAACCTTCTATCTTATAGAGCAAAGCTGGTCTCACAACTGTCATGTAGAACTTGCCCATCAACTTCATTGATATGTTGTGATCATATAAAATTCTAGTTGCATATCTCTTCTTCGTCCACCCAACTCTAATTCTGTGTGCAACATCTTCCTCAATTTCTCTATTTTACTGGATTATCGATCCAATATATTGAAAGTGTAGTATTTTTTGTACTTCTTAACCATTTATCTGAACTACTTCCTCGTCCTTACTCTTATTATTACTAAACTTGTATTTCATATACTCTGTCTTAGTCCAGGTAAGTTTAAAACCTTTGGATTCTAGAGCATCTCTCGACAGTTCTAACTTTGTGTTGACGTTATTTCGGGTCTCATCGATCAAAACCATGTTATCTGCAAACAATATGCGCCACAGTACCTCATCATGCAGGAAATTAGATAAGTCGTCCATAACTAAGATAAAAAGGTACATGCTCAATGTTGATCCTTGATGTAGACCTATTGCCATTGAAAATTACTCGTCTCTCCACTAGTTATTTGTACACTAGTTAACGCTCCATCGTACATATCTCTCACCAAGTCAATATAATGTCTGGAGACTCCTTTCTTTTTCAACACCCCACCAAATCACAACATAAAACTACCAAATTATGATAGTACTCTTGATTGTTATGCGTTTGCAATATTCTTGCTATAAAATCCTGTTTCATGTGGCTAACTCTAAATAATCATTGGTATTTTTATCATTTGACTCAAGCCACTAAATGGTGCCAAATTAGGAAAATGCACTTATTTGTATAAGGTTCCTAATATTGAACAAGGACAATTTAATCATTTTGTAACATAGTTGGTGTTGGTGAAACCGGGGTTGTAAAAATTCAAATTGTTGGAGGTTTTTGAAAATAAATTGAAGAGTGATCTTCATGTTTTCATGCACATCAACATATAATTTCAGGACGATATTGCTTCCAATCAATGACAATCAGTGAGCACAAGGTTCTTTGGGCAAAATTGTTCTCAAACTACCTGAAAACAGAATATCGTACAGTTATTTTGCATATTTAGCACCTAGAAATGGCAAGGTCTCATAGCATACGTGGTCTATGCTTTTCCTGTATGTATAATCCATACCTAACCTAGACCCAACCCTACCCAATTATCACATCTATGATATTGCTCCACAGTTACATTCTTTCAATATCCTCCAAAACTTGGTTTCTAAAAGGAAACTAGTTGGTAAATAAAGCAGTGTTCAAAACCACTATTCGGGCGAGAACTCGGCCCATGCCCAACCTGAGTACACAACCCGAGTTCGGGCAATGCAGCCCAAGTAGGGCCACATACCGTAGCAGCAAAAAAAAGTCAAAAAATACAAAAATATTAAAAATCCAAAAAATAAATAACAAATGTATGTTTAAAGTAAGATTAAGAAAAACATATCAATTTAAAGTAAGATTAAGAAAAACATATCAAAATAAGGTTAAAAGTAGTAAAAATATAGATTTTAAAAACTCAATTTCTGGCTGAGGGTATTTTTGAAATAAGTTTAAAAAGATGGAAAGATTTAAAACTAAGTATTCCAATTTTTGTCAAAATGATAGAAAATAATTTAAAAAAAAAAAAAAACAAATGTATTTCGTGTTTTATAAATTATTTATAATTTATAATTTTTGTTTTAATATTCCCGACTTAAACCGAGTAGTCAAAACACAAAGCAATTTAGGGTATAGTCGCCGAAGCCCTGGGTCAGGTCATACAAGGAATTTGTTATTTTCAGTGGCTATTTTTTGTGATAAAATACCACATAGTAACGTGGCATTGTCTGTTTCTTAGTTGTTCATGTGGAAAACCAGCTACTACTTCATTTTAAATGGATATTTTATCTAGAAAATAATTAAAAACAAAAGTGGCATTTATATTTTTTTATAGGTCATTAAATTGAATAAGAGCAACTAGTTTATTTTAAATGATTTTTTTCTGAAAACTAGTGAAAAAACAAACGTGGCATTTGAATTTTTTATAGTTTATTTATTATGAAAAAGAAGCCAATGATTGGTTTGAACTTATATAATGCAATAGTAGTTTCTTTTTTTAACAATTCCTTCTTCTTTTTTTACTACAATGGATATAGCATATTTTAACTTTTATTATTTATTATGGAATAAACCGGGAACATCTGTTGTAATGCTACAAGGCTAATAGAGACAGGGCAGTGCGGAGATGTAGTGCCAAAATTATTAATTAATGGGTGTGGGTTTTATATAGAACTTTATTTTTAATATTGATGTACTTTGAAATCCACGTTAAGATGGATTTGGTGCGAAAAACATGTACGAGCGGTTACACATTTAAAAAAGAATAAAACTTGTATTGTGCCTGAGTTAAGGGTGGATAAGTGTCATAAAAATAAATAAAAACTCTAATTTTATAGAGATTGTCCGAGACATTCACACATTTAAGAGAAAGGAGATATGTATACACTACATTATTAAAGGGAGAGAGAGTACATAAGAGGGAGCAAGATATGAAAAGACAGGGAAAGGAGAGAGAGAGAGAGAAAGGGGTGCAAGGTAGATAAAGGAAGTTTCAATTTTTTTGCAATAAAATCATGATAGAGATATTTACCATATCGAGAATAAGTGAGTGGGAGGGAGATATGGAAAGAGAGAGAAAGAAGTGTTATGGATGAGAGAAATGGGTGCGTAGTAGAGAGATGAAGTTTTTTTTTTATATAATAAAATCATGAGAGAGATACTTATTATTGTTGAAAATCTTGAGAGAAGAGATGGATCGACTCCCAAAGTCCTGAGACTAGCGACCGTAGAGATCAATCTTTTATCAGAACTGTGAAAATTCTGTAAATTTCTGTGTACCTCTCCATGGCATTAAAACCTCTCTTGAAGAATAGAAGACACCGTTTTCCAACATTCGGTTTCCTCTTGAAATTTAACAAAAAAACGTGGCCCTGTAATCTTGGAAAGTGGGTGGTTACTTTTTAGCCGTTATCTAGTGGGTGGTTACTTTCTAGCCGTTAGATAACGGTACTTTCTCTCTCTAAGAAATCTCACTATTTTAGTGATAAACATTAAATTATAAAAGAAGAAAAATTACACATTTAAAGCCCCCTACACACATTTAAAGGCAGTCGAGCTTGGCACCCTCGCGAGCCTGAATTACTTTGATCCCACTCGGGGATACTAAAAAATTTCACAAAAATTATAAAATATTTCACAAAATAAAGAAATTTTTTGTGATTTTTTTTTTGTATTCTCTATCATTTTGGTAAAGATTTAGAAAGTGTTTTTGTCCGTAAATACTTATTTTCACATTTTCCATTTTTTTTAGATTATTTTGAAAATATCCTATGTCAAAAGTTGAATTTTTAAAATATATATTTTTCTTAATCTTACTTTAAACATACATTTCGTATTTTTTATTTTTTACAATATTTTAACCTTTTTTTTTTTTTTTGTCTACCAACTCGGGCATGGAGCGAATACTCGGGCCAAGTTGACCTCTCTCTCTCTCATCTACCTATTTGTTTCTCTCTATTGTCATCCAAAGTTGGCAGCGCACCTTCCTCTTGCTCATCCAAAGCTATAGTAACGTCACTCTTTCTCATCCTGCATTTTCTCGGTCCTCGATTACATAATATGGTGGGCTGATTCTTACGATCCTTGCCTAAAAGGAATAGGGAGAACATTTGCTTTGCCAAAGGGCGAACCAGAGAAATGTCCACCCTCCCCCATTTTGCGGGCTTTATTAGTTTTTGCTTCACTCAAAATTTTACAGCACAAATAACTTCTTTACAGGAAAAGAACTGAAAATACTTTTTAGTAAAGAGGAAATGCTGTAAAAGAACTGAAAATACTTTTTACTAAAGAGGAAATGCAGTAAATACAGCCTATCCTTTCTAAAAATATGGGTAAGAGCTCGATGCCCTAGAATGATTCACTATACAAACACTTTAAAATGGGAAAAAAAATGAAGTTTTGATAAACCTAAAGAGCAGACTGACAATGAAATGGATGGCTTGAGTCGAATATACTATCTATAACAATGTTGTCAGCTTAGTTTCGAGGTCATCTTCGATTTGATGAAAAAATATGAAACAATTCGGTACTTTGGACAATTCGGAGGTAGATTTCAGAATTTTTAAATTTTTTATATAAATAAATTAGATATTATATATATAATATATAAATTTAATAGAAAAATTTTAAAATAAAAATTTCAAAAAAAATAAAAACTACTTTTATGTAGATATTCCTTTGCTTCAGCCTAATCGACCCGAATTTGACCGAAACGGCAGCACCAAACTTTGTTTCTCTTCGTTCT
>NW_006494916.1:6929615-6959605 GCF_000471905.2 Amborella trichopoda | reverse complement strand
GTTAGGTCGACTCTACCTACCTACCTACCTCTACACTTACTTCTTTACTACGTATAGGGAGGGTTACGTTATTCTTACGTAGTACGTCTCTCTCTCTCTCTCTCTCTCTCTCTCTCACACACACACACACACACACAAGTGGGATAACTGATCGTTAATTTAATGTGCGTCACGTCACTCTCACATCCACATATCTCTCTTTAAAGATGGGAGTAACTTATTTCTAAGACTCTCTCTCTCTCTCTCTCTCAAGTAGGACTCGAGTAGGATACACATCTCTCTCTCTCTCACATCACCTAAAGATAATTGATCATTAATTGGACATACTATTATATTAGTAAAGATAATCATAAAATTAACATTTTAGATGAAAAAAAACATATATTGAATGTGTTAAAATAAATCATGTAAAAAAGACACAAATGACTTGAATTAAATATGCATAAATGCAATGATAAATATGTATTCAATAATAAAAACATAATTATCTATTCAATAAATATTCTCTTATTTTCAGATTTTTTGGTTGATATTATAAACGTAGTATGTGTATATGAACAATAATAATTATATTTAAAGCATTTTAAAAAATAAAATGTTAGAGATATTTTTATTACAAGTTTATCATAATTAAAATTAGCGTAATTTATTTTTTACAATGAATCTATTTTTATTGCAAATATTTTATTTTCTAATATGTTATTTATCAATAAATATTTAAATTATTATAATTAATTAGTTTCTTATAATAACTAAGTAATAGTAATTGTTATCATGATAAAACTAATGATAGATATAAATAATATTAATTATATTAATAATATAATTTTTATAAATATTATAATAATCACAAAAACAATTAAAATATTATAAGTGTCTTATAATTATGCAATTATTTATAGAATTTATTGATTTATAAAGTGTCTTATAAATCCTAACTTTATTTATGGAATTTATTGATTTATATTAATTATTTTAGGTTAATATTAATAAATATATTTGCAATTGAACTATAATCATAATAATATCATCTTTAAGTTACTTAATTTGTTACATTAATTTTTATATGTTATTTTAAATATCACATAAATAACTTACTCAATTTGCTATATCTCATAATATTTGCAGCAATTAACACATTAGTAATAAAACATTTCGATGAGACCTGCAAAGCAGGTGCATCTCACCAGTTTATTTTATAAGACAATTGGGTGTCAATAAAAATTTGTATCACAACTAGTCATTAAAACCATGTCAATCGCATTTTCCAGCAAACAAAAACTCAATTCAATTCATAAAAACTCTCCAGAGTCAACTGAATTCATCAAGTAGTTGAATTTCATAAATAAAAAACTCTCGATGCGTGATTTTTCCTTATATAGAATTTTCTAAGTCGATTTGACAAAATACATGGTCTCTACAAATGTCACACGAAAACTTGAGAAAGCTGCTGTCTCAAATAGTTAACTCGGTTTTGACACTAAATGAATTGGCTACCAAATTTGAGATACTCAAAACTCAATTATCTTAATTCAAAATTTTGATAACCCATCATGAAAAGTTCACTGACAGCAATCACTGGGGACAGTGAAAGAAATTTTACTTCAAGCTGTCACTGAGTTCATAAGGTCAAAAAGAGTGAAGGAAAAAAAAGAGCATATATCCGCCAATACAAAAATTTATAGGCAATCAAAAATCGATTCTTGAACCTTTACGTTCTCACAATTAGTCTAAGAATCTAACTTACTCTTTAAAGGACCAATAGGAATAGATTGAAGTTGTACCTCGTTCCCAACAATTGCTTAGAATCAGAGATGAATTCCATGTCTGAAATGAATTCTTCATGAGCGTCAAAGGAGTTACAACAAGTACGACTCCGTGTATCCCACACCTGAGAAGACATGCAATTACCTCATACACAATCCCTATATAAAGGAGAACACAATTTTATAGGTGCATCATCTCTATAATAGTCCAACTTTTAAGTAACCTAGACCAGGAATGCAGGATCTAGATCCACTACAAAGAACTTAGTTCTCATACTGAAAGGGAAGAAGTGTATTGATTCTATACTACATGCACCTACTGAAAGATAACACATATACACACACACACAAATGGACTTTCCAAACTTTCCAAAACCCCACATGCACTTGAGGTCATGAGTTCAATGAGAAGACCTTGATAACTCCCTCATCATCTCCTGAAGAAACTGTCGTTTCGGTCAAGTTGATCAACCTATTGACAGCTGATCTACATAATGACAATACAAAATTTCCAAAACAGACAAATTAGCAACAAAAAATCTATGTTATACTTTCAAAACAGACAGCAAGCAAAAGATGGCATGAAAGACAGATTTAGCCTCCAAACATAGAAAGCATATAAATCATGCAAAGCGTGCAAAGAGTTCCAAAGCTCAGTAAACCAAAGTTATACTCTCACAAAGGAGAGCACGGAACAGATGACATGAAAGAAAGATTTAAACCCCCGCTATCGGAAGCATACAAATAATCATCATAACCTTTTCCCAACTATTTGGGGTCGGCTTATGGGAAGCAAGTTGTTGTTTGCATGATTTGTACGCTTATGGGAAGCATGCAAATCATGCAAACAATAAAAGGAATTCCAATACCAGTACAAAAGGAGCTTTGATTTGCCCAAGAAAACACATACTTATAATGTCTTGAAGCAAATGTTCAGAACACAGAAGATGCTGAGCAATTCTTATTTGGTGAAAATACAGTAATACATGCATTCCCAATCCTTACTTCATGATGACAGGATAAATTTAAGTTTCAACTTCAATTCAGACCACTTATATAACCATGATGGAAAAATGACCAAATTTCCTCTTCCGTTTTTCTTTTCCATCATATATGAATGGGAGGCTTGAACCTAGGATGCAAGTCACCAGCCCCACTCCAATTTTTGCATGTCAATTGCAAATTAAGGTTTTATTAAACAAAACACATTCAAGAATTCAAAGTTGCCTTAAGAAAAAGGTTGCAAAACCAGAGAGCAATTTCTTTTTCAAAAAATAATAAATAAAAGAAAAGAAACAAGTAATTTTGTGTTAAAAGGGGAAAAAATGAATTATGATTTAGCTGAGACCACACAGGTATAGAAATGGGTGAAACTGGAAAGTTGTTTGAGCAGTAAAGAAAACTACGCACTCATGAGCATCGTCGACACGGGTAATAGCTTTCCCAGTCTCAACATCAGTAGCGAGAATTGAACGGTCTGTTGATGCCGTAAGAATAACTGAAAATGCATAGCACAGCAATATGTAAATAGATTGCATCACGATTTTCACCCAATAAACATAAAACCAGGCTATTAATTCAATAATAAACCATTTAATTGTTAAAATCAACAGATTGAAGTCAACATTTTCACCAGAGAAATTTAGAATGATGCTCTCAAACTAAACCATAAAGTCATTAATGGCTAAAACTCTATGGACTGGGTAACCATTTTTACATAGAAAATGAAATCATGCTCTTGAAATTAACAATACAAACCATTTTTTTTTTGAGAATGTTAACTGTTATATATATGGTGAGGCTAAAAACCAATTAAAGGCTAAAAACCAGCATATTTACCACGCCCATCATCAATAAACCTAGCCGCTCTACATGACTTGCGATGAGCCTTGACTCTGATTAACCTGCAAAAAAGAAAAAACACACAATTAAAAAAAAAATGACGCAAGAGATTAAATTCCTTAAGCATAATTATGTACTGGATATGAAAATGACTATAATACATTCAATTTACAAAGACTAAAACCCCTAAATTTCAATGACCCATTTCAGTCAGCCTAATTTAGTTACAAGAATAACATTCTAATTCGGGAAAATCGAGTTTAAATTACTTTTTTGGTTGCGATTGAGATTCTGGGTCATAGTGGTACCTGCACAAATGCCACAAAAAAGGATCAATGAAATGCTTGTACTCATTAAGACACTCAAAATTGCGGGGGGGGGGGGGAGGGAGAGAGAGAGAGATCCGATTCAAATTTGTTCTACATTCCTGGTTCCTGTACCGATACTATTGATTTCATTTTCATGATTTCATTTTCATTGTTTCTGGCCTCCTAGCATTCCACTAATTATCCATTTTCATAAAGTTAGCACTAATCAAGGATGCAGAAGAAAGGGGCAACTGGATGCCACGCATAGGCGAGAAAGGACTAGAGAGAGAAGGCGACCAATCAAGTAGAACCTTACAAGGAGGGAGGGAGGGAGGGAGAGAGAGAGAAAGAGAGAAAGAGAGAGAGGAAAACAAAAATGACAGAGAGAGAAAGAGCAACTAAATCAAATGCATAGCTACTAATCAAAAACTGGTTCAATATTTCTTTTTTCGATTGACAAAACATGATTTATTAGAATAGATAAACAAAATTCTTAGAGAGAGAATAAGAAGTGAGAGAAACTCACAAGCGGACATAGCCAGTGATCAATCCAGTAGCAACAATGGGACTGGAAGGGTGGAAATCCAAATCAAAAGCGATCTTTTTGAGGTCGATCTCCATGTTTCTTCAATCATATGAAGTTTAAAACCTGTGAAAAATAGATAATAAACCACCTAAATAAAATTAGGTAAATCTAGGGTACTTTAGCCATAAACCAAACCCATCATTTGGATTTTATAAGTCTTTCTTTGAGAGAGCACACCAGTGCTGATAGCTCAAACTTGGGTGAAGCCCCGACTTTACAAAATACAAAATATGAAATAGGGTTTCCTTTCTTTTGTATAAGCCCATAAGCCATTGTTTCAAAAACTGTATTGTCGGGCAAACCGGCCTTCCTATTCAGTTTACCTATAATTTACTTTGTATACATCCAGGAAAGGTTCCGTGGATTGGATTTTCACTGTATTTAGTTGATGTGAAGGGCTTGTTTGGTTCATGCGTAACAGTTTGCATATGTAAAACAGTTTTCATATATAAACAGTTCACAGTGCAATAGTTTTCCAATCCTGTTTTTTCCCATGTTTGGTTCACATTTCTGGAATTCTTGTAACTATCTCCCACGATCTGGATTAATACATATTTTTAACTGTTCAATTGCAATATAGTTGATTTGATATCGACATCTATCCCATTAAGATGATTTTTTTAAAACATTCAACTAAAATTCAATTGCAATATAGTTGATTTGATATCGACATCGACAGTTAGCAAGGCATGCAATTAAGATTCTCTTGCATGGGTGTTGTTGATAATGCTAACAACTGGCATCTAGTCAAGACTAAACACATGTAGCTTATGCACATCTAATAACATAAAAATCAGTATAAAGTTTAATAAAGAATGTACACCCTCCTTTTAGTAGCATAAAAAAATTTAGTCTTTTACAATGTTTCAAACAGTTGGTACAATATTTGGTATGGAAAAAAATTATTTCAAGAATTTAAATAGATTTCTAAAAATAGAAAACCAGCATTGCATAACTAAGTTTATGCCCTTCAAATAAGCAGTGACAAATATAAAGAAACGAAAACAGGCAATCAATATCCAACAAAGATACATAACTATGTCACTATCGAACTGCTTACTATGAGATCATAATCAGAAAGCACATCAGCGCAAAAGAAATGGAAAATAATCCATATTCTAATAAAGAGAAAAGCATTCAAAACGCAGCTTCAAAATTCATGGGAAGTTTACTCATGAAGCATTTGAGTCGAATCTTTTCTAGTTTTAGGATATAATGGTGGCTTCATTTCTCAGTACCCTCATAGTGAAAGCACTCAAGAATGGCTCACTCATGATAACAAGGCTTACAATCAATGATATTTTACAGAATGTTATAAAGTTCCAAACTGTAGACAACCCACATTAAATCCCCTACTATGATCTAATATTTACTAATGACAGTTTATTACTTCCCCAATGTCACTGCTTACCAAATACTTAGTAAAATCTAAACCGATGAAACAGATTTATGCACGATAGTGCCCATCCATTATATTAATTTTGGAATGACTTGGAGGGATAGTTTTCAAAGTCAATCCGGCTCAGCTCTTTCTAGTTTCAGGATAAAATTGAAAAAAAAAATCAATGAAATGTAAAAATCACAAAATGGCATCTATACAACATCAAAAAACCAGACAGAAATAATAGTTAAAAAAAAAAACAGAAAAGGACAACAAAAAAAACCATACCCATATTTTTCTGTAGTAAAAATTGTGCTTCTATTCTCAATAAAATAAGCCAAAAATAAAAAAGCAACAAATTTCCCATGGAAAATCATAGAAAATAAATGTTTGCATTGGTAAATTAAAAAACAAACAGCACCATCGAAAGGGAAAAACCAGGAAAATCACAAGAATAAAAGCCATACCCTTGTTGAAGCAGATGAGTATTTTGTACGGGAGTTCGTACGAGGAAACCCTACCTTGTTTGGTGAAGAATCTTTACACTATGATGAAGAAAAACAAGCAAAAATAAAAATAAAAGAACACCAGCCAAAAAAATAAAAGAAAAAGAAACAACCTTACCTTGAAGATGAAAGCTTGATCCTCGCTTGTGCGTCTGTGAGCGATGACAGAGAGGGTTGAAAGAGAGTGGCTAGGGAAGCTTGGCTTGGCTTGGCTTGGCGAGAGAGAATGCAGGGCTTTGAGAGAGTGGCGCGATGACTTTGTGAGAAGGTAAGGGTTGTGAGAGACGGGCTACAGGTTTTTTTTTTTTTAACGGATGAAGTTTTTGCAGGGCCTAGGTTCTATGCAAACAAAATAAAGCCTCACCTCAAATCCTCATTTAAAAAGCACTTTTTTTTTGGTATCCCAAATCTGTATCTAAAATTAAAAGGGTGCGGTTTGTATAGAGCCTAACCTCTAAATAATCAAATTAGAGCCTACTTTCAAATAGTATCGGAAAATGTAGTTTCAACACTTGTAATCTTCGTGATAGCTTTAAATTATATTTTTATATTTTTTTATAAAATTTAAAGCATAAAAAATAGTGTAGATCGACATATCTATGAAAATCTTGAAAATTGACCGTCCAAAAATATATTACAAAATACACTATTTTAAAAATTTGAAATCTATTTTTTTCTTATGGTCATACATCTTGAGGTCGAGATGATCAATTCGAAGATATTTGGGCACCTAAACAATCTCTTCTCGTGAAATTTTTGAGGTAGGCTTTAATTTGATTCTTTAGAACCTCGGCTTTATATAAACTTTTCCCAAATTAAAATTTGAAACTCAATAAATAGGATAGATCTTGGATATGTAAACACTATTTTTAGGGTGAAATCGATGGTCTAGATGATTTGTTGCAATATATACTATTTTTAGAATTTGAAATCTTATTTTTTTTTTCACAACCATAATGTTCAAGTTGAGATGATAGATCTAAGTTTTTTACTTGAATTGCAAATTTTTTATGAATTATGAGGTGAGGCTTTACTTATTGGGTGTGGTTTCTATAAGGTTGCAACTTTAAACAATCCAATTATGGTGCACCTCAAAATTTTACTATAACATGTAATTTTGATGTAAATTAGGATTATCTGAAAATCTATTTTTATCTCTAATTATAAAATTTTAGAGAAATTATCACTAATATACTCATATTTTCAAGAAATTGAAAAAAAAAAACCCAACTTCCCAAAACCTCATCCAAACCTTTTTGCCCCATTTTCATGAAATTTCGGACAAAAGTGCCCTTTACGGTAGTCGTTGTACCGTAAAAACATTTACGGTATTTTTAATATCATAATCTAGATTGGTCAATTGATATAATTAAGAAAAAAACACCATTTAATGGTTTTAAATAACATTACGGCACTAAGAGTACCGTAATGCTCCAAGATAAGAAAAAAAAAAAAAAACATTATGGTACTTTTAGTACCATAATGGTTTTAAATAACATAACGGTATTAAGAGTACCGTAATGCACCAAGATTAGTCAATCAATATAATTAAGAAAAAAAAAAACCATTAAAGTACCGTAATGGTTTTAAATAATATTACGAAACTAAGAGTAACGTAATGCTCCAAGATTGGTCAATCAATATAATTAAGAAAAAAAAACCATTACGATACTTTTAGTACCGTAATGGTTCTAAATAACATTAAGATACTAAGAGTATGGTAATGCTCCAAGATAAAAAAAAAAAAAACCATTACGGTACTAAAAGTACCGTAATGGTTTTAAATAAATTACGGTACTAAGAGTACCGTAATGGCCCAAGATTAGGATGGATCTATAATTAAGAAAAAAGACCATTACGGTACTCTTAGTACCGGAATATTCTTAAAGAAGATTTTTGTTATTGTTTTTATGGTACAGCGACTACCGTAAAGGGTATTTTCGTCCGAAATTTTGTGAAAATGGGGCAAAAGGGTGTGGGTGAGGTTTTGGAAGTTGGGAATTTTTTTCCAATTTCTTGAAAATATGGGTATATTAGCGATAATTTTTCAAAATTTTAAGCTCAACAAATGATTAAAATCAAGTAGATCTATAAACATATGAAAATCTCGAAAATGGACGGTCTAGATAATTTGTTGTAAAATGCATTATTTTTAGGACTCAAAATCTTTTTTTCTTTTTTTATATTCATTTATATCGATGTCGATATGATCAATTAGAGGTTTTTTCAATATTAAAACAACTTTTTTCGATGGATTTTTTATGTGCATATGTAATTCTACATATTAAGGTTGCACCTTTATATAAACTTTTTTCTTACTTATTTTGATAAGGTTGTAGTTGCAACGCTATTAAACTATTACCCCTTTTTTACCGTTAATTTATGTGGTTTCAGCGTCGTACGACAAACTGGAATGAATTTTTTTTCGTGTCCGCTCAAGTAATGGATCCCCATAAACTTACTCCCCACTTTGTGGGGTGGGGATTTCTTTTCACACGATTTTTCCGATGGGACAAGTTTTCACCATCTTTATGCATGAACCAAATGTGTGTATATGTTTCATATGAAAACTGTTTCATGATGCAGTTTTCATTCGAACCAAATGAGCTCGAAATGTTTATGATAGTGTTGGAGTGCACGATCAGGGCACAGATGTGGGCTGGTCCGAGTAATCCAAAACTGGTTTTGGATAACTTGAAAAAACCATTCAGGTCTTGGCCCCACCAAAACTTTTCATGAAATAAAAAGACATAAATCCGAAAACATAAAAATTATGTTTAGAGTAAATTAAACAAAACACATCTAAATAAAGTATAAAAAGTAGTGAAAGAATTTGATTTTGAAAAAAGCAATTAGTGAACAGGGGGTATTTTTGAAATAATCTAATGATATTTTTAAAATAATTTAAAAATAAGAGAAAATATAAAAATAAGTATTCATGGCCCAAACACCTTCCAATTTGATAAAAAACATTAGAAAACACATTACAAATACGTTTCTTATTTTCGTTCTAGGGTCTTTACATTTTTTTCAACATCTTGGTGTTTAACCACAAAAAGGGGCTAAAATCAGACTGGTCAGAGACTAGTTCTAGGTAATCCGGTCAGTTCAACTTAAATAGGTTGTCAAACACCCGTCTAGAATATCAAAGCTTAATATAACACATCTCATATCTCAATTGTACATTGTGGCTTCCATTCCCACTGACAGTCCAGAGTATCAAAGCTTAGTATAGCACACCTCATATCTCAATTGTACATTGTAGCTTCTATTCTCACTGAAAGCTTCAAAAACCACTAACTAAGTCAAAAACGTATAAGGGGCCAGTCATATCCATTGAATTACCCAAGAACAGAAAAGCGGTTGTGCATAAGGAATTGACAATACAGTTATTGAATTAGATTACCAAGTAATTTCAAAAGATGCAATAGCTTTGAGGGAAATGCCTCATTTTGAATGTACCTTGATGAGATTACTATATTGGGATTTACTTATGGTGTTTAACTTCCTTTCTTATAGTTATCGAGTCATTCGTCCCTTGTGTGATAATTGCTTAAAGAATGCGCATTTGAATAATTCTTTGCACTTTGCACTTCACTAGTTTTAGGTACAAGTGGGCAGTTTCCCTATTTATAACACTGAGAAAAGGTAGGTACAGGTGATTTTCTGTCAGTTCTTTTTTTAGGAGAATTGGTGGCAAATTGATGTCCAAATGATGGGAGAGCCTACAAGTATAGCTTGATGAAACTAATCAGCAAGCTTTTGTGAAATTAGTTTGTATCAACAAAATATTAAATGTTTAATTTGTGTTTGTTTAACCAAAGCTCTCAATGACAGTTATAAGAATTAATTGCCAAGGCCAACAAGGAGACTACTAGGTTATGGTAGATTTTAATTTAGATAAGGTTATCTAAAGCCCCAAAAAAGTTATATTTGAAGTGTATCAATGCCATATGGTGAGATTATTTCAGGTCATGGACATTCTTGGATCAAGTCTCTGGAATGTTTGGAAGTCTAAGGGTATGAAGTAAGAATCAGTCTCTTTTGTTTAATATGTCCATTATACACAGTTATTTGAAATGGGCTAATTGCTCTGACACATGGAACTGATGTACATAAACTGGGCTCTTTGGATTGCAGAGGAGGCAATAGCCATTTTTAAGGATCTTCAATCATATTCTCTCTCTTGCTGGGTTCGGTGATAACCAAATTATCATACTCATATTTTCTTCTAAAGATTAAAGGTATTATGATAAAATGAAAATCGGTTTTTTTGTGAAGTAAGAAATTGATATCTATATAAGAGACTCAATGAATGGAATTGGGTCTCCAAGAAAGAGAGACATAGAACGAGAGGCGGTATTCCCATGAGTTTTAGATTGGTTAACTTTGACAGAGAGAAAGTCTATTAGTTGCTCTCGAGGTAATCTTTCCGGTCAGTATTTGGTTAACTTTGACAGAGAGAAAGTCTATCGGTTGCTCTCGAGGTTATCTTTCTGGTCAGTATTGTGGTTGGAAAGATGATGTTGATCGATGATGTTGTTTGGTCGAGAGTGCGGGTTTAGAATGGAAGATTGGTGATAGTCTTGGAAAGATGATGTTGATCGATGGTGTTGTTCGGTCGGGAGTACGGGTTTAAAATGAAGATTGGTGATGATCTTTTACCGATGTTTAAAGATATGTATTATCTATTGTAACAAAAAACTATAGATGTAGAACTACGTAAATAGTGTGTTGTTGTGGTGTGATTTTTTATGTTTACTTTATTTTTACACTCAATTGTATTCATCTACTTCGCATATGGCTAATTGAGTACACAATCTTGGGTGGGATCTCTGTTCTGCAAGCTAAGGGGTTCCCGATAACCCTATCTCTCTCTCTCTTTATTCATGAATTTTATAATCTGGACTCTTTCCATTTGATGTCTATATTAATTCTCTCTATTTACTGGTGAATAGAAAGAAATTCATGTTTTCTGTCACAGGCTTGTGCATGGAGATGTGAAGCCGGATAATCACCTGGAACTATTTTCATATTCCCATTAAATTCAGCATAATACTCAAAAAGTCCAGACTCATGTCTAAAAAACCTAATAAATGGTCCTAATTGACAATACTTTGTGTCTATACCCTAATATGGCTTGGAAATATTCAGCAACTCTTATCTGATTTCTAATTGCATTGTCTGTTGTTGGAATCCTTGTAATCTTTTTTAATCTTTTGGTGTAACAACTAGATGAGATGAAGAGTGATCTGTGAATCACATGAAGAGACCCAATGCCTTCATGCAAGTAAATTCATGTTATCCATGAACTTCCAAAGGGGAGAAGTGTAATGTGACATGAGATACAATCGTGCACGTGTGGTAAAGAGCTTTTTTTTCATATGTTTTTTTTTGCTGTGTACGAAAGCTCTAAAACTTGATGGATTGATTTTTTTTTGCAAATAAACAGCGATAAATATAGAACAAACAATAAGCTAGAAAAATAATGTATGAAATAAATAACACAAAAAAAAACGAAAATTTTATGGGACTCGTTATATCCATGGGCAAAGACAATAGACAATATTTCACTAATAAAAAAAAAAATACAAAACACCCACAGGAGAGAACCAGATACACAAAAGTCAATCTCTCAAAAAGCCTTCCTCTCTTTATAATTTATCCCTCTCTCCACCCGAAGTTTCCCTTCACTTTTCCTTATATTTCTCTCTACAAGACAAGCAATAAATAGAGAAGAAAACCCAAGAGGTACCTACATGAGGTCCCTTCAACTTTTTCCTAATTTTTGGAAATCTAATAATCTCTCTTGAAATATGGACTCTCATTACCATCCTAATCCAATATGACTTTATCCCCAAAACCAACTCTTAAATAGTAGCAAATTAGTTAATGGTAATTCCAAAATAATTGGAAACTTTCTAACTAACTAGGAAACCCAAAATAAAAAAAAGGAAACAAATCATTTAATAATAGGGATTCAGGACAAAATCGACATTTTTTAATTGAGGAAGTATACTATGATACATGTGACATGCTAACAACATGATTTAAACGTTTTGATTTGTATTGGTAGGGGCACATATCTAAATGCAAGGGTACAGGCCCATTTGGTAAGGACTACAAGCAGAAGGGATGACCTTGAGTCACTTCCTTACACATTGATATTATCAGTTGAGGGTTCTTTACCTTGGCAAGATTATAAGGTTGCATAGTTTTTTATTAGTCTCAATTTATATGTTAGAGGTCTTTTATTCATTGGATTCTTCTTGCCTTGAATCATAGGCCAAAGTGCAAAAATTATCAAAATTATTTTTTGGAAAATTATCGCAAATATACATTAATTTAAGGTTAATTGGAAAAAAAACCCCGAACTTTTGTTTATCTCGTCTATACTATTTTTTTTTTTCATTTTTAGATTTTTTTAGACCAAAATGGCATTTACGGTAGTAAGACTACCGTAATACACGTTATTTTATACGGTATTTAAAATACCATAGTAACTTCAAATAATATTATGGTACTTTAAGTACAGTAAAACTCTGGTCGGTACTTTAAGTACCGTAAAAACTAAAACCGATTATACGACGTTTTAAGTACCGTAAAAACTAACCCATCTTATACGGTACTTAAAATGCTGTAAATCCTTTTCTCATGTTGTTTATATTTATCTCTTTCATTTCTATTTATCTCTTCTTTCTCTCTAATTATTTTTAATATTTATATATTCTATCTCTCTCTAATTTGTTTTTATCTCTTCTTTCTCTCTCTACAATCTCGGCACTTAAAATGCCATAAAATCCTTTTCTCATGTTGTTTATATTTATCTCTTTTATGTCTATTTATCTCTTCTTTATCTCTAATTCTTTTTAATATTTATCTCTTCTCTTCTTTCTCTCTCTACAATGTCATCATCGTTTCTTTAGATAGATCATGTCCTCCGTTTTGCATAGCCGAAGTTAGTGTTTGATTACTCTCCCTAAAAAACGATGATGAGATTATAAAGAGAAAGAAGAGATAAATATTAAAAAAAATTAAAGAGAGAAAGAATATATATACATAAAAAGAATTAGAGATGAAAGGATAAACATAAAAAAAAGGTTTACAGTATTTTAAGTATTCGTATAACATGGGTTAGTATTTTCGATACTTCAAATGCCGTATAAGGGCTAGTGTAAGTTTACCGTATAAAATTCCTTAAGTATTACAGTACTTAAAGTACCATATAACATGTACTAACTATTATGGTAATACGACTACCATGAAGGTCATTTTGATAAAAAAAACCAAAAATGAGGAAAAATAGTATAGATGAGATAAACAAAAATCTAGAATTTTTTCCAATTAAGCTCAAAATAAGGTATATTTACAATAATTTCCCTTTTTTTATTTTTGCAAGGAAAAGTTATATGCTCCTTTCCATGGCCTACCTGCCCCATTCAAAGAAAATCTAGAGATGGTGACCAATATGAATTTTGATGAAGAACCAAGATATTCTGAACTAAATTTCACATTTCTATTGCATTATTGCCTCAAAGGTGAAATGAACCTACTTAGTATTCCATTCCTGGATCAGGGTCCCATGAAGTTGCATTATAAGAAAATGGTTGCCTGACTAAACTGTTTCAAACTCACCTGCATAGTAACAAGATGATATGTAGAAAGATGTTCACCAACCATGGGCTAGGGCTTAGGTGTGGTCCCCCAACCTAGAAAGAACCTTCTTTTATTTTACCAAATCACTTGGGTTTCAAGTTTTAATAGAAGGCTTCAACCTCTCGTCCAGAAAACCCCTATGATGATGACTTGAAAAATGTATTTCTAATACTAATTATGAAATTCAAATCTTCAAAAATAGTGAAGATCGAGCAAATCTAATATTTGAAAATATTGAAAACAGGTTAAGTCCAAATAATGTGTTGCATGGTACATTATTTTTAAATTGTCATTCTTTTGTTTTTATTTTTTTCATACCCATAAATCTTGGTGTCGAGATAATCGACTGGAGGACCTTTCCAACATGGGAACAACCCTTTTTGGTGGTTTTTGCACCTTACTTTTAGTATAAGGTTGATGCCTCATAAAACTTTTTCCCTTAACAAATATAAGAAAACACTAACAAAATTACTTTGAAATAGGTTTGATTTTAAACTCCCCTACCTAGCAGAATGTAGAGCTAAAGGTTGCTTACAAACCTATTGTGAATGAGATATAAATAGTGATTAAAAAATTGGCTGAATAAGAATGGCTCGAGTAGGCTTAAATTTGAGACTACTGCGATTTTGGAGGGAGCCGGCCAAATATTGCCCAAGTCTCCTGAGCCTAGAGTCCGTGTTGTTATATTCCCAGAAAATGGACCGAGTCTCACATTCGAGTCGGGCATGGGGCGTCGTGGTTCGATCAAGAGTCCGCATTTTTAAACTTGAGCTACATCCAGCAGGGCGAGAGGAAGTTCGGCTCCCTAGCCTCCAAAAACATTCAAGTTCAATGTCTATAGAGAGAGAGAGAGGCAAGTAAGCAAAATGAGTGCCATTCTCACAGTCTCACTCAGTGTTCGAGTGAACGACTCGAGCCAAGTACTTGACCTATGCCCCAGCCGAGTACTTGGCCCAAGTCCAAGTAATTTGGCCTGAGTTGTGACAAGTACTGTAGCAGTGAAAAAGTATTAAAAAATTAAAAAATCCAAAACAACAAGAAATATATGTTTAAAGTAAGGGTGCAGTTGGCATACAGACACCTCCGTAGGTGTAGAGGTACGGTGTCCTTCAACTTTTAGGTACAGTGTCTTTCAAATTTTATCATGGTATATAATTTTGATGTAAAATGTCATTAAGATTATCTCAAAATCTATTTTTATATCTAATTATAAAATTTTAAATTTAAAAAATAGTTAAATCAAATAGATCTATAAATATATGAAAATCTTGAAAATGGACGGTGTAGATAGTATGTTGTAAAATATCCTATTTTTAAGACTTAAAATCTTTTTATTTTTCATAGTCATACATCTCGATGTCAAGATAATCAATCAAAGGTTTTTTCAACATTAAAACTACTTTTTCCGATGGATTTTTAAAAGGCATCCGTAGTCCTACATCCTTATATAAACTTTTTCCTTAAAGTAAACATTAAACAAAGGTTAAAAAAGATTAGACAAATATATTTTAAAAATCAGTTTGCTAGGGAAGCACTTGTGCAATAATCTCAAAATGATCGGAAAAACATAAAAACAAGTATTCATGAATGAATACTTTCCAATCTTTGCCAAAATTATGTAACACAAATAAATAAAAATATATACAATGAGACCATTTACTTCTGATAAAAAAAAGTTTGTCATTATATTGGTAGATTTAAAATTGAAGGGTCGATGATATGTCATAGTTTTCCAACCAAAATTTTTTTTAAATTTGTGACACTTTCATTTATTGGATTTCACATCTAAAAGCTAAAACTGACTTGACTTTTTTGTATTAAAAATAAATAGTCTCATAGTATACACTCCTCTAAATAGATACTTTCCGATACTTGTCAAAATCATAAAAAACATAAATATACATGTTACAAACAGATTTTTTTTTTTTTTTTTTTTTTTTTAAAGATCCCAAAGTTGGACCCCCTACTCAGGAGAACTGGGCTTGGGCAGTTTGACTTGGTCGGGTCTGAGCCGATTTTTCAAACTCTGGTCACACTAGACATGCATACATCTTAGTCTTAAGTAACTATGTGCTCTTCAGACAGGTTCACCAATCATTGAATCTACAAACAAATATCATTCAATAATTATGAAATGATCGTCTTCATATTTGATACATACAGCATATGGTTTAATTGTCCATTCAACGTAAACAAAGGCTTGCTGACATTATTCTCAAAATGCATAGCTTATGACAAGGTAGTATATGGATACTTGGGCAGCTGTGCGTGGAAGATCAAGAAGTCAATTTACATAATACACCTTAAATAAGATAAAATGAAGCAGAAAAAAATTACATAAAAGAAAAAGAAAAATAACGAAAGATACCTATCATACCCCTAACCCTAGTCCACCAATGACCAGTAATCCTACCGCCAATGATTACAAACCCAGTGCAAAATCACAAACAAGTTGGCAACAATTTATTCTTCCCAGAAAGCTACAATGCACAAATTCCTGCAATAGTCGGCATATCAGGGTCTAACACATTTTAAAACCATGTAAAATCACAAAAAAGAAAAAAAAACTAATGCAGTTGCCTTCTTCATAGCCATATCCGAGTATCGGCAATTTTGCTGGTACCACTTCACATTGAGATCAGGTGTGTGAAAGTGGATACTACCTGCTTTTTCTAATTTTGGGTAAGCAAGGATTCGAACCTTGGAGATTTTGCCGAGGCCATCAACACCTTAAATGCCATGACAAGAGCCCAAACCCCATAAGATGCTCCTCTTCATAACAAACTATCAGTTCGAGCTGGCAAGCGCCTAAAGAAGTTGAGAGGAGCAGATGGAAGCCTGTGTCTAAACCTCGGGTGCCTCATATGGTAGAATCCATAAAACACGACCACTGCCTGCAGTGGTGTAACATAAAGAACCACAGCAGAAATAAAGCAAAAGGCCACAAAGATAGCGGTGGCCCTAGAGTCTCTCCAGCTGAGCAATCCCTGGAGCCTCTCCCCTTGTGTGGCCACATCCCCAACCACCGCCTGTATCCGCCCGGCGACACTCCGTAGCCTGTCATATCGCATGCGCACTATGTCAGCATGCCGAGATGTGGGGAATGAGTCAAACTCCTCGTCGAGCTCGTCTGGGTGTACAGCCTCAGCGTACGAGAGTCGCGTGTCCATGTGGGGTGGGTACCTCGGTCGATACCTAACGTCCAATGAAATAAGAAGGGGTTAGTTAGCTTGGTTTCTTTCAATAAACTTCAAGTTCCATGAAATGGAAGCTTCCTTTATCTTTGCAAAGTTTATGGTTCGAATGTGTGATCTCTCTCATACATGCTAGATGTCTTACCACTACACCAAGGTTCAAAATCTTTTATAAATAGTGCTTAAAAAATGGGAACCAATGACCAAATCAGTCACTTGAAAAACTCAGTCCGATAGCCAGTTCCAACTCAGAGAGCCCAATCGGGGCATTCCTGTTCAAATTGATGCAAAAAATAAAACGTGATATCTTTTTTGGAATAAGTTTAGGTTTATCATGTATTCTGGGTTCCTTTGTAAAAGGAGTAGAGAGAGAAGGACCTAGAAGGAAGAGGAAGCAAGTAAACCAGAAGGAAGCTGGCCTGCTAGAACTGGGAGAAGACATCATTGAAGATGAACAGGTAATAGGGTGTGCCCTGCCCCTGAGAAGCCATTGCAGACATATGAATCCCAATCCCTAGTATCAATCATTCTCTTGCTCTAGTTTATTCAAAACCCTGATTTCTCTAGGGTTTCAGAAACCTGTATAAGGCTGAAGACTCGATCTCTCCCTATCAATCAATTGCACGAGTTCTCTGTGATTCTATTGTCATTCTCTGTTATTTTTGCGTATATTTCTCCCCTTTTTTCTCACAAAGGCATTGCCAAAAGGGATCCTTTTTCTCTGAATTCTATGCCTTCAGACTTTTTGCTCTTTTAAAACCTCGATTGAGGCATTCATGGCAACTTAAGTAACGCTGCAGCTGATTGGAATCTAAGTTTTCAAAAAAAGGGAAAAACAGGAGAAAAGGGATGCAAAGTTTCAGAGTCAGCTCAGCAATTTTCAAGAAACTATTTATAATGATCCATTTCAGATTTCATTACATTGCATAATGGCAATGACCATTACAACATACACAAAACAGGCAATGGTAATGACCATTACATTGCATAATGGTAATGTTTATAAATGAATAAACCTGCCATCATATTTGTATCTAATAATTCTTCATTAAATCCTTTATAGATTACAATACTACTAACGGATATAAAAGCCATTTTATTTAAAAATAAGCCCATTATTTATTCATCAGGCGGTTTACGTGGTTTTTCGATTATTGTTATATAATTTAACAGCAGAGGCCTGTGTCCGTTATGATGCCCATTTTATAACTGTTAACGAGTTTTTTAACGATGCACTACACCAAAGCCTCAAGAACATACCTGAAGTTCCATAACCCAATCAAGAACATGTACAAGAAGGCGGTTGGGAGGATGAGGTCAGGGAAGCAAACGAGGATGAGGAATAGCACGTGAAAAAGCACCGTGGTAATTGGATTCCGCCATGCACAAATATTCCCGAGCCATTTTCCGGTAGCAAGGAGGCCAGAGAAGACAGACATGAGTCTGAAGAAGTTGGCCTTGCTCCGACGCATGCTCCATAGGTGGGAATCAACATCAGACATGTACTCGATAACCTCCTTTCTGAGGGGGGGTTCAGAGCGGCTAAGGCGAGCAGCCACAATGGCCGTAGCTTGGTACCTTAGTGAGTCTAGCTGGATAACAGAGAGCGGGCGAATGTAGTGCATCTTAGGCAAAAGCGGTTTGGAGTATAGGTACATCATGTTCAACATGGATGTACATGAGAACCTGAACGATCAAATGCTAACCGTTAATATGGGGAGAGATAAACAAGTGAGGAAAATATCACACTAATAATGTATGCTACTTGGGATAGAGTTTGTTGAAGGAGATAAAATGGATGCATGTGCATGTGTGCAAGTATGCAGATGTGCATGTGTCAGAGAGAGAAAAACCATTCACAAAATTCTACCAGCAAAAAGTCAGAGAGAGAGAGCATCTCTATACTACCACGAACTAGAAAACATTGAATGTTTGCGGTCCCCCCTAAACATCTAGAATTCGAACTATCTCCTCTAAACTTATGCAATTCAAAAACACAAAATCCAAAATAATAATATTAAAAGAAAATGAATAACAGCACCAAGAAGAATTACCTAATAGCAAGATGAAGCTCCCCCATTTTCTTTACCCCTGATGGGTGCAAGACAAGCAATGGGTATGAGTGTGTGTACACCCTCCCTGTCTCCAACGTTGATAGCCGCACTCGCACCTTCCCTATCTTCAAATCCTTGCCCAAACTTGCTGCCTTCTCTCCCGCTTTCTCCCCAGCCTTCTCTGAACCATGTGCAAGCTGCCCATTATCGAACATTCCAATGGTCAACACAGTGCAAGGGTCATATACCTCCCATGTGTATTGCTCATTCCACTTGGGTGCCAAACTATCCACAATTGTACGAGTACGAACCCACTTTTGCCCATACTTAGCCACGCAAAATGCATCACAAGTGCCTCGAGTTTCCCTAGATTTCATTGGGTTTAGGCCTTGAGCACTTAAAATCCCAAGTTCTAATACCCCAATTGATGGCTTCCAAAGCTGTTTAGCAGTTGCCCTTAGATCACTACTATAATGAGTCGACTCATCCAACACATGGTATCCACCATCTAAGCAAACCCTTACATGGAGTCGGCTCGAGAACTTCTCCTTTTTAATTGCCTCTTTAACTGCATCCCCATCGATCAAGATGGCATCCTTAGGCTTCTCTAGGTAGAGCCAGCGAGAGTGGATGAGCCGATCGTCGGCTCTACGCTCGACAGAGGTGAGAGAGAGATCAGCTCGACACAAGACTTCATCCTTGTTGGGGCCAGCTCGGTCTTCTACAGTGAATATGAGTGGTTCCTCAAATGGCTCAGCAGCTACAAACAGGAGGTCCTCGTTCCAAACTGGGCTTAAGGTTCGGCTTTGGACTGGCTTGGTCTTGAGGAATTGAGAGCCAAGCTGAACCTTCACAAAGGCATCTGGGAGCCGGGTTTTGTCTGGAATGTGCAGATCTTGGGCCTCAATCACATTCACACGCACATACCTATGATGAAAAAGATCCATGATTATCCACACCATCGGCATAATATGAAATATGACCATCATTATCCTCATCATCATCATCACTGTTTTCGGTGAAACATTATTAATTAGGAAAATCATATAATCATTAATACCATCATTCATAGTCATTATATTGTCAGGTTCCTTGATATTCGAGAAGTGAGGAATTTCATGGGGATATTACAGGAAGAACTTTTTAATAGGCATCATTGACAATTATTTTTCTACAATTAGCAGCTAGAGTAGTGAAGTAGACAGTAGAAAGAGGTAGTCAAGGGAAGTGGATCACTATCCATACTTTAAACTCTCATGGTTAAAATAGATAAGGATACCGCTCATCCAAGCTCCAAAATTTAGGTGTAGGATTACATATTTCACAAGTAATGATGTAATTTATCAAAGGCAGGAAGTTTACAGTCCAAATACATTGGAAGGCATCAACAAAATTCTCCCTGATGAGAAGCTAGCTTACCCCTTTACACGCATTTTTTGCGTGAGAATATCGATTGAATTATTTTTATATATATTTTGTTATATATTGATTTATTGTTGTTCATATTAAACCTATCATGGATACAGATTCATACATACCAGAGTCTGGGTGCAACGTACACCTTTGACCGAATGCTATTGACATTATCAGTCTTCAAAGTAGCTGCATCTGAGTGCCACGCTTCTGAAAAGGCCTCATCGGCTTGGGTCCCAAGCCAAACAGCAAGCATAAGCTCACCCTTTATCTTCTCTCCCTTCTTGTCTTCAAGGCGATACCATTCAGGGGCAAGGGGGCTATCGGGGGGCACACGTGTTGGGACCTCATTAAGGTCAAACCTCACACAACCCATTATATCATCCTTTACCAAATCCTTGTCCTTCACCACCACTTCAACCACTGATGCTTGCAACCGCTCTCTTGAGAAGGCAAAGACCTGTGTATCAAGGCCCAAAAACTATAAGGCCATGATATTTCTCGATTGAGGGTTATTGTTTAGACAACAAAAGTATTATTCAAATTTATAGGTTGGTAGGTCCACTCTTTCTCTCAATACATGTTAACTTAAAAACTTAATAAATTTTGGATTTGGATGTAAATTTGTTGAATTTAATGTTTTCCTAGCTAATAAACATTGCAGAATCTTTTGGGAATGTTTCCATAGGTGGATAGACAATGACACAAACCCCAGATAAGAATACTGAAAACCATTAAAGCAAATAACCTTCAGCAGAGAGAAAGATTTCCTTAACCTTGTTGAAAAAAAGATAATACTAGTAACTCTACAAATAAAAATGAAGTTTTTTAAGACTGCTATCATGGTGCTTTTTTCTCTACCCTTTAGAATGAAGAAATATAGAAAAAGAAAATCTTCAGTACATGGCTGGCTACCCTCATCACTCTTTGAAAGACTGCGGTCTCAAAGGACCCTACATATGTGTACTAAATGTTAATTTGCCTTGCAAATACACACACTCACAGACATATTGGATATATGAGAGAGAGAGAGAGAGAGAGAGATTACCTCATTCCAATAGGGGTTTTGCTTCTTCTCGAAGTGAGTCGTGATGCCTTTGTAATTCCCAACCTTCACCTCCACAAAAGGATCACAACCCCCAGTCATATCAGCAGAAGGGAGGTCTCGAGCCTTCACTACTCTCACAAACAAATATTGCATGCTCTCAACCAAGTCATATGTGCTTGTTGGCTTACCCCCACTAGACCCAACTTGCACCACTCTCCCCCCTACCACTCTTCCCCCTCCCAAAAACGGGCTTGTTTCTTTTAATGCATAGTCACCTGAGGTCGAAGACATAGGACCTTGATAAGCTGATTGCTGCGGCCTTACAACCAATGGCGGGGGCCTTAGGTCACTTTGTACCTCACCCTTTGTGGGTTCTGAGTGGTATTCATTTCGGTTAAGGTGATAAAATTGCCTAGTGTTCGTTGTGGTGGCAGTGGTGTTTACATTGGGATTGATATGAAGCGGTTCATTGAGATGAAGTGGATCATTTTGCTGAAGAAGATCAAACAGTGGGTCAGACAATTTTTGCGGGTCGTGCATTTGTGACATAAAGGGATCAATCAGATAGACTTTCAAGGCTACCTCTCCTTTCACACGAGATAAAACCCATCGTTTCTCGAGTTGGTAGTGTTGAACAAGGGCTTCTGAGTCTGGGACTAGCGTTGTGCAAGAGAGGCGAACATATCCAAGGAAAGACTTGGCGTGAGAGGGTTTCACATCATTGTAAACGTAAATTTCTATGTATTTGTGAGGTAGAGATACGGGATCAGTTACAGTGAATACAAACTTCTCATTCCATACAGGGTTGAGATCTTTCTCTTTGATAGTGGTGCGAAACTTTTGGCCATCAAAGTGGGCCTCGACAAAGGGGGAGGAGGATCCCTGACCATCTTTGGGCATGAGGTTGAGGGCACTTACTACCTCCACACCCAGTTTCAGGTTGCTCATGGCTGCCTAATTTCTTCTTTTATCTCTCTTTCTTTTTTTGATGAATTCTCTTTCGCTCACTTCTTGCACTTCCTTCTCTCCAATGCCCTCTTTGATCAATTTTGCAATTAATCTTGAACAGGAGAAATGTGAACTTGTATCTTTTGGGGCCCTTTTGTGCTGTACTCTCTGTCTTCTTTATTTGGTGAGCTTTATTGCTTCTCTTCCTAAATTTCCTTCTTTCTATGATGCTCTCTATTGTGATTCCTTCAATCTTAGATGGGAGAAAATTTTGACCTGCATAGATAGAAAGTAGTTTGCATTTTTTGAAGTTTTGACATGGTATCCACTCTAAGTTTCAAAATTCCAGAAATGAAGCCGGGAATTAATTTACGTTGCATCATCCAAATATATCCCATTTTCATCCAGAATTCAGAATTTCAGATTGAAATTCTGAATGAAACTCGACATTTATTTTTATTAACTGGTTCATCATATAGTAACATAAACAAAGAAAACAATTGAAGCGAAAAAAGACTTTGAAAACTGGATCAATTATATGGACCACAAGAGTACAATACATAATAAAATGAACAACAAAGTACAATGGAATACTACAAAGGAATTTCCACAAACTGGTTAAAACTTGTGAATCTGAGCTCTACACATTTTCCTCATATTTAAATGAACTAACAATAAATGTAAATACGCAGAAGCCTCGCATCTACTGGAGGCATCCCCATAACTTGTGGAAGAATAGGACAGAGATGAATAAGTAATAATGCAGACTGCCTTTCGGGAGAGGAGTATTTGTGTACGGGTGGGGTTGGGTGGGTAAGATAACTTCGGATTTCTTTGGAAACTTCGGATTTCTTTGGTTGAGCAATAGGAAGGGAGCATGAAAAACAAAGACAAAGTTGATGCATAGAGTTATCTAACACTGCAATATACGTAAAGAGTTCTAAATGACTCAAAATTTATCATAACTCACCTAACAGATTTTGGCACAATATTTACAAAATATAACACACACACACTCTCATTTTCTCACAAACAAATTTAAGCTCATAGAGGTCAGCCAGGATTGTGAGTTTTTCAGTGGTGTTCCCTATCTTTCCTTAATAAAATAGTAATAAAAAAAAGTGTGGTTAAAATAGTAATAAAAAAAAAGTGTTTTTTTAACAAAATCATGGGGCATTCTATAGAAAAAGGTTTCCTTTTCTCTCTTCAAGAAAACTGAACAGGCACAAATGAGAGTCATTTCCCTGGTTAGGGACAGACTCTTCTACTAAATTGTAGGCTTTTCCTAGCATTGTGTGTCACAGAGAGAGTCCAAATTCAAAGGTAACAGATGTACTAAAGCATAATAGATAAGCCAAAAGATATTCTACTCCCACGGGAGTATACTGTCCATTTAATCCCTTGGGCAAAACCCCACTTAGGATTAGTTTTAGGACCAAATTTTGGGGATATAACCTCAATAAAAAAACTTTCCTAATTGCACGCTCTAAGCACTTGAAAAAACCAATGCCTGAGGATTGAATAGAAACCGTCCAATTCTTAGAGCGTGAGATGTGTTAGAAAACTCAAATTTCATTTTTCTTTTTTTTTTTTGAGAATAATCATCTAGTGTTCTAAGGTGGTTACCAAAATTTCATACTGAAAAATCCTCCCAAGTAAGTCACCTGACCGTGGGAGTAGAGGTAAACTATGCTCCCTCGAATAATGTCTCAAGATTGAATAGAAACTGTCCAATTCTTAGAGGGTGAGATATATGTGTTAGAAAACTTAAATTTCAAATTTTTTGTTTGAGAATAATCATCTAGTGTTCTACGGTGGTTACCAAAATTTCATATTGAAAAATCCTTCCAAGTAAGTCATCTGACCGTGCGAGTAGAAGTAAACTATGATCCCGAGGGAGCATAGTATGCATGCTCAATAGATAAACGGCAAAAGAAAAAAGATAAAATTGAGACACTATGATAATTGACTGTACGATCAAAGAAGGCACAGAAACCCAGCAGTTCTGGTGTTGAAGAGAGAAAAAAGATACCATGATTTACTAATCTTTGGAACACAAAGCTAAAAATGCATATTATTTCAGAACCAACCTAGAAACAGGTGAATCAATCGATCAAAGCAGTAATTAGAATTTTAGAACGTCAAGTGCATCTGTCTAGCTGTAAAGGTGAACATAGGACTGAAACTTAGCCCAATATCACTCCTTTCTCAGGTTGAGCAGATGCAGAAAAGACATAAAGCAATGAGATATAAGAACTTTTCCAAGAAACCCTTCTTTTTTTCAAGTATATTCAGAAGAATATTCAATATTCTAAAACAGCTGAACTTTATAAAGGTGAAGGTGGGGAGAGAGAGAGAGTATTTGAAGCTCATATTTTTAAAGGCAAAGCAATGAAATGAACTAAAACCTAGCAGGGACAACAGAGTTCCCAAGTTCAAGCCAGAAGCCATTAAATCGCAAAGCAACAAAATCAACCAAAACCTAGTAGAGAGAAAAGAGTTCCCTTCTTAAATCAAAGGATTAGGGGGTTTACTGAAAGAATTATTAGAAAGGTAGAAGAATTTAGCATCGGACGAGAATCTCTCTCATTCAAAAGGCCACTAGACAAACTAAACCAAAAAGGCTAAATCAAATAGAGACGCCATCTTCTGCTTTTGAGCCTCCTAGAAAGAGATACAACACAGGATCTACAAATTACCTCTCACTAGACGTCATATATCCTAAGCATAAACCATAAAACGATTAAAATTCTAGTGAAAACAGAAAATAACAGTATCAGAAACTTCTTTTCCCCGGTGAAAAATCAAGAAATCATCTAAATTCCGACACATACAAAGAATTCTGACTTTTAACCGTTGCAGATGACAACAATTGTACAGATCTACAAGTTTCTCAAAGATTACACAAAAACTCATCGATTTACAGAGAAACATTAAAAACAGCACATACTGAGAGATTTGACTTAGCGAAGCTCTCAAACAGCAAAAAGTTTACTCCTTTCTCTCTTGGCTCGAATAGAAATCAAACTGATTTTATAGAGGAGCCTAAGAAGAGCAGAAACTGAAAAGATTCAAGAAAATAACTGTAAAATAGCAGAACAAATTACCTCTTCATTCATCTGTTATCTAATTGCTTCAAGTTCAGTTGAAGAGATATTGCTCCAAAGGCCAAGTCTTCTGATTTCTGTAAGGGAAACAGTTTTAATACTCAAAGAAGAGTAAGAGACCCAAAGTAAGTCATAAACAGAGAGGAGAAACAGTTTAAATATTCAAAGAAGACTAAGAGACCCAAAGTAAGTCATAAACAGAGCGGAGGAAAGAGTAGAGTTATTCTCGGAAGAAAGAGTAGAGTTATTCTAGTGAGAGAAGGAGAACGAACTGAGGTACTATAGCAAGACAGATATAGAGAGAGAATGAATCGAGGTTTTTAGTTAGATTGGAATTGGATAATGCTTAAATGCAAAACAGTTCAAAAACTGATACGAAAATAATAGAAAAGAGTCGCAGAGAAAGAGGAGAAGAGATTGAGCTCTTACAAAAAGAAGCACACGGTTATAGAGGCCGATCCATCCGATTTCGAGGAAACAGAGGAGCTCAAATGTTCAGAGAGAACAAAGAGTGAGAAAACGGATTGCAGAGGGAGAAACACGGTGAAGTTGAAAATTAAAAGAGGCTTAATAAAGCATGATTATGAGAGACGAGACTGTACAAACGCTCAGAGAAATAACACGGAGAGAAGAAATTGCAGAGCAACAGCAAGAGAGAGAGAGTATTTTGCGAAAAAAGAAGAGAGAGAAACATGGAGAAAAGCTGAGAGGTGTAAGCCCCGAGAAAGAATACTAGGGATGAGAGAGAGTGTCCCTCCTTAGAGTGGGCAGTTTTATAGAGAGAAATAATACTCCTGATAAGAGTGAGGGATCCTTTGGTGAAGTTTAGAGAGAGAGAGAGAGAGAGAGAGCCGTATACAACAGAAGCTCGCCCACCATCCCTTGGACGGGAGAGGGAAAAAAAATACTGATTTTAAATATTTAAATTTTGTAAAATAGAAGAAAGGTCCGAACTACCCACTATTTTTACCCCAAAGACGGTTATACCCAAGCCCATTTATTTGAAAAAGACGAAAATACCCACATATAACGAAATCTCCATGTATGATGCGTGCAGTTTCGTCCTGTTCGAAGAAGTCATTAGAAAGAAGTTAAGGGTAATTTTACCATTTTTCCGTCAATAACCACGTATTGGTCAATGACAAATGATATATGTGGTATCGGGGGCATTACCCTAATCTTGGGGGCATTACCCTAATCTAAAGATCTATTGGCCATTGCATCCCTTCATCATTACTCCTTAGACTACAAGTGCCCCCTAAAGATTCAATGCGTGCTTTATTGCCATTTCTTTCCTCTTTTATGCACGTCGCAAGTGCTTGTTTTCTTTTTTCTTTTTTTTCTTTTTTTTCTTTTTTTTTTTTATTTATAATAACTTTTGCAACTGTTTTAAAACCCTGTCATAGTTAATCCTAGGCTCGAGGAGAGGTCGAAGATTGATATAGGTGGGCAGCCAGTATATAACTTATATCTATTTTATAGCTTACCTCATCTAATAAACGAAGCTCAGATGAGATGATTTTTACAAGTGTTTTGAAAACCAAAATTGTAAGCTAAATCAAAAAGCTCATGCAGCTTTGATTAAGCTCATCGGATAAAAAGTCAGCAAAAACAATTGATAAGTTCACCAGACGTTAGACCCAAACTACATACACACCGATTCTAACCTGACTCATTGGAATTTGCAAAACTGTAAGCAAGAAACAATTGACAAGGGCCTGGAGGCTGTCTAAGGCATCTGCTCTCAAATTGATTCGTTTATAGAAGTTAGTACGAAGGGGTTGAAGCCCCTATCTTTAGCAATTCCGAATTAATATGTTTACATGAATCGATATTATTTGCTCGAGGTTTCAAACAAACATGTGTAGGATGGTATGAGCATTTTTATGAATTAATGGCCCATCAAATTGTATAACTATACTCTCCTAGAGTAATTGTGTAAAAATTTGGATTTAATAAAGTGAAGTCCTTGGAGCAGTGACCTAGCCTCGGCTTCAACTATAGTGCACTTATCAAGTTGCACAGAGTGCCTCATCGTCTTCTACCTTAATGATCCCTTACAGTATCTCCCCGCTATTTAAACTTATATATTTATAATTGCCATCAAAGTTTAGTTTAAGAACTCATGTTTACCAGGGGACTCTCCTCAACTGCAGTGCACTTATTAAGAGGTACAGATTGCCGCATTATCGTCGATACTCATGATCCCTTACTATTTCTCCCATGCCAATTAAACCAATAAATTTACAATTGGACTACCATTATTAAAGTTTAGTTAAAGCGTTCTCGTTAATTAGGGGACTCCCAAGCTATTTTGCAAAAAAAAAAAAGAAAGAGAAATATCTTTGTGCCTTTTATTTTTTGTTTTTATATTTTAATAGACTTAAAGATTCGAAATATATCTCTTAACCTTTTACTAATTTTACTTACTTCTAACTATTTTTTTAGCCTTAACAAATATAAAAAAAACATGCTCATTCTAAATCCTTCCTCTTTGCGTGATATATTTCCTGCCAAACTTCTCTCTCTAACATTCTCCCTCTTTCACTCTCTAATGGGGGAGAGAGTGAGTGAGAGACACAGGGGGAGAGTGGGAAAATAGGTAGAGAGATATTTAAGGGAAAATCATGTGAAGAGAGAGAATTGATAGTGTTTAGAAATGATATGTTTTTTTTATATTTGTTTAGGGTAAAAAATATGTTTTAAAGAGAAGAAGTTAGCTTAAGGGGTTAAAAGATATAAAACTTCGAATTTTTATGACTTAAGATATATTTTGAAATATTTGGTCTATTGAGATATGAAACTTCAAAATAGGGGTACGGAGATGTTTTCCCAAAAAAAAGCTCTAATTATTTCCTCATCATAGATGAAATAATGCTCAACTCTAAGCTTCTACCTTGCTTCTCTTCTTCCTTTCTCCCATTCTTTTCACCCTTCTCTCCAATCTTTTCTTTCTCTCTCTCACTCTTTCTCCTCTGCTTCCTTTGCTTCTCATTTTTGTTGTGTACCTCTTTTTGTAATCCTTCATTCACTTAATGAAACCACTGTTAACATTAAAAAAAGAAAAAAATCTCACTATTTTCAGAAAAATTGTTTCATGCGGGCTAGACCGCATGACTACATATACGGTCCAAAAAATGTAAAGCATCTATCTTAAAGATGGATACAAGTAGGTGTTCCATCGTAAAAAAATAGAAACTGACAATACAAATGTTTTCTTACTAGAATTATTGTTTCTAGCTCTAAAATTTTTACTTATTTTTTCATATTCATGATCTCCATGTTAGATATTACAGGTCTTTAAAAATTAAGTCAAAAAATCTATCTCAAAAATAGATTTATTAATTGGCCCGCATTTCTACATATATGGGCCTGGCCGCGTAAAACCTTCCTTTCCAAAATTTGAGATTGGAAGTGAGAATTTTCTCATTAACCAGGTTTCTCTCTCTTCCCTTAGTGTTGGATGGTGGCAAATCTCTCCTCCGTATTGTAGGTTGTTAGCTTGTCATTCTCTGGTCTAAAGTGTTGTCTCTCTGATTGGTGTTCTCTCTCTTTGTTAGAAAGCATGAGTAAATTTGATTCTATCAAGTTTAACATGTCTCTTCCTAATCCCAAACACATGGTCATTTGCATAATTGGTTGAAAAAGGTCATTATGGAATTTTATGCCCCATTTAGTATTATTTTCATTTGTGTTCCTTCAAACCACATATGAATATTTCTAGCTTTTTAATGAATATGGATAAGTGAATAAATCTACCAATTTATTACGTACTGGGGAGGGGGAAACACATATTTTAGAACAAAGCATAAATTGCAATTTCGGGAGACAAATTACAAGCCATTGCTTAAGCGTTGGGATTGTATACAATGAGACTCTTTACTTTTGATATAAGGGGTCACAATTACTTATAACTATCTGATGTGAAATCTGATAGTTTAGATGTGTCATAAAGTTCGAGAAAAAATCTTTTGAACTTTGAGCTTGATCAATGCAATAAGGGTAGCCACCCATTTTCACATCCAACGGTCTACATTAATTGTGACCACCTTATACTAAAGTAAAATGATCTCATTGTAAACTATTTTTTTTTTAAATTATTTTTGTGTCAACACGTGACACTTGTCTATGGGTGAAACCGTCCATGGCAATTCCCGAGTCGAAACTGGCGAGTCCGGTTC
>NW_006494916.1:6904993-6928818 GCF_000471905.2 Amborella trichopoda | reverse complement strand
AATTTTTTGTTTTTTTTTGTTTGTTTTTTTTTGTAATCCATGATCGAATTTTATGTAATCCATGATCGAATTTTTTGTAATCCATGATTGATTTTTTTGAAAATTTGTGATTTTTTTTTTTTAATCCATGATCGAATTTTTTTTTGTAATCCATGATAGAATTTTTTGAAAATTTGTGATTTTTTTTTTTTAATCCATGATCGATTTTTTTTTGTAATCCATGATAGAATTTTTTGAAAATTTGTGATTTTTTTTTTTAATCCATGATCGAATTATTTTTTGTAATCCATGATAGAATTTTTTGAAAATTTGTGATTTTTTTTTTTAATCCATGTTCGATTTTTTTGAAAATTTGTTTTTTTTTTTTTAATTCCATATTATTCAAAGAGAAAATGAGAGAGATGATGATTCTGAGGCCACCCTATCCCAGCCATATTATTCACATATCGAGTCCTAACAGCAACAGTGTAGGGATGAGCACGACAGTGCAGGTGAGCATGAAGAATAGACAATCTTTGAGGATTTTAGATTGGGAACACAACAAAACACTAACACTCGGGGATTTGGGAATAGTCAGACACCTGCTAATATCGATGATTCGTTTTTAGATCGATTCAATGAATTGTTAAACGAATTCAATCAATGGCACCAGCGTGACTAAGAAGAACAATAACGTCGTCTATCATTTTATTTTTAGATCATATGTTACTCATTTTATACTTTATTGTAGTCCATGTATGTTGATATACTTACTCCATGATAATTCTATGTTTATCCTTTTGTGTGATGTAAATTAATGCTGAATGGCGGTTCATGCAGGGAAAGAACATATCAATATTCGCATATTTATTCAAAAACAGGAAAATTCTTAATGGAGTACCCTCATTTCTTATTGAATTCCTAAAAAACAATATTTATAATGAATTTTAATAATTTTTTCGGATTTTTTTTAAGCTTTATTCTGACCGATTCACCCGATTCCCGATCTGGATCGTCGATTCGCTGATCCGAATCGATTTTTTGGAAGCCCAATCAGGATCACCGATCCATTTTTTAAACCATTGGTAAAAAGACTTGCTATGGCATGAATGCAGATGACGTCGATCAAGCAGATCCATAAGCGATTAAAATTTTAAACATATGCCGTCCGGATAATGTATTACAAGATTCCCTATATCTTAAGGTTGTGATGATCAATTTGTGGGTTTTTGAGCATCAAAAACAACCTCTTATGAAGGGGTTTTGAGGTAAGCTTTAATAGTACAATGTTAACATCTTATATAAACTTTTTCTATATTTAATTACTCTGTAACTCTATATTGACTAAGTTCAAAATAGGTACGTAGGTGGCTTGTGGGGGGCCGAAGTTGCTAATATATAGAGTTTTAAAAGGGAAAGTAAAATGTGTTTATTTAAAACATAATAGTTTTAAGTAGTGTTTCAAGACCTGGATAAGTAAGGTGGATTGTTGAAAAACATTAAAAATAAATAATAAAAATTTACAACATGGGTTTATATGGAGGTTTTGGGGGTTGGGGGGAAGGGGACCTAAGAGAATGTTAGAGAAGCTTAAGATAAATAAATAAATAAAAGGGAAATTTCTTTTTTTTTTTGGGAGGGAGGGGGGAGGGGTCGAATACCAATAACTTCCCAAAACAGGTTTAGTCATGATCTGATTCTCAGTCTAAATCAGCTATTCCAAATCATCTTGCAAGTTTTTGAAATACTAGCTTTAGAGGTGATATTTGAAAAATATTTCATAAAAAACACTATAGTGGACTTAACAGTGGTGTTATTTTTTATTTATTAATATATTCAATAAAAAAATCTATAGTATAACCATTTTTTTTGTGGATAAAAAGGTGTAGCTGCTGCATAGAGCAAAGGTTCCATTTCCCAGATTTTAGTATCTCCTTAACTGTGACATATCTCACACTTAAAAAGTCAGGATCCGACTAGACACGAAACCATGTCAGGATCGGCTAATTGCTTGTTCGATAAGATTTTTAAAAAATAAGGTACAGAAATAATAGTTTAAAATTTTGATTTTTTTTGTTTTTTTGACAATAGTCAAAGTAAAATTCCGGGGTTGCCTTCACTCTCTATTTGGCACGGGCGGGCCAAGTATTCACCTTTCTTTATTTTCTCTTAATTTTGTTTTTTGCATGATTTTTTTGGTTGCCACATTTTGCACCCACTACAATCACTTGCTTTTTTTAGACACTACACAACAGACCGGGGAATCCCATAAAACCAACAAAAGTTTTCGAACTTTTTGATAAAAAAAAATTGCCCAAGCTTATTATTTAACAAGTGGAACATGTCAAAACCGGCTAATTTAACATATAAAAAATAAGTAAAATATTGGTTTTGATCAATTTTACGACATTCAATTTTAATTTTATACGAGATTAATCAAGGCACTTATAACTATGGTCTACAATTTATTTGTCATCGACATTTCATGTTTAATGTATGGGAAATTTATTAAAACGTCACTTTTTCAACTATTCAACATTTTATCCTTTTTATGCGGTTTCAAGTTGCAACACCAAATCAAGTGTATTTTGATAAGTATTTTTAAATTAAATCAAAACACATTAATAAAAAATATACAATGAGACTATTTACCTTTGGACAAGGTGGTGAAAATTAATCTTGACCATTGAATAGTTGCATTTATTTCATTGACCAAACACAAACTTCAAAATAAATTTTTTCGAACTTTATGACATAAAAGCTATCAGATTTCACATCGGATGATTATAAATGATTGTGATCTCCATATATAAAAAGAAAATAGTTTCCATTTATACAATCCCAAATATTAAAGGAAAATGTTTATATAAGGTTGCAACTTGAAAATATAGAATGAAAGATGCACCTCAAAAATCCGTCGAAAATAGTTATTTTAATGTTAAAAACAATCTAATTAATCATCACAACATTGAGATGTATGAATATGAAAAAATAATAATAATAATTTTGAGTCCCAAAAGTAGTGCATCTTGCAACACATTATCTAGACTGTCCATTTTCAAGATTTCATATGTTTATAGATCTACTTGATTTTAACCATTTTTGGAGTTTAAAATTTTATAAATTAGATATGAAAATAGATTTTCAGATAATCCTAAATATTTTTAACACAAAAAATACATGTTACGATAAAATTTAGAGGTGAGCCTTGATTGGATTCTTTTAATATAGGGTGTGGTTTCTATAAGGTTGCAACCTTAAATAATCCAATTAGGGCGCACCTCCAAATTTTATCATAATATGTAATTTTGTTAATAAAAATTCTTAGGATTATCTTAAATTCCATTTTTACATGTAATTGGAAAATTTTAAATTTCAAAAATGACTAAAATCAAGTAGATCTATAAACATATGAAAATCTTGAAAATGGACGGTCTAGATAATGTGTTGCAAGATGCATTATTTTTTAGACTAAAACACTATTTTTTTTCATATTCATATATCTCAATGTCGAGATGATCAATTAGAGGGTTTTCAACATTAAAGCAAAATTTCAGATAAATTTTTGAGGTGCAGGTGATTCTAATTCTACATTTTTAAGTTACAACCTTGTATAAACATTTTCCACGTTAGTCAATAAATAAATAAATATATATATATATATATATATATACTCTGATAAAATCAAAAGCAAGTAAGGATATGTATGGTATTATGACTATTTGTTGGGAGACGTCGTCGCTCATATTTTATTGGCCCACGTGTGTGAAAGGGAGATCCGATAAATCCCTCTCATTGTTAATATCAGCCACATACCTAAACTTTTTTCCAATGGAAAAATCCGCCCATTCGAAATAAATCAATAATCAACCAACAATATTTTTTTTTTTTCAAAACCTGAGGGTTTTTATTCCTTGTCAACCATTATCGATTATCTAGGCCAAAATGTGTACCACATGTTGCTCATACCCTTAAATTCAGTTTGATAGGGCCAGAGCCTTACAAGATAAGTGAAACCCCACCTCAAAACTCACTAAACAATTTTGGTTTTAAAAAACATTTAAATCGATAAAATCCCTTGATTATTTTGGTTATGAAAAAGTACTAGAATTTCAAAGTCTAAAAATAATGTATATTATAACAAATTATCGAGATTGTTTATTTCATCCTAAAAATAAATGTTTTTATATATGTAAGATCTAAACTATTTTTTTGTTTTTAAATTTCATAAACGGTGTTGGAAATTAATTTTAGTACCATCATGGAGATTTTCGATGTCTAAAGTGTTTTCCAAATGAAGATTCAAGATGAGCCTTTTGTTTGTTTCTATAAACCTACGTCTTATAGAAACTGCATTTTCAATAATGAAGTGAAGGAAATGAAAATTTGAGAGTGAGACTCAAGCAATTTGCCATAATTTGACGAAGGAGACAAAGTGGGAAAAATCATTTATGGAATGTGGGAAAAATCATTCATGGAATGTTTTATTATTTCTTTTATTTGAAGGGGATACAAGAGTTAGGCTACAAACTTGTGGGGCCCGAGCCCATTGTGGACCTAATTTGGTGCGGTCTAAATAAAAAATAAATTATATTGATTAGATAAAGGGAAAAGTTTATATAAAGCCAAGGCTCTAAATAATCAAACTTGAGCCTACCTCAAAAATTTTACCAGAAGAAGTTGTTTTGATGCCCAAATATCATCAAATTGATCATCTCGACATCAAGATGCATGGGCATGAGAAAAAAATCGATTTCAAGTTTTGAAAATAGTGTATTTTGTAATGCATTTTTTGACTGTTAATTTTAAAGATTTTCAAGTTTTCATAGATTTGTCGATCTACACTATTTTTAAAGCTTTAAACTTTATAAATAAAAATGAAAATGTATTTTAAGGCTATCACAAAAATTTCCAATATTGAAACCACATTTCTCGACACTCTTTGAAGGTACGCTCTAATTTGATTGTTTAGAGCCCAAGCTCTATTCAAACTGCACCCGTAGATAAATGAAGATATTTTGATAGGGTTGTGGCCCCTATCAAAAAAAGTAAAGCTTCACCTTAAAACGCACCCAAAAATTATAGTTCTCGTGTTAGAAAACCTTCAAATCGATCATCTTGGCCATTTCTATTATGATTATGAAAAAAAATCATAATCATGTATATTATAACAATAAAAAAATAATATACATGATAATACGTTGTCTAGACCGTTCATTTCTCCTTGAAAAATGAGGATTCATGGATCCCCATTGTCTGTACCACTTTTTGAACTTTAAATTTCGTTTTGGTGTTAGAAATGGAACTTTGGGCTATCACCATGATGTCCAATGCTCAAAGTGCTTTCCGAAAGAGGATTAGAGGTGAGGACATACTATGTTTTCATAAAGCCTAGACATCCTTAGATAAATATATAAATTTTATGTACATATAACATGTCCGGCTAGGTGACCCCTGACCCAACCTAATTCGGTCCGACCCAGACCCAGTCAGATCTTAGATCAAGTGACATGGACCCAGCTCATCGGGTTCACTTGATAGGTATCGATCAGGACCCGACCCAACTGTTCATTGACCCGACCTGATTATCACCCCCAACATATACGGCCCACTTGTTTTTTGTTATAGCATAAAACTATGAAACACTTATGAATTGTGATCCACAAGGTGCACACTGGCCTGCATCTAGCAACACTTACATCATATGATCATACACATTGAGAAAGAATATATATTACATGGAAAATAATGTATTTTTTACATTTAAAAAGGAGTATACATTAATAATGACGAGAGAGAGTGAGGGGAGGGGTTGTTGAGGCCACGTTAGCAATTGATGAGAGAGAGAGATCCACTCGCCCATATCCTACATATTATTTTTCTTTTGCCTTATCTCCATGCTTTATTATTTCTACTTGGTCCCAAACCCCTTAAACAAGCTCTTTGAAAATCAATCTTTATAAATGGCTCATCGTTACCTGTCTCTTTCTCTCTCAAGCTTTATTTTTCTCTCAAACTTTATTTTGTCATGTCCATTTTTGCACCTCTCTCTTTCCTCCTTTTTCTTCAATGGTGAGCTTGTGGCCCCAATCTCTCTTACTCGTATTGTAAATATGGGCCACCATGGTTGGACTTTTCTCTTTGTTTTTTTTTGGCTAAAAGATTTCATAATTCAATTTAGAAGTATTTTTAGGACCCCAAACTTGGAGACATCTTTAAACCATATGCTAGACAACTTTTCTGAATTGAATTATCTATGGGCTTGAAAATAATATTGCTTCAATATTGAATTAAAACAATCCTATTTTTGGAGGGGGAGATCTAAGTGTTTGAAAACTCAAAATTCATTTTTTTTTTTGTAAATATAATCTTGTAATTATTTTTAGGCGATTTCCAAATTTTGAATAAAAAAAAATCTTCCCAAGTTAGTGTTCTACTTGAGGGAATAAATGTATAGTGTGGTCATGTGGGAACATAATTTACGCAGTCTTTATTTGGTTTTGATGGGTAAGTTTGTCGCAATACATTCTCTTTCATTTTCCTTACCGACATGGGAGATGCACGTTTAACCTTGAGTGCCCCTACTCAAATCAATTTTGGTGATGAATTTTGGATTTAAAATATGAGATTTTATATTATAAAATCATCTATCTTTGATATAAAGATGTAGTAATTCTTCAAGTTAATTTGGATGGTTTGGGGTGGGTCATATAGTTCAAGATTATTATTATCATTATTATCTTGTCAATGACACACTCTTAACCACCCAGTATGAAGTCCAATAAATAAAAGTGATTCTGATATTTTTGTACAAAAAGTAAATAGTCTTTTTATGTACTTTATCTTAAAATATTGCATGTCAAACATTTAGACATCACGATAATGAATTTCAAGAAATAGGAAAAAATATTAATTTTAGCTTTCAAAAATAATCTATCTTATACTTTCATTGGACCACTCAATTGGAATTTTCAAGGGTCATCTTGCTGCACGTTTTCCAAAGCTCAAGAAGCTCCAAATTCAATAGATTTGAGACAAAAAATGAATTCACAATGAATTGTAATGAATTTGGGGTCCTAAGTTTCTAAAAAACTAAGAGAATTTACATGAATTTGTGGACTCACCCTATGCTTTTATGTTATTCATCACTGGAAGGAGTTCTGGTGTGTCATTCAGCAGACTCACCCTATTCAAGTGTGGTCTCCTTATAACATTAAACTTATAGATAAACTTTGAATTTACAATTGGAAAAGTAACATTCAAATCTTTAAAATGGATGATTTTAAACTTTATTTTTAGATTATATTTGCAATCCATTTGAATTCTTAAAAATTAAAAATATATTTTTTAAGGTTTAAATTTCTCATTTTCTTTTATTTTTCACATTCGTGGTTGTCGATCATAACAACCTATAAAATTTTAGCCCTAAAATTTATCCCTAAGGTGGTTTCTAGAAAGGAAACATTTATAGATAACGGGTCAGGTTTTGGTGTGTCAGCATACTCAGGCTTTCTTGTGAGCTCCCCCTCAAAATATAAGGGGCTGATGACCTCAACTATGACACATATAAAAATAAAAATAATTTATATGCATATCCTTTCAAATTACAATTATTATTAAATTTTTTTTTTTTTTTCATTTTTTCCAAATTGCCTTTTCTTCGTATTGTCAAAATCCAAAGTTCTCTATATAAGGCAGGCTTGCTGTATGCAGAGAAAACTTCAGTTTTTTGCATTCAATGTTTGCTAGAAGCCAAAGAGGACCTTGGATTTTGAACATCAGAAGTTTAGAGAACTACATATTTTTAAGATCTGAAGTATTTTTAAGCCCTATAATCACTCAATAAGAGGTCCACGTATTTTATTATAGGACACTGTCTTTATGAGTCTTAGAACACATATATAGATATGCAGCCCTTCTTCATTATCCATTTTTCAGATGGATTTTGGATTTAATTTTGTTGGTATATAAAATTTTTAATGTAAAGATCATTAATATGCAAAAAAAAATAGTAAAATTTAAAAGTTAAAACTGACAAAATTTTGCGAAATTTTTAGACAGTCGATTTTTAGTCTTTTGTAGGGACTACCGCTTGACCTCCATCAAGATGGATTTGTGATGTCTCGGGGGGGATGCAAATGTAGTTATGCCTTTCCCATTGCATTTTTTTTTTATTATAAATATTAAAATTTCAGAATTTGAAGTTTTAAAGTAAATATATCTATCATTTTAAAAAAACTAAAAAAAAACTGAGTATGACCGTAATAATAATGCAAAAAAAAAAAAAAAACCCTTAAATACTAGAACTTTGGGAGGATGTAAGCATAAAATACCCAAAAATTACAAAAGTTTTTAAATTTGAAATCAATGTTTATTAAATTTACATTTTAAAGCCATCAATTTCACTTCTTCACCTATCATTTGATGTGCACCATTCTTATAAAAAACCAAAACGTAATCTACGCGTCGAAATTTCTTAAACGAGAACCCAACACGACTTTGCTAAGCAACGTGTTTTCCATTGATTCTAGCAAACAATCCCACGGTAAGCAATGCTCTTTTCAATTGATCGGACGGTCAATATCGGCTTCGTCCACCAGCAATGGCTCACAAAGATGCTTAGCCGTGCCGCGAGGGATCCAACGGGTCATAAAACGCCAAGTTTCATGCTTGCGTCATAATGAAGTGTCACGTGGAGTATGGGGCCCATCCATAATGGGAACATGTGACTGGCATTGGAATCCTACATTTCCACAGGCTCATAATTGTCACCATTGAATCTGGTTCGCCACGTGGCACTTATGACTGTTGGTGCCGCTTATGTGGCACTGACGACTGTTGGGATGGCCACGTCAGGATACAGTTGAGCATATCGAAGCGAGAGTAGAGGCCATGGCCTTTTTCTATTTATTTTCTTTATTTTCCTTCCTACCATGAACCAAGACGGTAAGTTGACGACCCGTTCTTTGGTAATTATGGGGGAAGATAAGCTTAGGGGTGGTAATGGGTCGGGTCGGGTCCGGATAGATCCACACTCAACTCGAATATTATTTGAATTTAGGTATTGGACTCAGACCGGACCTGTTGGGTCTAAAAGTTGGACCTATATTTGTATTTGTCGGGTCTCGAGTCTGGTCAGGTCCATTGCCACTCTTACTATGAGATTTTGTTGCCCTTTTTTATCATCATATATCTATATTATTGGCAACAATGTCATGATCATCAGCCATTAGATTTCAAGCCGTCTAATTTGTCGTTTAATAACTAAAGATGAATATGAGTTCTTATTATCTACAATCTTTAATACACCCAAATAAACAGGCTTGAAGTATTTTATCTCCAACAGTTTACGGGTACAGGTCAGGGACGGGTCGCTTCCAACCGGACCCGAATCGGGACCCAAGTAGTGTTCGGGTTTAGGTTTAGTAGGTAGTAAGGAACGAAAACTACAGTACGGTGACTAAAATGCTGGGGTGCTACCATTGCGACATCGTCCATTTTTAAATTCTAGGCGACCTTTCTTTCGACCAAAATAATGATACTGCTCTTTGGAGTTTGGATGTTAGAGCGAGTGTCACCTTCTGCTGAGATTAGAAACTAACTCGGGCTTTCTCGTACTCATACTTTCGTTGTCAAGAATAGTGATTAAAAAATTGCAGAATAAGATCGTGAGGCTGGATATTCAATGTTGAAAAACCCTAAAACTGCCTATAAAACTGTGTATCTTCTCTTCTTCTTCTTCCCTTTTTTTTGTTTTTGTTTTTTGTTTTTAATTAAAAGCAACCTAGTTCGACTTGGAAATCATTTTGAGGGCACTAGAATCGGACTCAGTGCCTGATTCCAAAATTGGAATTATTGGTTAAGAGAAGAATTTAGTTACATGGCCAAAAAAGAAAAAAACAATTATTTGACTTTTTCTTTTTTGGGGTATTTAAGTGGGGATTATGGGCTCCTCCCCGTTTTATAAATTGTTAGGGGGGTTGGAATGGTTTTTGAACCTGTCCAGTAGAATTGGAAAAGCACGACTTGCTATTGACGTATGGTCAATAATTTTTTTGACAAGTAGAGGAAGAATTTAGTTGTATGACAGCATCCATACCAAAAAAATTATGTCAAAGGAAAAAATTTATATAAGGTTGTAACTTTAAATTTTAGAATTAAAGATGCACCTCAAAAATCCATTAAAAAATGCTGTTTTAACGTTGAAAAACCCTCTAATTGATCATCTCGACAGTGAGATGCTTGAATATTTTTTAAAAAGAAAAAAACGAAAAAAAAGGAAAATTTTTTTTGTGAGTCATGAAAATAGTACATCTTGCAACACATTATCTAAACCGTCTATTTTCAAGATTTTCATATGTTTATAGTTCTACTTGATTTTAACCATTTTTGGAGTTTAAAATTTCATAATTAAATATGAAAATAGATTTTCAGATAATCTTAAAAAAAATTTACACTAAAATTACATGTTATGATAAAATTTGGAGGTACGCCTTAATTAGATTGTTTAAACTTGTAAAACCAAACCCTTATATGAATGAGCAATGATCCAATGTAATGGTTGTATTATAGTATAATGCAACAACACTTCTAGAAAACCATGTTTGTGGTATTTGTATAACCCCAAATTTTGTACACATACTCTCTTCATCTCAATAATCAATCCCCCCCCAAACAAAAGTTCAATATGAACCCTAGATATGGTCAAAATGAGTCACCTCCAAAAACAAATCTAGACCATTCATTTTGTGAAATTCAAGATCTTAGCATTTATAAACTCAAAATCAATTTTTTTTTTTTAAATTGTTCATCTAATGATAATAAATCCATCCAAAAAAATTGGAAATGAAAAAATCCTTCCAAAGCCTAGATCTATGTATCTCACCAAAATGAACGGCCTATGTTAATTGGGCTAAAAAAATACTTTTTAAGTTGTGTTTTCAACTTTTTATTTTTTGTGATTGTTCATTAGAATGAAAAGAGTGTATATTTCAAAATTTGGATCAAACAAATGGCCATAAGATGGTTTTTTAAAAGTTGTTGTATCGTATTACTATACAACGGTTGCATGAAATTATTGCCCTGAATGAATAAGTTGAATATGTGTAGTGTTGGGGGTTTTTCTATAAATCTAAACGTGTAAGTGTTGCTATGATAAGAATAGCCATATTGTCCTTTGTCCCCTTCTGGTTGTGCAGGAAATAAATTGCAAGATACCCAAGTTTAAGGAGAATGGCCTGGGCCTGGCCGTAGTACTGTCGAGCTCCATAGTGAGATCTCATACTTCATTCTCACTAAAGAACTGCTTTATGTTTTTTAATAAAAAAGACACCCAAGTTTATGATGATAGAGACTCTCAAGTCTAGTGCAAAGAGACTCCAAGTAAATAAATTATTTGAAGTAAATGAAATGTTTAATTGAACGGTTCACAAGTCTCCCGTAAAGAGAAAAGGTTATTGACCCACAAGTCTCAATTCAATAAGAAATTATAGATACAAAGAAAGGTTTTAATCCCACAAGTCCAAGTCAATAAAAAATTATAGGTATAGAAAAAGAGTTTGTGTCAGATTTAAGTAACTTAAAGGGTTGATAAAGATACATATCTTAAAGTTGGTAGGCATGTTTATCTCTTAATTTGTTTTCTTCACTTTTGAGAAAGTGACTAAAAATTATAGGAAAAATATCTCTTTATCCTTTATTTTTTACTTATGTATCTCTTTAGGTCAAGGATTAAAATTATTATTTGAAAGCAAAAGGTATTTATCTTTTCTATCTTATAACCTCCTGGACCTTTTTGATCATATATTTTTTATTCAAACAAAATCTAAAATGACACCTTTTGTATGTATTGATTGACGAGAATTTTTATTTTGTTATATTTAACAGTAATTTTTGTTTTTCTCTCTATCCGAACTTTCTCTCTCTACTGTCTCTCTGTCCAAACTCCTCTATCTCTCTCTGCCCAACTCCATCTCTCTCTCTTTCTTTATCTGCTTGGACTCCATCTCTCCCTCTCTTACAAGCTTTTATCTCGCCCAAACTTCCTTTCTCTCACTAAATTTTCATTCTATTTCACTAAATCTTCGTTCTCCTATCATCAATTGAATTCGTCTCCCTTTTTACCTCAACCCTAATTCGACTTCCATTTCCATTAAAAACGAGAAAGGCTAGATCCCTTTCATGGAGCAGCAAAAGAAGAACGCAGAATCTCGTAATTTTTAACTAATTGTGGGTTTCGAGAATTTTTACAGACGAACAACAAGCTGTTCTAAAGGGGAGAGCAGAGTCGTTAACACGAAACACGGAGAGAGAAAACGGCTTATTATGAGTGTGAATAAAAAATCAAATAGGGACGAGGCATGTGTGATTTGCAGTTGAGTCAATTGTAGGAAGATATTTACAATTTTAAAAGCCAGTCAAGTATAGAGAGAGATAGCACTCCAACCGAACAATGAGGAAGTGTAGAGAGAGCAAATGTAGAGAGAGGTTAAGAATGCGACCATATAGAGAGAGAAAGTGCTGAGAGATTTACTATGCAGTAATAATGTGAAAGAGTAGAGAGAGAAAGTGTAGAGAGAGGTTGAGAATGTAATAATATAGAGAGAGAAAGTTGACTGATTATTGTGTTTGGTTAAGAATGTGATAGTATAGAGAAAGTGTAGAGAGAAAAAAAGAGGAGTATGGATAGAGAGACGATAGAGAGAGATAGAGAGGAGTTTGGACAGAGAGACAGGAGAGAGAGGGAGTTTGAATAGAGAGAAAGTGTGGGTAGAGAGAAACAAAAATTACTGTTAAAAAGAAGAAATAAAAAATTAGTATTAATCAATACATATAAGCGTTGAGGGTGTCATTTTAGATTTTAGTTGGGTTAAAACTTTATAGTCAAAAGGATCCAAAGGGTTGTAAGATAAAAAAGACAGAGATTTTTTATTTCCGAGTAATATTTTCATTCTTTGGGTCTTTAAAAAATAATGAGATATTTTTCAAAAATTATATATAAAGAGTTTATGTGAGGTTGAAGTGACTTAAAGGTTTAATAAAACTACATGTCTTAGAGTTGGTAGGCATGCTTATCTCCTCATTTGTCTTATCCGATTCGTTTCAGGGAGAGAGAGAGGGGACCCTTTTACCTCTTTAAACAACACTTGCAACACGCATATAGAGCCATACTCTTCAGTTCTAGAGAGAGAGAGAGATGGTCATTTAACTCATTAGACAACACCAGCAAGTTGCATATAGTGCCTGTGACATCAGAGGTGACCGTTTAGTTCCAGAGAGAGAGAGAGAGAGAGACGGTCATTTTAACTCATTAGACAACACCAGCAAGTTGCATATAGTGCCTGTGACATCAGAGGTGACCGTTTAGGTGTCTGATTTACTCATCAAACGAGGCTGGTCCATCTCTCACTAGACTCAGTTAGTTGTGCTAATTGGGTTGGGTTGATTTGATCCAATGTCGAATCAATCTCGCTCAAGTCCGGATCTGAACATGATGTTTTGGGTCTAGGTTTGGATGTGGCTTGATCCAACCCAGTTACACACAAATAATAACATTAGGTTGCACAACATGACATCAGCTTCGGTTAGGTTCTCAATAATTCAACCTTGAGAGTTGATTTTATATTTAAACTTTATTTCTTTTATAGATCGTTTTTAGCTGAAACTGTGGGGGTTTATAGCTCAATGGGGCAACCCATTAGAAATAAAAGGAAAATAATTCCAATAAAATAAAATGATCGAAATATCCGAACAAGTTATAGGGTATTCTGGTTATTTTTTTTTGCATTTTCATATCAGTAGTTGGGCCCCTTTGAGAACTACAAACACCCCTTTCAGTTGAAGTGATCTATATAAAAAAGTATTATTACCGAAGCAAAACCAAATATAATATTCACATGCCTCATAATGGTAAGTTCTTGGAAAATATGTCAAATTACCCATGAGGTATGAACAATTTGAAACATTACCCACACGTTTTGATTTAATTTCAAAATACCCAGATCTTGAGTTGCATTAGTTGCAAATGGAAAAAATATTGAAGTTCCAATTTTTCTACATAATTGTCTACAATAGACCATTTATCTTTTCTACATGGAGATCGCAATCGCTTGTGCCTTTTAAATTTCAAAATAGGTGGTTACAAGAATGTCATTGAATAGACACAAAGTTCAAAAAAAATAAATTCTCAAACTTCGTGACTCAACTCAAGCCATCTAATTTAACATCTAATGAATGAGAAAGATTGTGACCTCTATGTACAAAAGATAAATAACCTCAAGACAGTAAGGGCGGCATAGTAGGACCTACTAGATGAACCTAATGAGTCAAGTTTGCGTCCACCTAAACTGGACCCGACTCGATTTAGGTCTCGTTTCCAATACTTAGGCGAGGTTTAGGTCCACCTTAGACCTTGGGTGTGGGCTAGGGTGAAACCGACCAGTTTACAAGTTGGCCCAAGAGACATTAATGGCCTGATAAATAAATAAAAAGGTTAAAGGTTGAGGCCCTAAACAATCAAACTAGAGTGCACCTAAAAACTTCACCTGAAGTTGTTTCGATGCCGAAAAACCCTCAAATCCGAGCATCTTGACCTTAAGATACAAGGACCAAAAAAAAAAGAGACAAAAGTCTTGAAAATATTGCATCGTCTAATGCATTATCTAGACCATCAATTTTTAAGATTCTCAAGTGTTTATAGATCCTCTTGATCTACCATATTTTGAAAGCTTTAAATTTTATAATTAGACGTGAAAATAAAATCATCTTTCTTTTTCATTGAAGGGCATAATATTTCTTTATTGAATGTCAAAAATAATACAAAATGATAAGAGGTCCTATCACTAATATCTTCTACCGCCTTATATTCCATTACTTAGAAATTGTTGACAAAGGTTCTATCACTCTTACTAAAGATAAAGGAATATTTTAAATACCATATGGAGAATAGGCTCCAAGTAGAAGAGGGGGAGGTAATGCAATGTGATGTCTAGAGTTCCATTCTTACAAAAGTCACTTTAAAATTTAAAAAATTAAAAAAAAAATGTTAAAAAGTTGATATGATGAAAATTTCGGCAGGGCCAGCATTTAGTATTTGTCATGTGTATACCACAACTCTTATCTAGAAGAGATTTAAGCATGTTTATGCCAGAACTCTATCGTTTTGATAAAAAGAAATGTATTTTGCTGTCTGAGTTTTTCTCTGAGTTTTTTTTTCAAGAAAGAATAAAACTCAAACAGAACAAACCGGCCTTCAATTAGTGTATTTGCCGATAGCAAATGTCAAAAACAATCCCAAACGATGTGATTTGAACAGGGAATCAAGGGTATATTTTAAGTCAACATTAACCCTTGAATAGCAAGGATCAGAGGATAATGATTTCGCCATTCTACTTAACTTTCCTTTATCAGAATCCAAGCTAAATTGTGAAGTTCTGATTATTACAAGAACATGATGTCACAATTTTACTCATCTATCTTACAATGTCCTGTAATAATAAAAAGGAAAAAAGTAGTCCTAGCATTTATAATTTTAAGCAGTTTAATCAGCTCAAGGACTTGAGCCAACTCTATCATATTAGGATGTGCATCCAGCACTTTTAATGGCGCGGTATTTGCCATTTTCTTAATCAGTTTCTCCAGCAGGAATTTCAGAAGTTGAAGGGCTAAAGTAGTCACACATACATATAAAGTTAATAACATAATAATTGGAGATAAGCTAAAAAATTACATATATTAAAAGAAAAAGCACACAACAAGCTTATTCTGATAAGTGTGGAGTTTTGAAATACCAGGGAACTGTGTGCGGTATGTTTCCCAAGGCTTTTACAGCTTTGCTTGCCTGGTGTGAAGCTTCTGGGCAGCCTTGAAAATGATAGCATGGACTTCCTCAAAATGAGGTCTTGTTGCCATTTTCACATTATCAATCCACTCATTGATTTTCTTATGGGGTCCCAACAGTCGATCACGATCATTCACATCCAAAACCTGTCACAAGTGAAGCAATATTAGGATGTAAAAGAAAAGCAAAATCTCTCTCTCTCAATCTCTCTCTCTCTCTCTCACATACACACACACACACACACAAATGTGTGCAATGGCGGCAACATCTTAAATTTTAGGAATCAGTGCTTCTCACCCACTATTGCAGGAAGTTTCAGATGTAACATATGTCTCAACATTAACTTTTCAATAAAAATATGTCTCACACTTCAATGTGACATTCATTTATCATAAATTCCCCACACCATGCCCCCTCCTCCACTGCGCCACCCATCCTCCCTCCCGTCTCTCTGTCTCTCTCTCTCTCTCTCTCAGCCATGGGAAATTTCCATAGGAGTAAAACAGTGGTACAAGCAGTATATGTCAGTCCAACTTTCAAGCGATTCAAAAGCAAATCAAGATTCAAGATCAACTGCCAGTTGATAGAACTTTCCAGAGGCTCAAAAGCAAATCAAGACTCAAGATCAATTGCCGGTTGATAGAACTTTCCAGAGACTCATAAGCAAATCAAGATTCGGGATCAATTGCCGGTTGATAGAACTTTCCAATGGACATCAAAAGAACATTCAATTGATACCAATTGCAGCACCTAGTTACCACACAAATTGTATTTCATTTACTGCACCTATCTCAACTAACAATCAGACATGATATAGATCAAATTACCTCCAACTGCATAATTTCACAAACAAGACTTAGATCTGCGATGGATGGTTGATTACTGTTCAACAAAAACTTCCCATTCCCATTCAGCCAAATGGATTCGATTTTTGATAGGGATGAACACAATATTTGTTCAGCTTCTGCCGCTGCCTGTGGATTTAATTGCAGACCAAGTGCAGGAGCTAAGGCCTTATTTAATACATAACCAGCTGCATGTAACAGTTAAAAAAAACTGTGAAACATAAACGTCTAGGATTACCAATTGACAATCAGAATCTGAACATTGACATATACAAAACATTGTAGGGAAGTATTTGCGCTATCCTTTCTTTCTTTTTTTCAGTTTAATTTTTGATCGGCAAGTAATGCTCTTTTGTCACACCAGATCCACTGAAAACTGAGTACAAGAGGAATTGGCCTGACTGATTGGACAGTACTATGCACACTAAATGCAAAGAGAATGGCTGTGCGTGTTTAATCCAGAGTGAGGAAACAAGGCTTTTAGAAAGAGAATGGTAATGTTTAAGAGACGCTAGTTGTTCGTGAAACATTCCCTGCTTTCCAGTAACAAAATTTGTTATGTAACATAGTTAACAGGATATGCACATTATATCTTAAAATGCAGAAGTTGGGGTAAATTGTGGTGAGAAAAATAGGTACCAAACTCAGCCTCTTATTCATGCTTGCTACAGACATTTGCACATCCACCCTGTTTTAAAGAAAGGTATATAGATGCATAAAAGATAGCTCTTTTTGAGAATAATTCCTGTAAAAGGATAGGGCGACCAACCATATAGTGATATGTATGGTTAATGGAGTCGAGCAAAGGACTTTTAAAAGCGGGCAAGGATAAGATTTGTAATAAAGAGAAGAAAACCCATGAAATGCCATCAAAACAAACAAACAAAGGCTTCACATCATGCATATACCGAAGAAAAAAAATCAAAACATGACAATCCTATCCATAGAAGTAACAAAACTGGTGGCGTAAGTCAATCTGAGTGAATGACATTATGCCAACAAGCACACACATAAACCAACAAAATAAGACATGCACAAGTGCCATCTACCTTCTCAAATAAAGGAGATCCAGGGCTCATAGACGTCTATTGTTTTTTTGAAAGTGTTAACTGTCTCATAGACCACTATTTTAATTATGTTCTTTAATTAAATCACAGGAATAAGCAACTTCACCTGGAAGCTGCTATTCATAATGAGCACATTCAATATACCTTTAACATGAGCATATAGACAGACACTTCAATAATTTGCACTAATTTTCGAAGTCAATATAAGCAGTCAGAATGTTGCTTGTGAAGTGAAAGACAACCCACAAGAATAACCAGAAAAATATTTGCAGTTGTTTCTACAAATTATGGCTGTTTCTGTGTAATTTTGAGATTCAAAAGCACCTGCACCACGACGTAAATTTGAGTGATGCCAATCCAAGACTGATTCAATCTTAGCCCTTCTGGAAAGATCACCAGGATACCTTACGATATGATTTAACAACAGGAAATTAAAAGCTTGAAGGACTCACACTCCTGCACATTGTGGTCAAGATATGTTCTACACAAAATATGCACCTTTGCAACTTACCAATGATCTGGAATTCCAGGAAATGCATAAGAAAGGTAGCGCAATATTGCATGACTGTGAAAAGAAGTAAATAAGGGAAAATGTCAAAAAAAGGTCATAGTCTGAAGAGTAACAGAAGAGACACCTGCTTAATCAAAGATGCACTAATCAAGCATATGTGTGACATTTTAATTATAGCATTGTACTCCAAGAGATTGGATTTTATATAACAATTGTAGCGCATTCCACAGTTCTACATCCAAGTGGATAGTGGGTAATCAGAAAATAAAGAACAGATAACAGCATATTCACCTTCAGCAGAAAGAATACGCTGAAATTTAGTCGGTTGCCAACGTCGGATGACAAAGGAAATAAAAAGAGATGTAAAGCATAAATTATCGTAGGCACCAGGAATGAATCGGATACCTAGTGAACCTACCTCAAGTGCTTATAAGGACATTGGTTCAACATGGAGCTCATAAGGATCAGGTTTAAACATTAAATCACACTTCCTTTCCGTAATTAAAACTTTTCTTGCAGCGGGCCAATGAGTAGTAACATCATCAGCCTCCCAAAAGTTCGAGTAACTGAGATACACATATCATTGGCCTCATCTCTGAGCTGGATGGAGACTTTTAGTGGGCCAATAAAACCTTGATATCTAACATGTTCACTAGCATGCAGGGATAGGAACACAGTCTGCTCTCCCGACAATTCATTAACTAACTCTCTGCACAACGTCTTCTCAAAATCATGATAAACAGAGAAAGTAAAATAGGTAAAGCTGATAACTAAAAATATTAATAAAGCACTAGTTCTAAGAGTTATAGTACATATCATACCAATAAATACGACCTATATTAGGAGCACATGGTCAAACGTCCTACATAAATTTCAAAGTTGTGAATATTTCAGTTATGTTCATTACTAAAATTTAATCGTCACACTTTAGTTAGATTTTGATATTTTGGTTAAAGGGCTTAAGGCGTAGTCTCTATTTAACCAACCAGACTATTTCAACTCTACAGACTTCATAGGAAGGAAACCAAAACAAGCATTTTGCCCACTAAATTTACATAAATTACAAGAGATGTTTTCAGCAATATCTGAACACAACTGAAATCAACAATCAAGTCACAATCTGAAAAATTAATTGCTGCCAAGTCAATAACTTCATACGCACATTGAATCCACTATTAAAAATACAGTTTGCCAACTTCACAGATATGCAGAAAAATCCATTGAATATTGATAATTTATTCAATCCATTCAACAGCAAAGTTTGACTTCATCAACAACACAGTATGCATACGCGACCAACATTATGTATGCATCTTATCCATATCTGCAGACACACCCACTAAACTTCATGCATAAAGAAAGAACAAAAAAATACAGAAAACGAAAAAGGATCCAGAAAGTAAAAGGAATAATTACCTCTCAAACAGCTTAAGTTTTCCATCCACTAATGCTGGGACTTGCCCCATAGGATTGATGGCTGCAAAGAATTATCTGAAGTAATTGTCAGAACACCATACATGTAGGTAATAACTTGCACATATTCGTCACGTCTCTAATTGTGCAGAATATGGGTGTAAGTAGAGTATATAACTCACGTAAGAATTTAAACCAAAGGTCAAATATTCATCTCTTGAACAGAAACCAATAAAGTTCTACATGAAATCAAACTTCAGATTGCTTATTACATGCTTACTGCATTATGAGGGCACTTAACTCATTATCAATTTATGTTCTACTGCATATGCAGCTTACCTATTCTTCTAAGAGTAGTTCAGTTCTGCTAGGTTGCAATTATTCACTAAGCATATAATAGCTTATGGATGCCACAGCTTCTGGCATTATTAATTAAAGTGATTATCATTGAAATTCCATAGAACACTGGCTCCGAGTGCACAATTCCGAACTCATTAAGATGAGGAACATCAAAATTAAGATGCAATGTCTCATTTTTTCAGTATGAGATGCATAATTTTTCACTGCAGACAAAGAAAAGGAATTTCCATTGCCATGAAAATAATTACAATAACAAATACTGAAAGAGCATTGTGTGAAAATATAAGATTCCACATAAAAACTAGACAAAGCATATAACAAATAAACTAGGATCTAATTCACATAGGAGAACTCCAAAGTATTTCAGATACTCTGTAAAATTCCATTGGTGCATGAGGCAACATAGAAAGTTAAAAACATGCTTCCTGTACAATTTTATTCTCTGGTATTACCAATCAAGCTTCTAACAGTATTCTAATTATTTATGATAGAACACTGTTAAATAAATTCTGAACACTGTTAACTAAAATTGGACAATTTATCATGCCAAATGACTATATATGTGCATGGTTTTAACTGAAGAAAATGAAAAGGACACTATATTAGATAAATTACTTTGACATTGTATGATAAGCATATTATATTTCAGACATCAACATTATAATTGTAAACACGCTATAAGAATAAAAACACTGATGCTCCACATACAACACCTTTAAATTCAGGTTGAAGATGTTGTCGCTTTGAAATATCGATCCTGACCTCCTCAAAGTCAATTCCATTCGTCCTGCATCAAACAAGTTAGTGCTGTAAAAAATTATGAACAAGATGGGCATAAAGCGTACTAAGTTTGATGTATGATGGCCAGTACATTGGCAAATATACATGTGTATGACTGTATCTCAGGTGAATAATACAAAACATTCTTATACAAGTATAAAATACACATATGGAACTTTTTTTTGAGAGAAAAAATACACATATGGAACTTCTACTAAGAAAAGATAACTTTTGAACCTTGCATCTTATACAATTCCTATATTCCATCAAAATAAGCATTTCAACCATTACAATGCATTTTCAAGGCTGAGCCACTGACTCAACAAATACTAGATTTCAGATGTGGAGTTATGCACCTAAGCCCAAGAATATAAGTCAAATTTGGATTTCTTCTTATGAAGATGTTAATATGGTACCTTTATCCCTTGTCTCAACAGCATGACGCAGAACGTATTTCCTCACCTTATGTATTTTAGACGGATTCTTCCATTCGCATTAGCATGAGTGGCTTCCACTATGTGTTGATGCTTCCTTTAACAATCCAATTTGCTAGGGAGTCCCAACACATGTTAGCTACCTCTTGATTCCATACTTCCCCAAATACATCGAACTCTTTATCGCCATCATTTTGTAATTTCTTGATTTTTCTATGAATTCATTCTCAACAGCACTTTAATTTCTTTAAAATTTCCAAATACCTCAAATTCATTTTGGGGGAAATAAAACCAAGTATATCGGGCCTAATCACTAATGAAAGAAACATTAATACCACATGTGCCAATGTGACTCCACCAAACTCGGACCACCATAATATTTCGACTTATTGTTTCGCACATCATGGATTTACTTGGACCCATACATGATATTCTTTGGGAATCTTTGGGCTCAGGTATTATATTAGGAAGTTTAGGAGTAGTATTACTTACCAATCCTATTTATTTTGCCTTTTCATTGGGATTGGTTATTTTGTTGTGGCCTTGGATTGAGAGAATGGATGATTCGTAGCCTTTGCAAAGGCGCATGTTTCACATATATGATTCCCATCATATTGAATCACAAGCATTTCAGAGACCAACTTCTTGCCTAATATATCTTTTAGCCTAAGATGGTTGCAATGCCCTAATTTCTGATGTAAGAAGTCAGCAATATCAGAGGGAAACTCCTTTACCAAAGTCTGGCATATAGGCTGTGAATCTTCTTGCCATGTACAATGATCCTACTGCCATTGTCCTCTGGTAGAATCTCACATTCACCATCACTAAACACGACATGGTGACCTTGATCTACAAATTGGCCCACAGATATGAGATGTTTTCTAACGTTTTGGTACATGCAGAACATTCTAAAGATGCCTTATACATATGTTAAAGGCACTTGAAAGGTCATGTTTCCCTTGCCTTTGACTTCAAGAGTGGCGTTGTCTCTTTCATTACTACATGTATGTTTGGCATGTTGTTCTTGGTGGTAAAGAGATCGCTTATGGGTGCCATATAGTTGGATGATCTTTTATAAATGAAAGGGTTGGTGTATGAGTTAAACAATCGAGTATAGAGAGAGCCATCAGGCTAATGAGATTGTGTAGAGAGACATTCTAAAGAAAAGAGAGATTGTAAAGAAAGATCATTGCGGCATTGAGATTATTTATGTGCCCCATAATATAGTGCTCCTCTCTCCATTTTCTTTGTACATGTGTTTGCTAAATAAGTCCATTGGCTGCCCTTCAATTTTTTTCAACACACTCCATGTTACAAGGCCATTATGGTAGTGGTCTATATTTGATTCCATCAATGATGCCACACAAGACCTGGCCCCCATAAGTAGCTTTTTGGTCACATCTTCCAGTTCCCATAGTTGTTCTTTGCGATAACTTTGGGAAAGATGTCTCTTGATGTCACAATTTTGTTTCTTCATGTCATTTCAAAGAATCAACAATTTGAGATAAAAAACTTGACATACTAGGACACAATAACTCATTATGAATTGACAAATCGCTAAAATCAATTGCCTGCCTTTGATAATATGTTTTTTTTAAAAAAGAGAGCAAAACGTTATGATCACTCACATGAAGAGAGTGGAGAGAGAAGCACAATATAATTGGATACACACACACAAAGCATTTCTATTCAACAAATCTCAATGCCACGAGGGTATGGACCTTAATAGAGCAGAATGACAAACCACGATTTGTGTATCCGACCCCAATTAGTTGAGAAAAGGTTTTAATGATGATGAAATCTCAATGCCACGATGGCGTGTGTATGTGTGTGCGCGTGTGCGTGCCCATGAGAATGTGTGTTTGTGCATGCGTGCATGTGTGTTTAAACCCAAAATCGAGGAGTAAAAGGTATGAGACCTCTCCATTCTGATTTTGCACCTAAACGAGATCAATAAAGTACCCTAGAGAAAATAGGTTCTGCAAAATTAAGGACCATGGAAGACAGGCCTCATGACCATGTCCTTTAGAGTCCACCAGCGGTGCCAGCTACAGGTTTGCCAAAACCAAGTTTAGAGGTTTTAAAACTCGAATAAAGCTATGCCAAACATGTAGCATTGAAGAAAGTGAAGGAAATTTTATAAATAAGAAGAGAAAGCAACCTGCTTGTTCAATCAGGGGCCAGAGGCTCCATACTTGATGCGGTGCAATACAACCATTCTCCTTCAGTCCGAGAGTTTGCTTGAGACAGAGATGCTCGCAATGGAGTTGTTTTGAGTTGAAACAGAGTGGAACAAGCACTGAAGAATTTAGGGTTTAGGGTTAGGAGTACCTAGGGTTGTCTAGAGTCAACCTAAGGTCTATGCTTGGTTGGATTCTTGAAGGTCATTTGTTTGCTTGGCATTTAGAGGGATTGAGTCAAGGTTCGTGGTGTTTTAGGCTGTCTTTGGGTATAAAGATATACGAATATTTGAGAATGAGAATAAAGAGAAAGAGAGATGGTAGGGGGGGGGAGAGAGAGAGAGAGGTAGGGGTGGGGGTAGGGGGAGGGAGAGAGGTAGGAAGAGTAGTCGTCCTTACGTACGTACGGACCGACGAG
>NW_006494916.1:6886008-6896813 GCF_000471905.2 Amborella trichopoda | reverse complement strand
CGACATGTCTGTCTTGACACATCCAGAACTATCTTGACATATAGTGCTCACTTTTACTAATCTCTTGGCAAAATAGATGGAAAATGTTTTGAGAGCAAATTTTTAACGGTTGTCAATGTATTGATCATCTCGGACCAAGTTGCTTGTGGTCCTGCGGGCAATGAAAAAGATAGAACCAAAAAGGGTTGTTTTGACCTAAAACTTTACCAATAATCTATGATTCTTAGGATGAATTTAAGGAAAAATCATTATGAGCTCTTAAAACCCTCAAAATGTAACCTTCCATGAGATTTTTAATGTGGCAACTTCTTCTCAGTTTTAATCAAATCTTTTACATTGAAGCAATGAATAAATACAGTGTATGAGTTGAAACAAACCGTAGAATCTGGGCAAAATGAATGATTCTCATTAAAATATTATTTGTCTGTTTTTTTAGTTAGTTTTATGTTTGTTATTCTTCGATCGACTTCGACATGACGAGTTTGAATTTTTTCTCGTCAATGTTTGTTGTGTTTGGTATTAACAAAACTAATCTCTCTCTCGCTCTCTCTGCTATTCTTTTTTAAAATTTTATGTTCTTATTTTTGCAGAAGGACATAAAGAAACTGTTGGGGATCGCGTGAAGCCAGAAGCCGAATTTGTAGCACTTGCGTTTCTAGCGGCGCTTTATTTGGGCAGCTCAGATAATAATAGGTGGAAAGCATGCTGGTCTATGGTTTGTAAGATTAGTATAGTATGAGACATGATACAAATTCCTCCTTCAATCTGGACATTGTTCTTCTTGTATCATCTCTATTTGCATGTTTGTTGAGTATGCAGTTATGTATAAATGGGAGGCACTCTTCTTGAAAGAACTGTGAATTATATATCTTCTGAAATGTGAATTATTATGGTCTAAGTTGGATGATGACCGGGGCCGGCTATTTGGCCCATGTCTCAGCCGAGTACTCACTTGAGTCTAGCTGAGTACTCACTCGAGTCCGAGTAACTCAGCCCGAGTGGTCAAGTACTGTAGCAGATGAAAATTATTAAAAGAATAAAAAAAAAAAAAAATGGATCCGGTTTCTATGCGGCCAACCTGTATATGTAGAAATGCAGGCCTCTTAATAAATCTATTTTGAGATGGATTTTAAGACTTAATTTTTAAGGAGATGTAATCTCTAACAAGGAGATCATGAATATGAAAAAGTAAATAAATTTTAAAACTAAAAATAATAATTCTAGTAAGAAAACATTTGGATTGTTAGTTTATCAATTTTCCTAAATTTTTTTCATGAGATCTAAAAAATATAGGAAAAAATTTATATAAGGTTACAACCTAGAATTTTAGATGCACTTAAAAAATACATTGAAAAAGGTTAGGTTGTTTTAATGTTGAAAAACCCTCTAATTGATCGTTTTAACATTGCGATGTATGAATATATAAATATGAAAAGAAAGCCAGATTTTGAGTACTAGAAACAGTGCATCTTGCAACACATTATTTGGACCATTCAATTTTAAAATTTTCATATGTTTATAGATCTATTTTGATTTTATCTATTTCTGGAGTTTAAAATTTTATAATTAAATATGAAAATACATTTTGAAAAAATTCTTAAGAATATTTTATATTAAAGTTATATATTATAATAAAATTTGAAGGTGCACCTTATTTACATATTATGATAAAATTTAAAGGTGCACCTTATTTGGATTGTTTAAGGTTGCAACCTTATAGAAACCACACCCAAAAATATATTTTTATATTTACGTTGGGCTTTGCTTCTTTTGTCATCCAACAAGGCCCCATTCATGGAATCTCTTGGCCATCGTTTTAAGTGTATTGAGTCTTGGCATCTCTTGGCCTCGTTTTAAATGTATAGAGTTGGGATAAGGTGGATATGCTCCGAGGTGAATACAGTCAAAATGTGCTTAGAAAGGATTCCAAAAAAATCAAACATTTTGTAACCGCATTTTGCTTCAATTTTTGATGCATTGAATTTAATTGTAATTTCTCTTCAATTGCCTTCACATTTTGCTAACTTCTATGTATTAAATTCTATAGTGCCTGGAAACATTTGCTTTGGTTTTATACTTTCATCATCATTTTTCTTTTGAACACATAAATTTACGAGTAGTTATAGTTCATCACACAATATCTTATTGTAAGCTCCAAGGCATATTCTAATTTGACCCATGGTGCATATTCATTATAAAACAATTTTACTTCTTCCTCTAGTAGAGCCTCCATGCTCGCATATGGATCTACAATACTAATACTTTCTCCATCACAATTATTGATAAACACACAAATTTTGCATTAAGATTGTCGCCCCTTCCAAATCCTTTTCATCATCACACTGTGAACTTTGGCACTAACATTGTCATCCCACTCTGAATTTTCCCCATCGAACAATGTTATCCATTGTAACCACCAATCTCTACACTGCCATATTTATATCCCTCCAAATCCATGCACGACTCCATTGTTGTAATTGGGGCTGCCACCATTCAAGAGACATACAACAACTAGAAGGGAAAACCTGAGATAAGACTCCCAATAAAAATCTATATCTACTGATCAATAAAAGCTTGACAATAATAAGAAAGATTATAACAAGGAAAACTCTCCCTCTGTAAGATACTAGAAAATCTATAAGCCGATATGCCATCATCTAAGAGATTCAAGTATTGTCAAATGAGGAAGATACACTATGATTCAATGGAATATGGTGTAGAAGGTATCCACCTTGTGTTCAGATTAAGAGTAGTGGACATGGACATTCACCAATATATAATTAATCAGTCGATTGGTGGATGGGCCTTTGAAGTAACATAAACCATGGTCAACATATTATTTTGTACTTTTCTGGGTTATTCCATTTTAAAGGGAAATGTAGCAAAATTATAAAGATCAGATAGCAACATTGAGGCATGATGAACAAAATAAAAAAGGAAGCATCATGTTACGATACATCAACCCATGTTTCTACAAGCAAAGATGATGTACAGCTCATATACGATAAAAGTAGAGGAGCAAGTAAAGATGATGCAGCAAATTCCAATCGAAAAAGTACTTTATTTGTAACTTGGCTATTTGTTATTTTTGCAGCAGGGAAAAGTTTATATAGAGCCGAGGCTCTAAATAATCAAATTAGAGCTTACTTCAAAAATTTCACCAAAAGTGGTTGTTTTGATGCCAAAATATCCTCAAATTGTTCATCTCGACATCAAGATGCATAGACATGAGAAAAAAATGGACTTCAAGTTTTGAAAATACTGTATTTTGGAATGCATTTTTGGACCATCAATTTCAAGATTTTTAAGTTTTTATAGATTTGTCGATCGACACTAATTTTGAAGCTTTAAACTTTATAAATAAATATGAAAATATATTTTAAGGCTATCACAAAGATTTCCAGTATTGAAACCGCATTTCTCGACACTATTTGAAGGTAGCATCTAATTTGATTGTTGAGAGCTTAGGCTCTATACAAACCACACCTTTTAAAGAATTGCCCAATCTAATTTTATTCTATTATATGAGTAATGATCCTATGAGACTCTTCCACATCCATATGTGTAGGATCTCAAAGGATCACCATTAAATTTGGCACAGATCTATAGAAAAGTTAAGACATATGTGTGGGACTTGATTTTTCTAAAGATCTGTGTCAAATTTAGTGGTAATCCTTTGGGGTCCTACACACATGGGTGTGGGAGGGGTCTCATAGGATCATTACTCTTATTCTATATAGGATAATTTTTCACATGTGTATGCATTTATCCACATATTTTAAAACAAGGACCACATTAGGCAAAGTTCAAAAAAGGAAAAAATAAAACAAGAGGATTAAAAATTAGAAAGAGAGAATAAATTAGAAGGGAAAGGTTCCTATACTTACCCTACAACTAGAAGATATATACTTCCTCCCATCCAGCCGTCCAATTTAGATTGAGTGAGCCACTCATCCTTTGATTTAGATATGATGCTTCTGAGTATTTTATTTTTAATTTTTTTCTACAAATTGTATGAATATAAAATTTGGTATGTGCCATATTATAAATAATGGGGTGCAACTAAAAAAATATTAAAAAACATTTTCAAAACAACATAATAATAAAATACCCCTGTAAACTTTCAAAGATATTTTGGTAATTTTATTTTATTGAGATTTTTTTTTGAGAAATGATCTCATAGGATCCTCCCCTGTCTATGTGTGTAGGACCCCAAAGGATCACCATTAAATTTGGTATGGATCTCTAAAAAAGTCAAGTCTCACACCCATGTGATAACTTTTCTAGATATCCATACCAAATTTTAGGGTAATCTTTTGAGGTCCTACACACATGGGTGGGAAAAAGTCCTATAGGATAATTATTATATATATATATATATTTACAATTGCTAGATTAAGAGAGGAGTAGACACTCAAAATTGGGTACCAAAATATTTTGTATAAAAAAATTAAGAATAAAATAGTACAGAGACATGACATTACAAGTAAGACCATCTCAGCCGTCCATTAACAATAGATGGTTGGATAGGGGAAATATAAAAGTTTTATGATGTATGGGGAGCATAAAAAGCTTCCCTCAGAAAGGGGCGAAACCTTGGTGGTGAGAATAGATACCTTGGAGGTCTGGCAGCCTCGTTCAGGGAAAGAAACGGCGATACCTTATGTACTCATATCCATGCTTGCTAACCCCTAAACATCACAGTTTCCATACAAAACACAAGCTCTATAATAGATTTTGGCAAGCGCAGGTCGCTTGAATGCTCGCTGAGAGAGAGAATTTTCAAAAAAAAAAAAGGGTATTTTTTTTTTTTTTTAGGAAAAAGGGTTTAGGGGCAAACTTGAAAAAAATGAGGTCAATTACTAAAGGGAAGAGTTTATATAGAGCCAGGTTCTAAACCATCAAATTAGAGCACACCCTAAAAACTTCGCTACAAGAGATTCTTTTGATGCCCAAATATACTTAAATTGATAATCTCAATATCAAGATATATGGACATGATAAAAAAGTTTTGGAAATGTTATATTTTGTAATGTATTTTTGGATTGTCAATTTTTCAAATTTTCATAGATCTATCGATCTACACTATTTTTTAAACTTTAAACTTTATAAATAAAGATGAAAATATATTTTAAGGCTATCACAATGATTTTCAGTATTGAAACCACATTTCTCGACACTATTTTAAGTTATGCTCTAATTTGATTGTTTAGAGCCCAGACTCTATACAAACCGCACCCATTACTAAATGGGTTAACCTGTAAGCGGAGAGATTTGATTTTGTGTTTGGATATGGATCCAATAGTCAAGGGTGAAAATTACCGTTAACTTGTGTGTTGAAAATACACATGATCATTCCAACATTTTACCAACAAGAAGAGTGTACAAGTATCTTTCCCACAATTCAGATTAGATATGGGCCGATCTAAGGGCCCCAGAATAATTTTGTTTTTAGTTTTATACAATTTGAATCCATATAAAAAATATAGATGCATTTTTATAGGACACACCCAATAAAAGAAACGATTCAAATAAAAAATTGACCAATGTATTATGGTTAATTTTTATTTAAATTTTTTATTTTAGTTTTTATTGAGTTATTTTAGTAATTCAGTGGGGATGACGGAGTTTTTATTGGGTTTGCTATATGAAAGATTCACCTCCACCCCGATTTCGATGTGAATAGGATTTGTAAATAAAACATAAAAGAAAAGAAGAAAATATCAATTTTTGGCCCTTAGATAAGCCCAAGTCCAATATGAACGGCTGTATTTGGACACTATACAATTGCCATAATTATTTGGATGAAATATTTATTGAATTACATAATTTATTTGTTAAATTTCAAAATTATAAATCTAGATTGAAAATGCGACCTAAGGCTTGTTTCAAATATGGACATGGTTTTTATACTAGGATTCTTATGTAGATATCCGTCCCTCTTCATGATCTATTTTTGACATGGATTTTGGACTTAAAATTTTTAAGTATATCTAAACTCTAAGGTGAAGATCATTGATATGTAGAAAAAAATATTTAAAAAAATTAAAATAATATACTTTTTGAAAAAAATTTAGATTGTTAGTTTGTCTTTTTTAAGAGGACCAACACTTAACATCCATCCTTAAGATTGAATGTTTATAAGTATCCCCATCGCATGAAAGCACCTTTCCATCAAATCTTCATGGGATTGTATACCATGAGATACTGTTTACAATTGTTATAAGGACAAGGAGGCCACAATTATTCTTAGACATTAGATGTCAAATTAAACAAAAAATTTAAAATTTTTTGTTTTAATATAATCAATGAGTAACTTACAGACACCCGATTTAAAAATTGATGTCTATACTAAAAATAAATAGTTTTTTTTTTTAATACTTTTCTTATATTTATCCTATTCTAGAATGTATAAGGATGATCTTGAGGAGGGGACCAGATTTAGACATGATCCATTGCCCAATGCACTTACAAGGCATGCACCGCTAACGTTAAGCAGATGGAAACAATGTTATTGTCATCACCAACCATCCACATATCGGACGGTGACGACACTGAGTGTGAAAACAAGTAAATTCGCTCTTACTCTCGGACACGTGGCGTATTCAACACGTACACGTGGCAATACGGTATTGGCCTCCGACAACCTCACGGGGAGGAACAACGCATGCTTTTTAATGCTATGCTCTACAACTGCTAGCAATTTCTCAGCTTTTGTTCATCACTCAAAAATCTTGTCCTTTGCAAGCCCTAATTTTACCCTGTCTTCTGCAAACCCTCGTTTCCTTCCATTTGCTGCTAAATTTGCAAGTCAAGTTCTCCCTCATTGTCTTAGAAACCTAATATCCTTTCATCCAAGTCTCCTATTTCTTGTTCTGATTCTTCTCTGAAAGCGTTCTTTTCTCCTTTGAGATCTGTGACAACAATGGCGAGTGGCTCGGATCAGACCTCTGTCCATGACTTCACTGTAAAGGTATGTTCACTTTGATTGATGGTTCTGTAACTTCTGTTGTAAGTAGTTAGGATTCGGATTTAGGTTTCTAGTTTAAGTTCTCGTTCATTGAACATAAGTTGCATAATAATGGATGATGTGGAGTTCGTTTTCTGATTGATTTTGTATTATGCCGTGGTTGTTGTTGTGTTCTCCGATTAATGATTTAAAGTTGCTTTCCTGATGTTTATTTTTGTTGATTGCTACGATCTTTACCAAAATTAGGGCTTAAGAGACCCTTTTCCGGTTGATAATTATGCAAAGCGTTGCATAATTTCCATGTTGATCATTCACATTTTCAATCAATTTGGGTTAAGGAGTTCCATGCAATTAACTTACTTGTGATTGGGGTACTTGAGCTGATAAACATGTAATGGTTAGTCTGATATTTGATTATTAGGTTTCTTTTTCAACCAAAATTATAAATTTGGTTGCTGTTTGGAGTGTGGTGATTAGATTGTAGGATTTCCCCTTCATAGACGTTGATTCGTTTGATTTATTGTATAGCTGCTCTCAATTTTTCAGGTGAAGGGCGTGCATTGCTCTTGAAATTTTATTTCTAATCTTTGTCGGTAAGCAAGAATTGGTCTGCTTTCATACGTGGCAGGGCCATGGCAGGCCAGGAGCCGCACAATCCGGGCTGGTCATGATCTCCACGCCATGGGCATGAGCATGTGGGCCACATATGTTAGCCAGGGCCGGGTGTTAGCTGGTCCGGGCTGGGCCATTGTCAAGCCTAGGTTTTACTTTCTTTTAGAGAAACCTTACATTTGTCAAAACCATGCTTTGTTGAGAGATATAGGTTGGGTCTGTTATGATCATACCTTTGTCAAAACCAAGTTCTCTTGTATTATTCTACAAACCCAATTTCTCTTTTTTAGAGAGGGAAGGGGGGAGGGAGGCATGGACTATTTCACCTTTCACACTCATGGATGTCTTGTTTCTTGCTTTGCGAAAGGGCCATTTTGATTATGCAGGTTCTTTGGTATAGTTCTTGGAATCAAATGTCTGAATTGGCTGTTCGCTCTGTTTTTGACATTATTTGATTTTTTTAAGGGCATTCAGCATTACTTGGCTGATTAATTGCGCTTGTGTTTGACCCTTTTCCTTGGAGTAAAATTTACAGGGGATTCACGACTCATGAGACTGTTTTGGACTGTTACTAACCGTCCTTTTTCCCCAATAAAAATCATTGTTTACCATTTTTATTTGCTTTGCAAATTGTTCTACATCTTTATCATTCTAGTACTTTTAGTTTGGCTATGTAATATTTGGGCCATTGGGTCGCAATTTCATGCGGTGTTTATCTTTATTGTAGATTTTGTGCTGATAATTTGGCGTGTTAATGTTGGATCCCTTTCTCTCTTTCAAGTGTAATTTTCCATTTTCTAATGACTAAAATGATCCTAATTCTCTCATGTTAAAGGATGGAACTTCATTTATTTTTAAGTGAGATTTTGTATTGTGGTGGATTAGGTTTTTCTTTTATGCATGGTAGATAATTCATAACAGTTATTTCTTCTTTTTTCCGAAAACAGGATGTGAAGGGAAATGATGTGGATCTCAGCATTTACAAGGGAAAGGTCCTCTTAATTGTCAATGTTGCATCTCAATGGTAACTCGTTACTCCTCCTTCCATCGATTTTTTAATTATGGTATAGTAGAAGTGTTTTCATGTTTTGGAAAGTGATTGGGACTGGAATTTAATGATATGATTAAATGTGGGCCATGGGAATTCTGATAACCTTATTCCTTGGAAGCTATATGCTGTGACACCAAATTGGGCATGCGGATGTGAATCTTAATTAAAAATGACAGACATTTATAGGAAAAGAGATTCTCTATACCATAAGGTAACGTGTGTGCTATTATACAAACAATTGATTGTGATGTGGGACCTGTCCCTTGCATTTCTCAATTCTTGGATTGGTGTTTCCCTTGCTTTTCTGAGTAGAAAGCTTGGAACCAAGGATGATTCCTGAAAAAATGCGTCATTCTCCGCTAATGGGGGGCAAAACGAATTTCATAGGCATGGGCACGGGCTTGAAATGTACAATTCAACTTTTCAACTGGGAGCCGTAACTCCATAAATCATTGTTAGAAAAAAAAAAAAGTCCCTTTTGGCATTTCCCTGTGGTAGCTACATGAAGCTGGACGTTTATGCACACACAAGGACCGTTTGTTGATAAATGGTGGAGTAGTGAATTACATGGGAAGTTAGCAAGTTGTGTTCATTCTTTCATTTATTGCTCCTGTGATTGCAGTTTAGTAGTGAATTACATTAGAACTTAACTAGTTGTGTTCATTCTTTCTTTTATTGCTCTTGTGATTGCAGTGGGTTGACAAATTCAAATTACAAGGAGCTAAATGAGTTGTACGAAAAGTACAAAGATCAAGGTTTGCTTATGGGCTTTTTCTTTATTAGAAAAGTTATAATTTTCCTGTAAATACATACAGAGAATTTGTAAGCACATGTAATCATTGATGTAGGTGAAAGTAATGATGTATCACTTTCCATTTCAGCTCCGATTATAATTTCTTATGATTCTTCCTGTCACTTTATTCTGAGCTGTTTAATCATAGCATATCGGACTGATGTTAATCCAAATTATGTAGCAATTTGAAAATTGCCTTAACCATTTGTTTATTCATCAATTTTGATAGGAAACTATATCTTCAATATTCTATGATGTCTTAATTTGTTCTATCTTTTTCTTATGGTCCTGCTCCTGCCCATTTGGGTCCTAGCAATCAGGAATAGGATTGGTACACTTAGTAGCTGGTGGTATCGTAAATGTTATCTAATTTTGAGTTGGCTCTTCGTCTCCATGTCTCGAGTTTCTGTATGATTCTTCCATCTCTTGGAAGAAGACTTGTAGCTTCTTCTCAGCTACTAGGACATTCATTTTTGTTTTCGAGAACAAGTTACTATGAATTATTCAAGTTGGCTGTGGGGTGAAGAGCTGTTTATTTCTCTTCAGCAGTAGTACAGGATACTGATCTTTGCTTGTTGATTATTTGATTTAAGCCATGATCATTAGCTACTATACACCTCTATTTATCTTCAGTTTTTGTCTTTTTTTTAAGAAAAAAGAAAAGAAAAAACGAATCAGCATCTTGAGTTCCAAGATACAGAGACGTAGCTCAAAGTACTATCTGATTTTCAGTCTTGGATCACCCGTGCTTTTATGCACTTTAACTTATCAGGGTGGCTTAATTTTTTTGTTTTTGACTCTTGGTATTAATAGGACTCGAGATATTGGCATTCCCATGCAACCAGTTTGGTGGGCAGGAACCCGGATCAAACGAAGAGATAATAGAAGTGGCTTGTACTCGCTTTAAAGCTGAGTTTCCCATTTTCGACAAGGTGACTAAAATGCCTTAATTTTTTTCTTTTTCATTTTCTTTTTCTTCTTTTATTTATACATTCGCGCCCGAGGAAATTGTCTGATGGAGCTGTGAGTTTTTCTTTCCCTTCCATTCTGTCTCTATCTTACACTTCTCTTCGCTTAGTTTTTGATCTCTGATATTATATACAGGTTGAAGTGAATGGGAAAAACACCGCACCTGTGTACAAATTCTTGAAATCAAGCAAAAGGGGTATACTTGGGGAAGGCATCAAGTGGAATTTCTCAAAGTTCTTGGTGGACAAGGAGGGCCATGTTGTTGACCGTTATGCACCAACGACCTCCCCCCTCAGTATCGAGGTAAAAGAATAATCAATTTCTCTGTTACATTACCTTCTCTCCTTCACATGTGTGCACTGAGAGAGAGAGAGAGAGAGAGAGAGAGAGAGAGAGAGAGAGTAGTTGAC
>NW_006494916.1:6856882-6885908 GCF_000471905.2 Amborella trichopoda | reverse complement strand
AGAGAGAGAGAGAGAGAGTTTGCAGCAATCTGCAAATTAAATTAGAGAAGATGAGATCACAGTAAATTAATTTGAGAGAAATATTTTTATGGTAGTGCATGTGTTGGTCTACCAAGTCGCATATGGTCCTATGGGCGAAACGACAGCGAAAAACAGAAGTGATAACTTTTGACCTGAAACTTTGCCAATCATCTATGGTTCCTGGAATCAATTCAAGGAAACTGATATGAGCTCTTAGAACCCTCGAATGTGAATTTCGATATGGGATTTTCTTTTGGGTTTTAATCAAATTCTCTCTCTGAGTACTTCATGTTAAGATAGTTCTGGTTGTGTCAAGACAGCCCGGTAATTATCTCATCTTTCTCTAGTTTGCAGATTTCTGCAAATTCCCTCCCTCCCTCCCTCCCTCAACGATTCCCGTGAAATCGCAAGACTAGGCGTCTTCATTTTTATGTTGTTAACATATAGTTTCTTTATTTAAAATTTTGCAGAAGGACATAAAGAAACTGTTGGCTATCGTGTGAAGCCAGAAGTCGAGTTTATAGCACTTGTGTCTGCTTTATGTGGACAGCTTAAATAATAAGAGGAAAGCATGGGGGTTTATGGTATATATATGATTGTATAAGAGGCATGATACTAACTCCTTCAATGTAGACTCTGTATTCTTCTGTAATCATTTAGGTATGTTATGGAGTTATGCATAAATGGAAGGCAGTCTTCTTGGATGATGAATTACATATGCGGTTTCAAATGCGAATTATTATTATTATTATCATTATTGTTATTTGGGTAGATGTGTGGGGATTACAGCCTCTACCTGTTTTAGAAATAGTTTAGTAGTTTTATTCATCAGCCAGAATGGAAGTGTAGACCCTGAGCTGAAGCTCAGGTGGTGCCACCACTACAACCCGAACCCCATTTGCTTTATTTTCATCCGAAGTTGGACGATGACATCTAGTGGGTATCCTTTGTGGGATCCATCCGTCGCCTCGCCACTGTTTTATGAGCCGGTCACTTTTATCAGCCAGTGATATGACTGCAACTGGCCCAGTCAGGGCTGGCCTGGGAGCTTTAGATGTTTAGAGGCCTTGACTGAGCAAAACTCAGGAGTTAGTTATTTTTAGTTGAGGTTTGATTCTCATTGATTCTTACTCCTTGTTGTGTTATGTCTTGAAGTAACTAGATACTTATTTTTTCTTCTTCAGTGTTGTGTCCATCTTAGAAGATGAGTTAAGAGTCAATTGCATCTTTCTAGCTCAAGGAACCATAAGCATACAATGAAAACTCACTGAAATGTTATAATTAATATTGATACTTGAACTCCCATCATATGAAACAGAGCGGGTCTTATCATTCAACTTGATATGTTGAGCTACAACTTAATGAGATGTTAATTGTAATTAGCTTATAGTATGTTGTTAATCCTCAATAGAGAAAGATACGAGATGAGAGATAAAAGCAAGTCACAATGGCCAAAAGAAATTCTACTACCTTGGGAGTATACTGTTCATTTACTCCCTCGTGTAAAACCTAATGTAGGATTAATTTTAGAACCTTAAATTTTGGGGATATAATTATAAACTATTTACATGCATATTAACCTCAATAAATTTTTCCCCTAATTCTACCCTCTAAGCACTTTTAAACAATTTGTGTCTAAAAATTGAATAGAAATTGTCCAAGGGTGGTTGCAACCGTGTTATTGAATAGAAATAAAGTTCCAAATTTTTTTTTTTTTTTCAGACTTCGTGATTTACTTCTAGCCATCCAATTTGACATCTAATGAGTGGAAATGATTGTGATTTTTATGTACAAAAGATCCATGTACAAAAAATAAATGGTCTATTTGTAGACAGTTTTTTTTTAGAATGTGAGATCTAAGTGTTAGAAAAATCAAATTTCAATTTGTTTTGTTTTTTTTGTTGTTGAGAATGACCATGTAGTGATTCTTAGATGGTTAGCAAACTTTCAAATTGAAAAAATCCTCTCAAGTGAGTAATCTAACTAAGGGAATAGAAGTAAAGTATAAGTAAACTATGCTCTTGAGGGAATATAGTATAAGTGCTCGTCTTAATATACAGTGTTTTAGAATTTGTATTGGTAGTTGGACTGCCCATCCATTGATTATGCAGATTGGCGATTTGGATCGGGTGAGCTAAAAAAACAAAAAAAGGATATGTAAGGGGCTTTTTTGTTTCAAGCTCTTTTCTTTTTGCATTTTTTTTTCATAACGACGATTTGGTTTTACTCATCGTTATTAACTATTTTTCGTTGGAGGGAGTATTTTATGGGCCAAATCACTTATTTAGCTTAAGAATCCCCAGGATGGTTCCTGATACAGATCTAGATCGGCAAACTGCAAACGTGGCAAACTCAAAAAAAGTAAGAAGATATGTATACGTGTTTTTTTGTGCGAGTGTGCGATGTGAATGGTACGATTGTGTAACGTGAGTATTTTCTCAAAAAAAGATGATGTAAAGTGAGTAAAAAAAAAGAGAGTGAAAGTTGTTAAAGAGAGTGGTGGCGGTGAAGGTATTAGTTGTGCATGTAGTGGTGTGTCGTATGCGTGTAAATTGTAGAGAGGGAAAGAGAAATTGCAGAGAAGTGTTTATGTTTTTATTATAGAATAAAATATAGAGAAAATTGCGTACAGACACTGTTGGGAGGGTGGTCAATTGTTAAATGGGCACTTGTTTGTCTGAAATTACGAGCATCTCTCTCTCGTGGCAATTTTTTTTTTAAGTTTTCCCCCTGTCCGGCAATGCAAATGCTAGAGAGCATCCATTTAAACTTGGGTGAATTTGTTGTATGGTGTTTGAAATACTAAACAACTATTTGGTTTAAAAAAAAATATGCGAGCTTCATTTCCTGCTCTCACTCTCTATTTTCTTTTTGCACTCTCTAACACCACCTGATTTTTATTAAGAGTAGCTTTTTTAAGCTTCTCGATTCGATCAACGGAAGTTCATTCAATGGTGGGAATAGAGTTTTCTCTTCTATCTAGTGAGCTTAGAGTTTCTTTGGTTGTGGTTTCTAGGGTTTGAAGCTTCGAGTATAGGATTAGAAGCTTCGAGAATATTTCCATTTCAGAACAAAGGTAAGCCGTGCCAAAAAATGGGGGATTTGAGAGTATAAAATAGAGGGGAAATGAAAAATCACAATGAGCATACCAGCATCAAAGAGAAGAACATGGATGCAATAGCTACCTCTAATGTGAACACGAGCAAACGAATATATTTGAAAAGTTTTAGAAACCAGTATCCGCCATTAAAATGATCTGTTTTTCAACAGTGATACAAATTAAGTCAAAAGAGATAGATATTTTCTGGTTTTATCAAAGTTCTTGAAAGACTCAAGTGAGGATTTTATTCTTTGAATAAATTTTTTTTCTCAGGAAAATCATTGTGTAGCTTTTACATTGAAAATAAAACTTGAGAGGTAGAGAGAGAGTAGGAGCAGGAAATGGGGCTTCAAACCTTAGAAATGAGGTTTGCACGTTTTTTCAAGTTAAATAGTTGTTCGGTATTTCGAACCTCGAACAATATATTTATCGAAGTTTAAACGAATGCTCTTTGTCCGGTGTTTGCATTGCCAAACAGAGAAACAACTTAGAAGAAAAAGATTTTCAAAGGTTGCTCCAAAATTTCGAAAGAGTAAGTGCTCATTTGATAATTAACCCCTCAACAGTATCCTTACATAATTTGCTTTACAATAGACATACGTGCCACACACCACAAGAATAAAATATTTTATTACGCAATATACACATAAACATGCACCTCTCTCTCTCTCTCTCTCTCTCTCTCTCTAGTTTCTCTCTTCTTATATGTATGTACACACCACTACATGCACCACTAACACCCTCGCCCCTACCACTCTCTTTAACAACTCTCGCTCTATTTTTTTTATTTTTACATACTTTACACAATCATACCATTCACATCACACACATGCCACCTCACCACCACTCACGTGTCTCTCTCTCTGTCTCTGTTGCCACCCTCTCTTTCCCTCTACCACTTTGCATCCTATCTTTTTCTCTTTACACCCCTCTTCTCTCTCACTAAGGATCACGCACACAGCTTGAGCCCCTGCCCCCCATTTATAGTTCCTTGCACCACCAGGCTCGTATTGTCAACACATTCACCTACTTCTTGTTTCGGATGAATCATTTGGTATATCGAACCGTTATCGGTTTGTTTGGTTGAATCATTTGGGATATCGGATCGCTACCCTTTTTATTAAGTAAAAACAAAGGAGAATTATAAAAACCCCCAAAAGTATACTGTCTATCCAACTTAACTTGAGCTAATTTTTTCTCACTTTTTCCCCTCACAACTACATGTCGTCTAAAAAATTCTCCATATCTAAAAAAAAAAAAGACCCCTCTCTCTCCTCGTGGCTTTTACCCACGGCTCTCTCCCCGTGCGCTCCGGCAATCTATTTAAACGTTCCGGCAATGATGACATGTGCTTCGGCAATGCAAGGATTCGCTCCGATAGTACACCTTCTTGAGCCAAAGTGTTCCGGCGGTTGGATAGGTCGCTCCGACCATGAGGACACACGCTCCAGCAATGCAAGGACTCGCTCCAGCAGTATACTATTTGGAGCCACAGCGCTCTGGCGGTTGAATAGGTCGATTCGGCAATGAAGATAAGCACTTCGGCAAGGTTGAATTGACCGCTTTGGCAATACACTACTTGGGGCTGCCAATTATAAAAAATAACAACTTTTTACCTTGGGGGTTTTTGTGAGGAAAAGTAGTTGTGGAGAGAAAAGTGAAAGACAAAGTTAGCTTGGGTTAAATTGTATAGATAGTACACTTGGGGGTTCTTGTAATTTTCCCTAAAAATAAAGTGTTACATGAGCACCAATTATAACCGTTGCTAAATACATGAGCACCAATTATAACCGTTGCTAAAAAAGCACTAGTAACATTGGATAAAGCGAAAGGCATTACAAAATCAAAGTGTTACATGAGCAACAATTATAACCATTGCTAAGAGAACACTAGTAAAATCAGATAACCATTGCTAAGAGAACGAAAGGCATTACAAAATCAAGTGTTACATGAGCAACAATTATAACCATTGCTAAGAGAACACTAGTAAAATCAGATAACCATTGCTAAGAGAACTAAAGGCATTACAAAATCAAGTGTTACATGAGCAACAATTATAACCATTGCTAAGAGAACACTAGTAAAATCAGATAACCATTGCTAAGAGAACGAAAGGCATTACAAAATCAAGTGTTACATGAGCAACAATTATAACCATTGCTAAGAGAACACTAGTAAGCAGTACAAAATCTAGTGGACGATCTCCACACGATTGCTTCATTCATAGAGACTACATGGTTGGTTTTGGTGAACTGTTATTCTTCAAAACCATTTGGAATCAGCTATCAAGACCTTTTGTGACCTTCAATGGAGGAATCTAGCCTAGAAAGGGATAACAGAAGCGTTCATGGCTGCACTGCTCCAAGCCACGCCTCGACCGCGGCATCCAAGCTCAAGCGCGATGTTCCGCCCTCACTCAAAGCGGTGGCGGCTTTCTCTTTAAGGGCCTTACTCCTGTCTCTGAGCATGTTCCCCTTCTCCGACTCCATTAGCCCCTTCACACACCGAGCCACTGCACCACCATCTACGAACCCGCTGTCCCCTATCTCCATCGCCATTGCAATCTTCATCTCTTCCACCATAAACAACGCGTTGAGATGTTGCTCTGCATACAGGGGCCAAGCCAACATGGGCACCCCTGCGCACACGCTCTCGAGGGCGGAGTTCCACCCGCAGTGCGTCACAAAGCCCCCCACCGCAGGGTGGTTCAGAACCGCCACCTGCGGTGCCCAGGACGTCATCACCATCCCGAACTCAGCAGTCCGCCCTAAAAACCCCTCTGGTAAGAGCGCATCGAGGTCGGGTTCGTGCATGAGGCGAGTGCTGTGTATCACCCAAAGGAACCTTTGCCGGCTGTTCTCGAGCCCGATTGCAATCTCCTTAATTTGAGGAGGCGAGAAGGTCCCTTGGCTCCCGAAGCACAAGTACACCACGCTTGCAGCTGGCTGCACGCGGAGCCATTCCAAGCACTGGCAATCGTCATCACCGCCGCTAGTGGAAGCAGCGATGAGGGGGCCAATGCAGTAGACTGGGGGGGTGGGAACATCAGGGGTGCACTCACCAAAGGCTAGGGCTCGGAGGGCACGGGGCGGCTCTAGTTCATCAAAGGAATTGACTAATATTCCTTGTGTGAGAGCAATTCGATTGCAAGCTTTGACAAACCAATCATAAGCTTTGTTGGTGCGGTCAAGTAAAGGGTCTGGCATGCTGGTCGGTGGCACTAAGGGGAGGCCTGGCACTATGAGGAGCTCCTTTTGGTCACGGAAGCTGATGGGAATTCGGGAGTGGAGGGTGGGGGTGTATAGGAAGATGGCGAGATCCGCAGCACTCGACGTGTAGAAGACGTGCGCCGGGATGTGCATATCGTTGGCGACATCGAGAGCGGTCATACAGAAAAGGTCCATGATGAAAGCCACTATATTAGATTGTTCACATATGGATTCGAGGGCTTTCGAGACACTGGGGTTACTGTCATGGATGAATTCAAAGACGAGGGTCTCTAGATTTAGAGAATGATCGACAGAGAATTCAGGGGGCGAGAGCTCGAGGAAAGCGATGTCCGGAAATTCATTGGAAATATAGGCGATGTAAGGGGCGGTGTTGCCGACATAGAACGGAGGGTTAACGGTGAGGATGGTGGTGGAGAGATTGGGGTGGCGATGGAGGATGAGCTTGGCCAGCTCCACCATAGACATAAGGTGGCCGGAGCAGGGAGATGGGTAAAGAACCACCACCATTTCCTTCATCTCTTTTGATCTTTACCCACTCTGAATCTGAAGGGTGCAAATGCGAAGACACAGAATTGGGATCCTTCACGTCCAGCGTTTTGGTCCGCATACAAGTTTGACATGTTACGGTGAGAATTGAAGAACTAACTGTGCCTAGTGTTTGGTCGCACCTAACATTCCTGGAGCTGTAGCTCCTATAGCTTACTCTCTTGGGTGTACACTATTTATGTACTCCCTTGGGCAGACGGTCCTACTTAAGAAGATTTTTTTGCTATTATAAGATTGCGGAAGGTTTCTATACTTCCCCTACCGTGTGGACGATATATACTTTCCCTCCATCCCAGCCATTCAATTTTGATCAAGTGAACCGCAGAGAGTTTGATCTAGATCCGATTTTTCAAAGTATTTTATTTTCAATTGTTTTTCTACAAATTATATGAATATGAAATATGGTACATGCTATTATCTCAATAGGGGGCACTTAAAAAAATATTAGATGACTGTTTTCGATAAAATAAAATGAACAAAATACCTCTGAAATTTTTAAGGGAATTTTGGCTATTTTATTTTATTGAGAATATTTATATATATTTTACCGGTGCGAGTTTAAGAGAGGAGTAGACACCCAAATTTGGTATTTTGTAGAAAATAAACATTGTGATTAGGATCATCTCAGCCGTCCATCCAGAATGGATGGTTGGATTGAGAGAAGTATATAAGTTTTATATACATTAAGGGAAGTACAGAAAGGTTGCCCGTAAGATTTTGTAAACCACTATTGAAAAGCTAGCATGGATCTTCAAAAAAACAACATTTTGGATTTTGAGTTTCTAAACACTTGGACTTGTTCCTCTAAAAATTGGACACTATTTATTCAACTAAGGGGAAAAGATATTCAACTAAGGGGCCAATCTTTTCAGGCAACCCAAACTATGTATGATTTTTGTTCTCTTGAAATTGGTCATTGGGTTCACATCCACGAAACTTTGGACCCTAAGGACTATTCTGTTTGTCTCTAGTTAATATACGATGTGCTCCTGCGCGGTGTCATACAATCTCTTGACCAAAAGCTAAATGGAAAATTTTGCATGTGATGCTCCACATATATAAAGTAAATATGATCAGATATTCTCAACCATTCAATCTAAATGGATGACTGAGGTGGCTTTCTCTTGATGCAATGATCATGATATTATATTTTTAATTTTATGTTTTAAATACTTCACAAAATTAAGAGTATGTTTCATATACTAGTATGGACCATTGCAAGACTACTAGTCAATAGCATTTTATTGCTCCCCTCATGCAAAAAAAAATAAGTGGTGGACGGGCAGGTGAACTTCTTTTTTGATAGATAAGTGGGAAATACAAGCCCCTACCCGTTTTAAAAATAGTTAATGATTTAAATACTTCACAAAATTAAAAGCATGTTTGATATACTAGTATGGACCATTCAAGTAAATTTAAGAAATAGTAAATGGTTTAAATACTTCACAAAATTAAAACCATGTTTCATTTACTAGTATAGACCATTGCAAGACCACTCGTAAGTAGCATTTATTGCTCCCCTGATGCTGCAGAAAATAAGTGGTGGACTGGCAGGTGAACTTCTTTCTGGGTAGATCAATGGGGAAATACGGCACCAACCCATTTTAGAAAAGTTTAATAGTGTTGGAGGACTCAGGTAGTGTTACAGGAAAAATCGGGCGTTCAAATTCTAACCACCCGGTTAGATTGGAATTTCAACCGGTTTTGGTGAACCGGTTGGATTAATTTTAAAAAATTCAAAAAAATATTATATAAAATCTTTAAAAATAATGAATTTTGTTTGTAATGTATTATTTTAATGAAGAGTGAATATTGTTTTGGTTATTAATACTTACTTTTTAAATTTTCCCATCTTTTTTAGAAAATGTCAAAAATGTCCCTAGGCACAAATCAATTATTTAAAATCTAGTTTTCATTAATTTTTTTTTTCATTTAGATGTACTTTATTTAATCATGTTTTAATATATTTTTTACATTTTATTAATTTTTTATTTTTTAATACTTTTTTGTTCCCCTAGGATTTGCCAGTTAAGCCGATTGAACCAGCTAGTTAATCGGTTAGTACCGAATAACTACTTCCACTCGTTACAACATAACCTTCCGACCAGTATTCGTAAAATCAAACTGGAACGGTTAACCAGACATGGGCCTAGAAGCAGTTTAACCGGCCTAACTAGTAAACCCGCCGATTCAACTGCTCTTACCAAACAAGTCCCGGACAATAAAAAAAGTGTTGAAAAAACATAAAAATAAAAATCTACTAAAATATGAAAAACACATAACGAATAATTAAAATAAAACACATTCAAATGAAGTTGAAAATTAATGACAAAAATGGATTTTAACCCATTTTATATTTTTCAAGAGCTATTTTTAAATTTTTTTAAAAAAGATGGGAAAATATAAAAGTGAGTATTAATGACCAAAACAATTTTTAATCTTTACCATAATATAATAATATTTAAAAATACATTACAAATCAAAAATACCTTATTTTTTAGAATTTTTATACATTTTTTTTAATGTTTTTTTTAAATACTGATTGATCACCCTAATCGCCCAAAACCAAAACCAATCATTGACTGGTTTCAATCTAACCGGACGGCTAACAGTTAAATTGGGCGATTTTGTGAACAATGCTTCCGATGCTAGATAAAGCATGACATCGACCCTGGGTAGCAACTCAATCATTAAAGTTGACCCATTGCTCTCAAAAGGCTTTTAAAAAGTTGGGAAGCATGTGAGGAAATTGCCTCCACCATGGTACCCTATGTATTACACAACACATGTTTTTTTACAGTACAGAACACATGGTACACTTGGTGTTCCACGATTAAAGCACTCCTTACGAAAGGATTTATTACGGGAAAATTGCATAAATCCCCCAAATTAAGCTTTTCTATCAATTTACCCCTAGCCTTATATTCCCTAACAACTTTTAGGACGAAACTATCTATTCTAGCAAATACCCCCTAATATAAAAAGTTCACTTATTTTGGACTAAAATACCATTTCCGTACGAACAAATTATTTCGGATCCAATAAAAGCAAATACCGGACTGCAGTTGCCAAATGTCGGACCACCGTCTCATTAACACACACCGAAACACATTTGTAAAACGCCAGAGTGCCCCTATACGCATCGCCAGACTGCCATATTGTTAAACTTCTGAATCCTCCAGTAAAATCATTATGTATTAATTAATTTTCTAGAACATACAGAGTCCCCTATACATATAGGGCTAATCAGTTATTGATAATAATGAACTAATCTAGTCTTATCAAGAGAGTGCTAATCAGTTATTGATAATAATGAACTAATCTAGGCTTATTAAGAGAGATATCTACATCAAATACAAGATAAACTTAAAATTAAAAATTATCATCAACTATCTATATCTTCTGGACTATCTCTACTATCTCTATCTCTACAGTCCTCCTCAAACTGAGGTTGGGTGAACATCAGCAATTTGTCAACGAGATAGTCATGACGAGCACTAGTCATTGCCTTGGTAAAGATATCTGCAAGTTGTTGTTGGGAGGTAATATATGGGAGTGTAATTTCTCCGGCCGGAAACTTGTCACGAATGAAATGACAATCAACTTCTATATACTTTGTGCAGTCATGAAACACTGGATTTGACGCAATACGTATAGCGCTCATATTATCAGCATACAATGGTGTAGGAGTTCGATGAAGAATATTGAGGTCCCATAAAAAACCTCTCAACCAAATAATTTCACTGCAAGCTGAGGACATTACTCGGTATTCAGCTTCTGTAGAAGATTTAGACACAGTTTGTTGTTTCTCACATTTCCATGAGATAAGAGAATCTTCAAAAAAAATACACTACCCAGTGGTTGAGCGTCTAGTATCGGGGCATCCTGCCCAATCCGCATCGGTATAAACTCGTAACTAGATAGAAGAGTTAGAAGAGAATAAAAGATCTCTATGATATGTAGCCCATAGATAACGAATAATACGATGGACAACAGAGAGGTGGATGCGACGAGGATCAACAACAAATTGGCTAATGACCTGAACTGCATGAGAAATATCTAGACGAGTCATAGTAAGATAAAGTAGACTCCCAACCAGTTATCTATAAAGAGTAGGATCTGGAAGTTTGTTGACATCATCCTTTCTATGTTTTACATTCACCTCCATTAGTGTATCTACTCATTTCTCAACAAATAAGTTGACCAGTTTGATCAAGTATTTGATGTACTTATTCTAGTTAACTATGTATCCATTAGGGGAATAATGAATCTCCAACCTAAGAAAATAAGTTAACGGACCTAAATCTTTCATTTTGAATGATTGATTGAGAAACTCTTTCAAGTGTCTGATATTATCCAGGTTGTCTCTTATGACGATAATAACATCAACATATAGGAGAAGAATTGTTATTCCTGAAGAACAATGATGAGTAAATAGCGAATAGTCATGAGCACTTTGTTTCAACCCAGCATGCAGAACGACCTGTCGAAATCATTCAAACCATGCTCTTGGAGCTTGTTTTAAACTATATAAAGCCTTTTTTCAAATGACATATCATAGATTTATTATTGCAATAACCAGGAGGATGTCGCATATATACTATCTCTTTCAAATATCCATGGAGAAATGCATTTTTCATATCTATTTGAGATATAGTCTACTGACGAATAGCGGAGAGGGCAATTACGATTTGTATAGTTGTCATTGTAGCAACATGAGCAAACGTTTCATCATAGTCTATACCATACGCTTGTTTGTAACCTTGAGCAACTAATCGTGCTTTATATCGCTTTGATCATTCCATCATATTTAAGCTTCACAAAAAAGGCCCATTTACTGCCAATAATAGATGTGTGAGGAGGACACAGAACAAGATCTCAAGTATCATTTTCCAACAAGGCACTGATTTCTAAATCCATTGCCTCTTTTCAACAAGGCATAGTCAAGGCTTGCTGGTAGGAGGGAGGAATATCCACCGAATCTAAAAGGGCAAATAATGATCGAGGGAGTAAATAGAGATCTAGGTCTTTAAAAGGAAACTCAATCGTATCAAGAGAAGTAAACAAAGCTCTAGGATGTAGTGAAAAAAGGGAGAAACCATATCGAACAAGTGCGTGAGGTATACGTGAAGAACGTCGTAACTGAGTAGAGCTATCAATAGAAGTAAGAAAAGAATTACTTACAGGTAGGGTGGAGGTTTGACTTTGCTCTGGTTGGTGAGATGGAGTGTGTGTGGATGGGTGTTGTTGGCCTTGTTGTTGAGGCACTAAAAGGTGTGATGGTTTATCAATGGAGAAATTTGAAAAGAAAGGAGCAGAGGACCCTGATGATTTTGTAATTGAAGAGTAATAAAATATGCTTTCCAAAAAGACAACATTGCGAGAAATACGTATACGACGAGCTGTTGGATCATAACATAAAAACCCTGTTTGGCCAGAACAATAACCCACAAAAACACAAGTGACTGCTTGAATCGAAAATTTTGTTCGTTCATGCGGTGGAAGATGAACGAAACATACACACCTAAAAACATGCAAGAGTGAATAATCAGTATGAACATGACATAAGGATTAATATGGAGATTATTTATGCAAAACCAAGGATGGGAGGTGATTTATGAGATAAACAGATGTTGATGCAGCTTCAACCCAAAAACTATGAGAAATACGAGAGTCATGCATAAGGGTCCTCACAACTTCTAAGATATGGCGGTTTTTCATTTCAGCTATGTCATTCTGTTGTGGAGTATATGGACAAGTTTTCTGTAATTGAATACGAGAGTCATGCATATGGGTCATGACAACTTCTAAGATATGGCGGTTTTTCCTTTCAGCTATGTCATTATGTTGTGAAGTATATTGACAAGTTTTATGTGATTGAATACCCTGTGTTTTCAAAAAGTTTTGAAAATCATTTGATAAATATTCCCCCCCGGAGTCTGACCGTAAGATTTTTACTTTAGTATTAAATTGAGTTGCAATCATGGATAACAACATTTTAAAATGGGAGAATACTTCTGATTTATGGCACATAAAGTATATCCAGGTATAGCGTGTACAATCATCAATGAACAAAACAAAATACTTGTATCCCATTCTGGATAAAGTTGGAGCAGGACCCCACACATTACTATGAATGAGATGGAAATGTGTAGTTGTTTTATCTACTCGAGTCGAAAAAGGCAAACTGGTACTTTTATTCAAAGAACAACTAATACAAGATTTATTTATGGAATTCAAATCAAGTGCTTTATTTGGCAATGAACCAAAACGAAACAAAGTATCTAATTTATTTGCATTCGGAAGACCAAGTCTCTGATGCCACATATGCCATTGTTTATTAGAAACAGAGAAATCAGAATTCGATGGAGAAAAGAAAGAAGTATCATGGTTTGGTTTCTCAAACTCCAAGGCAAACAAACGACTAATTCTACGCTCCTTCCCTGTCACTCTCCTAGTGGTTTGGTCTTGTATTAGACAACCATCACGAGAAAATTGAACATTGTAACCATCATCAACTAGTTGGCCCACAGATATTAGATTAGCAGTTAATTTAGGAACGAAGAGGATATTACGTAAATGAAAAGGTGTACCATAGGAGATCGAAAGTGAAAGATTATCAGTACCAATAATGTTCAGCTTCTCCCCATTAGCGGTGAAAATCCGATTATTACCATGATATGGTTTAGTAGATGTTGGACTTGTGTGCACTCCAGTCATATGATTAGAGGCACCTGAGTCAATAAATCAAAAGGGATTTATACTAGGGGATAGGTGAGAGTTCATACCAGACAAGCCCATAACGGAGAAAGCAGAAGAGATAGCTGTCGATACATAGTTTTGTACCAACTGTCAAATATCATATGATGTCTGGGACATTGTCATATTTGGGTCATGAATAGTATTGAATGGAGGGGTCTCTACTTTTAATACCTTGGAAGCATCATTAGCAGCTTGGTATTCCCCGTACAGAGGTCTTCGTGTATCGAATGCCCGGTTGCCTCGTCGAGAAGGATTTCGACATTCAGTGATATTATATGCCCAGCACGTTTACAAAAAAATTTCTTCTTACACTGGGATGCTATATGAACATATTCTTTAGACTCATAACATTGCAGCAAATAGGGATCTTTTTGCGATGGTGTTCCTCTAGCCCGTTGAGCTACAAGTACAGACTCTATATCCTTCTTTCCCTCAATGGCAGCTTGGGTCGTGATTTTTGTTTCCTCACAAAGTAATTCACCAAGAATAGCATCCATATTTGTTATTTTTTCGTATTCAAAATATTGGCTCGAACAATCTCATAGTCTAGGCACAACTTCATCAAAAACTGCATCACCTTCCTGTCACCATTTATCTTCATTAAGCTCTGAATGCAACAAGCATTAGTGATAGCCTTCAAGTTTACATGTTCATATTCTGTCCACAAGTTCATAAAACCATAATATTCCTAAATGGTTTTCTCCCCTTGACTATAGAAAAACATATCATACTCGATTTGGAAGCGTCTTGCAAGATTTGATTGCTAATAAACGTTTTTCAAATATTCTCACATTTTTTTTACAGTATGGAAGCCTCTCATTGGCCTTCCAATAACCAAATCTACAGAGCTGAGGATCCATGAGATAATTTTTGCATTGTTGATCTTCCATTGTTGGGTATCTTTAGTATTGGGTGTAAGCCGGTTCAGGTTCAGTACAATCAACATACCTCCTCTGAATGCAACAAGCATTAGTGATAGCCTTTAAGTTTACATGTTCATATTCTGTCCACAAGTTCATAAAACCATAATATTCCTGAATGGTTTTCTCCCCTTGACTATAGAAAAACATATCATACTCAATTTGGAAGCGTCTTGCAAGATTTGATTGTTGATAAACTTTTTTCAAATATTCCCACATTTTTTTCACAGTATGGAAGCCTCTCATTGGCCTTCCAATAACCAAATCTACAGACCTGTGGATCCATGAGATAATTTTTGCATTGTTGATCTTCCATTGTTGGGTATCTTTAGTATTGGGTGTAAGCCGGTTCAGGTTCAGTACAATCAACATACCTCCTCAAACCTTTTCCTTCAACAAAGAATTGAAAATGGAACCGACAATCGGGATATTTTTTCCCATCAAGTTTTATAGCCAATACATCTCCGTTTTCAAAAGCTATAAGTTGTATTAGAACTCACAGACGTGATCAAGAATTTGGATCTAGTAAATAATTCACAAACATGAAAAAGATTTTTGATATAATATGATCCCTATGGACCATCTCTTTTATTCAAAAAAAAAAAAACGTAAAGAGATGAACAGGGCAGAGAGAGATTCACGGGTAAAGAGATCCACCGAACAAAGCTTAACATAAACAAAGAGAGAGAAAGTACATGCATCAAGACTGGCGGATTGCAGGTAGAGAGAGAAAGAGAAAGAGATAAAACCCAAAACAAATAAAGGCGACGAAGCTTCAGAAACCACCAAAATTTGGTCCCGATTTGTAATTCATAGCACCCAAAGTTTTGGTTCTGATTCATAAGTTAGAAAATCGGTTCATAGTTCAAGCCTTGCAAGCAAATCAGGAGAAAAGATGTTGGCTAATTAGGGGGAAAAGGTTGCCAAATAATGGAGACTAATACCGTCACCACCAAGAGAGAGGAAGACTCTCCCTCATCATCCCTAGAGAGAAAAAGAGAAGACTCGACCACGAATTCCAATACATCCGATGACGGTCTCCTCATGGGCTGCTACGAGTTGGGCAAGCTCCTGGGATGAGGCGCCTTCGGCAAAGTGTACCATGTCCTCGATGCCCGCACTGGCCAGAGCGTCGCCATTAAAGCTCAGATATCATGTTAAACTTCTGAATCCTCCAGGAAAATCATTGTGTATTAATTAATTATCAAAAATATACAGAGTTCCCTATACATATAGGGCTAATTAGTTATTGATAATAATGAACTAATCTAGTCTTATCAAGAGAGTGCTAATTAGTTATTGATAATAATGAACTAATCTAGGCTTATCAAGAGAGGTATCTACATCAAATACAAGGTAAACTTAAAATTAAAAACTCTCACCAACTATTTATATCTCCTCGACTATCTCTATCTCTACACATATATGCATCGCCGGACTGCCTCCTAGAACTGTCAGACTAGCAATTCAAGTGCCGGACTTCACTTTCATATTGCTAGAACGGACTACTTCTAGTAAGTTGAATGCCGGACTGGCCCCCCCAAACGCCGGACTGAACCTTTCAAATGCTGGACAAGTGAAGTCCAATGGCTTCAGTGCCGGACTAAGTCCTGGAACTGTCGAACTGGTCACCTGACGTGAGGGACTGACCCTTCCAAATGTCGGAGCTGTCCAGTTCCAGTGAGTTGAATGCTGGATTGGCCCTTCCAAATGTCGTACCGTCCAGTTCTAGTGAGTTGAATGCCGGACTGACCCTTCCATATGCCGGACCGCACCAAACTAAAGAGCCAGACTGCTCCATCTTATCATCGGACTGATCCTGACGTCACTGCTAGACTGCCTCTTACCATTGCCAGACTGCCCAATCTTATGTTATTAAAGACTAATAATTTGAGGATTAGTGCTACATGTGATCTTTATGACTGCTCGCGGCAATAGAATTCTGAACCAAGGGAAAAAAGACTTGCATAGTTGTAGTCTTGATCTTGATAACATCTCACTCTTTTTTTCTTTTCTTTTTTTTCGGTCTGAAACAGAGAATTGGGAAGGATCAGAGCATTCCCTAGTTCGCAGATTCACTTCTCTCACTAATCATCATCGTTCATGGAGACAGTGGAGTGAAACCAAATTGTAATGTGTTGTTGTTCCCATCTTCAATGGCAAGAGGTCGACAAATGGGTTTAAGTGTTGTTTACTTCCTCTCTGGTTATCATTACTATCTCTCTAGCTTGGCCTTCGCCCCTTATCGAGCTTTTTATGGAATGGCGGTTGTTGGTGTTATTTCAATGGCTTTTGGAGTTATGGTGAGAAGAAGCCGAGAAAACAGAGATGGGCATTTTATTAGTCAGAAACATTCTCACAAGCATTGACAGCCTCAGTGTGTTTCTTCCTTGGATGTGAGTAATGATCGTTTGTGTTTCTTTTTTTTTGTGGGTTGGGGGAGAGAGATCGAGAGAGGTATTAGAGAGGGAGCCTCGTTAGGTTAGGAAACTCGTGGGTAAAAGGGAGGAGTATTAGCATCCGCTTTTTTCTTATTTTTGGAGCTGGGGGGTATTTGCTAGGATAGATGGTTTTGGGAAAAAAGTTGTGAGGAAAAATAAGGCTAGGGCTAAATTGATAGGAAACCTTAATTTGGGGGGGAAGGGGCGAGGGGGTTTATGCAATTTTTCCATTTATTATAGGGTGTGGTTTGCTGCGTTTGGATAAGGTTGTAACCTTAAACAATCCAGTTAAGATGCACTTCTAAATTTTATCATAAATGTAATTTAAATATAAAATATTTTTATGATGGCTTGAGAATCTATTTTCATATCTAATAATAAAAATTTAAATTCTAAAAATAGTTCAAATCAAGAAGTTCTATAAACACATAAAAATCTTAAAAATGGACGGTCTGGATATTGTGTTGTAAGATACACTATTATGTGAACTTTTTCTTTTCATATTCATACATCTTGATGTCGAGATGCTCAATTAGAAGGTTTTCCAATATCCAAACAACCATTTATAATGGATTTTTGAGGTGTATTTTTAATTCTACATTATAGGGTAGCAACCTTATATAAAATTCTTCATTTATTAAACAACAAAGTCCAAGGAGACATTTATGTACGGTGCATGCGTCGAATAGGTGCATTTTTAAACTCTCTCAGAAGATACAGTTCAAGAATCGAAAATTTTAACTGTTTTTTAATGGAAAAAGTTTATATAAAGTTGCAACCTTAAAAATATAGAATTACATATGCACCTCAAAAATCTATCGCAAAGGCTGTTTTAATGTTGAAAAACTATATGTTTGATCATCTCGATATCGGGATGTATGAATATAAAAAATAAAAAAATTTGAGTCTCATAAATAGTGCATCTTGCAACACATTATCTAAGCTGTCCATTTTCAAGATTTTCATATGTTTATAGATCTCCTTGATTTTAACTATTTGTGGAGTTTAAATTTTTCTAATTAGATATGAAAATAGATTTTAAGATAATCTTAAGGATTTTTTACAACAAAATTACATGTCATGATAAAATTTGGAGGTACGTCTTAATTAGATTGTTTAAGGTTGCAACTTTATAGAAACCGCACCCTTTTTTAATTATAATTTAAAAGTTTAAAAAATACTACAGATCAAGCCGATCCATAAACATTTGAAAATCTTGAAAATCGAAAGACCAGGTACTATAAGATACGCTACGTTTAAGACTTGGAATCGTTTTTTTTTTTGTATCTATGCATCTCGAGGTTGAGATGATCAATTGGAGAGTTTTCTGACATCACAACAAGTTTTTTTTGTGGGGTTTTATGTAACGACGAAATTTTTAAAAATTAATAATATAATATAATAAAATAATAAATAATAATAATATAATAATAATATAGTAGTAAAACTAAAGATATAACATAATAATGGAAATAAATTTACATATATACACATCTATTATAATAAAGCAAAGCACTTAAATACCGAAGTAATTTTTTTTTTTGCGATGGACCATTTTGTTGTAGGGCACCATGGGACCACCCTCTCTCAACATTTTCACCACCACCGAAATTTCAAAGGAAATGATATAATGTAATATGAGGCATTGTAAGAATGTTGAGAGGTGAGGTAGCAGCATGAGACAAAATGGGAGGGTTATGTGGCATTAGGAAAGAATTAACAAAAACCAAACAAATTAAATGGGAGGACACATGCCCTTGACAAGGGGTGCCCTCCCTCACTTTAAAAGCATTTTATTTCCCCTCTCATGGCTAATCATAAGACAATAGTCCATCTCATTCTCTCTCTACGTAAGTCTCTTTCTTAGCATCAATTTTTTTTGTATTAGTATATTTTTATATAGAGTAATTTTCATATAGGACCTTTCTTCACTCATGTGTGTAGGATCCAAAAGATCACCATTAACGTTGGTACAGATCTATAGAAAAGTTGTCACATGGGTGTGGGACTTAACTTTTCTATAGATCTTTGCCAAATTTAATGGTAATCCTTTAGGGTCCTACACACATGGGTGGAGAGGGTCCTATAGGATTATTTCGCTTTTATATATTGATTACAAATCTTTCGCTCATGATGTTTTCATAATAATATTAAAAGTAATGATCCTACAGGACTCTCATCCACTCATATATATAGGACTCCAAAGGATCACCATTAAAGTTGGCATGGATTTCTAGAAAAGTTGTCACATGGGTGTGGAACTTGACTTTTCTATAGATCCATGCCAAATTTAATGGTGATCCTTTGGGGTCCTACTCACATGATGGAAGAGGGTCAGGATCATTTCTCTAATATTATATACTCATAAAACCCTCATTACTCCTTATGATTATGTGATTATTTTAAGGAAAAAGTTTATATAGAGCCCAGGCTCTAAACAATCAAATTGGACCCTACCTCAAAAATTTCACCGAAAGAGGTTGTTTTGATGCCCAAATATCTTTGAATTAATCATCTCGACATCAAGATGTGTGGACATGAGATTTAAAATTTGGAAATAGTGCATTTTGTAACCGTCAATTTTCAAGGGTTTTCTGCTTTTATAGATATGCCGATCTACACTATTTTTTAAGCTTTAAATTTTGTAAATAAAATTGAAAAAATATTTTAATGCTATCACAAAGATCTCCAGTATTGAAACCACATTTCTTGAGACTATTGAAGGTAGGCTCTAATTTGATTGTTTAGAGCCTAGGCTCTATACAAACCAGACCCTTATTTTAATCACACTTGCATAATATTGGGAAAATGATATTTTCTAGCTAATACCCCCTACACAAAAAGTTCACTTATTTTGGACGAAAATACACTAAAATTATAATTTCTGTCAATTAATTTCTAAAATTTTATTACAGTATTATAAATGTCTTCCTTAGATACATATTACTACATGTGTTATTTTATGTTATTTAGTTTTCATATTACTTATATGCATATTCTGTGCAATGTTTAAAAATAATTATATTTTCAATGCTTAAAATATTGAATATAATAAAGGAACTCATCGCTCTCTCTCTTTTCATATCTTTAGCTAAACATCTTTGAGTCCAGTTCTACTCCGGCAAGAAGAATAGCATTTTCATATCAAAGCGACATATGCGTAAGTGACCTCATTTTCCTATCAAATAATTATTTAAAAGCTTTATAATTATTATTTCTACCTATCACTAAAAATTTTAGGCACTATAAATATTAGAATTTAAATTGATTGTTGCTGCCTATTCTAATGAATTTAGACACTGAAACTTTTATGTGCAAATGGTTTTATTGTTCTATAAAACAGTTATGTGAAAGTTTGTATTTCCACTATTGGTAAAATTGTAATATTCTGTTTAGGATCATGAATTTTAAATACTGTAAATTATGGAATTTCCGTTTTAAGAAGATCTTAATATTGATATTTATTGTACAAATTTTAGATATTGTAAGTGTAGTATTTGAAAAAAACATATATTTTTGCATTTAATCGTAATATTTTCAATACGATAAAATCGACGTACTTCTGTGTTTAATTGTAGTATTTGTATCATGAATTGTGAATATTGTAACTGTCATGTGCGTGCAAGTAAGCGTTATGCGCAAATATTAGGCGTAATTGTTATGAGCAAGTTTTTTGTACAAGCGATTGCTATAGAATGCTTCATGTAAATTTATGTTAATAATTTCAAGAATATTCTGAAAACAAGATATAAATGATGTCTGATATCTACTATATTGATATACGACCTGCAATTGACATAATAAGGTCTCATGAATCTATATGCATAATAATATCACATAGAGATGCCCCTTATGAATACATGTGTAGTATAGAAATGTTGATGTTTCTTCTTGTTACATATGAGACATGCTTCTGGTAAGATATATATGCAAGGCTTCGAGCCTCTGATATGATATGTGTGTACGGTGATAATAAGACATGCATCTGATACGATATGTGTGTATGGTTGTAATAAGGCATGCTTCTAATATGATATGTATGCATGGCAACATACTACTAATAAGATTCCGTGTAATATGTGCGGATGGGCACATGTTGTGTGATATGATGGGTTGGGCACCTACTGTGTGAATAAGCGTGCCGACAGTTGAGAGATGGGTACCTACCGTGTGAATGAGGTGACGGCAGTTGAGATCTGGGCACCTACTGTATGGATGATGGTGCCGGTAGCCGAGATCTTTCCCTAACTCTCAATGATCATATCAGAGTTAGGATGTAAGTGTTTGGGAGGTTCGCACCCCCCCCCAAATTCTGAGTGAGGCACTTTCCATTGGGAGCCCTTTGGTAGTGTAACGACCTCTAGCCAGAAGGGCAAGAAGAGGGTCGCGTCTTGCAAGGCCGCCGTCTATCAAAAGCCCCAAAGTGCGCTGGAGACTGTGTGCGTGAGTGAGAAATTACACAAAGGATTTAACCATTAGTGGTGCTTCTCCCTATGGGATAGTAGAAGTTCTAACCTTGAACCAGAGGCTTGGGTTCCGAGGTTAGTGCTTCTATTACAGGATTTTTATTGTTATGAATGCATGATGATCTGATTTTGTTGTTATGAATACATGTTGATAAAGCCTGAAACTCAAATGCAATAATTTCTTTTAACATTACTCCAATTAGTTTATAATTGATCCTGATATGAATCACTTGCACTTAGTCTATGTATCATGCCTATTTTATTTGGCCATTAAGGAATACATGACATGTGGGAGATTAGAAATGAATTTATTTAATGACATGTAGTAGAATGAAATTGATACGCTGAAATTCTGCTTAATATGTTTTGTTTTATGAAATATTTACATTTTTAGCCATAATTTGTAATATTAATGATGGTCACTTACTGAGTAGTCAAACTCATCAAACTATGGTAAAAAAAAACTCAGAGTAATTGCAACCGTATTGTTCGTATGTACAGAAGTAGGAGTTGGGAAGAAGTTTGTAATCATAGAAAAAGTCGCGTTTATAACTTTTGTCCTATCAAAGTTGTATATGTATATGGACCTCATGTTATTATAAGCTATGAAATAGACTTTGTACAAAAAGCTTTTTGAAGGAAAAACTTTGTTTTGATGCAATATTTAGTGAAATTCAAATTTATTTTTGTTTGGTAAGATTTGACTGTCACCTCTCAAGAATTCTAGTATTGTAAAAACTTGGGGTGTGACATTTTCAGTGCATTTTACTTCTATAATATAATATTGATTCCCTTTAAAAACGCTGTATTGTAATTGTAGTAGTCAAAAACTTTGTATTGTAATTGTAGTAGTCAAGTATACTTTAAAAATCTTTTAAAAAGGTTTTGATGATAAATAATAATAATAATAATTAATTAATTGATCATATCAATTTCAAGGTATCAATATGAAAGAAAAGAAATATATGAACTCCAAAAAATAGTGGATCATGTGGCTCACTATCTAGATTATCTATTTTCAAGATTTTCAAATTTTTATAAATTTGCTCAATTCACATTATTTTTAAAGTTTTTAATTTTATATTAAAGGTGGAAACGGATTGTAAAGCATAAGTGTTTTTGGAAAGCGGAACTACACTTCAAGTAGGGTTTGGAAGTGCCCCATACTTTGGCTCATCCATTTACATTATCCCATACTTTGATGATGTTGATCACGAATTTGAAAAGAAAAATATAATTTGAAATTTAAAGGTGATAATTTTATTTTTTGTGCGGTTCATTTTGTTGTAAATAGGTTTACCAGCAGACGTTTTTATGCATTGGTGGATGCAACTGCACTCTAGTGAGACAATTTACCTTTGATCCAAGGTGATCACAATTAATCTTAACTATTGATTGTGAAATTGGGTGACGGCATTTATTCTATTGACCAAGCTCATTATTCAAAAGGAATTTTTTCGAATTTTATGACACTCAAGCAAATAGATTTCATATAAGAGGGTTATAAGTAATTGTGACCTCCTTATACTAAAGATAAAGGAAATAATTTATATAGTGTCGAGGCTCTAAACAATCAACTTTGAGCTTACCTTAAAAATTTAACTAGAAGAACTTGTTTTGATGTCCAAATATCTTCAAATTGATCATCTCGACATCAAGATGCATGGAAATGAGAAAAAAATGGATTTCAAGTTTTGCAAATAATATATTTTGTAACACAATTTTGGACCGTTACTTTTCAAGATTTTCAAGTTTTAATAAATCTATAGATCTATACTATTTTTTAAGCTTTAAATTTTATAAATAAATATAAAAATATATTTTAAGGGTATTACAAAATTTTCAATAATGAAACCACATTTCTCGATACTATTTGAAGGTAGGCTCTAATTTGATTGTTTAGAGCCTAGGCTCTATAAAACCGCAGCCAAAGATAAATGGCCTCACTGTATAGCAACCAAATTTTTAATATAATGACATCATTAGAATTCTGAAAAAGTTTATATAAGGATGACACCTTAAAATGTAGAAATAAGGCACAACTCAAAAATTCATCGAGAAAGATTGCTTTGATGTTGAAAAAATATTTAATTGATCATCTCGACATCGAGACGTATGGATATTGAGAAAAGAAATATTTCAGTCCCAAAAATAGTACATCTTGCAACACATTATCTAGACCATCTTTGTTCAAGAGTTTCATGCGCTTATAAATCTACTTCATTTGTACTATTTTGAAGTTTAAAATTTTATAATTGGATATAAAAATAGATTCTCGTACTATTTGATAATTTTCAATACCAAAATTGCATCTTAAGATAAAATTTGGAAGTGTGCCACACTTTGATTGTTAAAGGTTGCAACCTTATATACCCTGTGGTGGGTGTAAGTTTTTTTGTGTAGAAGTGCAGGCATAGCCTTTCCTTTTTGGTATAAGTTTTTTGTTGAAGTAATTACAAGTGGGATTTGGAAGATAAGTACTCTTTTTTCTTGTAGTTTTCTGCATTGTCATTTTGGATTTAATTTTTCATCATTCAAACTCCCATCATTTAACCCACATCGATGTGTACTACAACTCGTTTGAAGGAATTACCCCGGCAACTATCTGTAATCTTTCAAAACTCATTTTCTTGGATTTGTATGGGAATTATTTCACTGGATTTCATCTGGTTTATGGTTTAAAAATCTTCGGTTTCTCAACCTCAATGCCTAACTATCTTGGAGGTCCCATTCATGCTGGACTTGGGAACCTCACGAAGCCTCAAGATCTTGTGCTATCTTTCAACCATTTCACTGGTTCAATCCCCGAAGAGCTAGGATTTATCCCTTCTCTTGAAAAACTGGAATTCTCTTTGAACCCATTGAGTGGGAGCATCCCCAACTCGCTAGGGAAGCTTCGGATGCTTCAGACACTTGGGTTTTCTCATTGCGGTTTGAGTTCTGTCATCCCTCCAACATTACCAAGCTCACATACTTGGATCTCTGTTTTAACAAGCTCATAGTAGCTCTTGCTCCTGAGATTGGAAACCTCAGATCATTAATGTATCTTGCTTTGGGGGATATTGGTCTTCAAGGCTCATTACCCGGCACTATATCTCACCTTCAAGGCCTGAATGTCCTTCACATTAGTCAGAACAACTTTTCGGGTGAAATTCCGGCTGATTTTGGGCAAAACAATCAACTGGAGTGTGTCAATTTTGCTTTCAATAATTATTCTGGCACTCTACCTTCAGGCATATGTAGCAAAAACAAGTTGAGGAATTTCGATGTCACTACCAATAGTTGCAAAGGGCCATTGCTGAGAAGCTTGAGGAACTGCACCAGGTTGTCTTACATCTGGCTAAGCTGACAATCATCTCAGTGGAAATATCTTTGAGGCTCCTGGAAGGTACCTTGACCTCCACCAAACAGACCTATCCGGAAATCAGTTTTCCGGCTTCAACCAAAACAATTTAGCCGAAATGATGCCAGAATTGACTTGGTTGCATAATGGGGATAACCGTATTGTAAGGACCATTCCCTCCTCTATTAGCGACATGACTAAGCTGTCTTATCTTGATCTTTCCAAGAATAATCTATCTGGTTCCATTCCCTCCTCTATGAACAACATGAGTGCGTTGTCCCAACTCGACCTTTCCAGGGCGGTCGGTCCCCTCATTTATGAGCACCACAGAGTTGATTTATCTCACCTTTCTGAGAATAATTTAATTGGTACCATTCCCTTCCTACCTAGTTTGTATTACATTTTTATTTCTAATAACAAAATGGCAGGAAACATTCCCAGCTACCTGGGAGACATGAAGAACGTGATGTTTCTAGAAACCAGTTGGGCGGTACCATCCCTCTAAGCTTGGGAAATTGTTCATCGCTTGTGGTCCTGGACTTGAGCAACAATAATTTGCTTGGAGACATACCATGGTCTTTGGGGCATTTAGACAACCTTCAAACACTTCACTTTGAATAAAAATGATCTTCCCAGGGAGGGCACTTAAAGATTGCTCGAAATTAGATCTTGGTGAGAATCAATTATCAGGAGATATTCCAATCTGGATTGGAGAAAGCTTTTTGAATCTTCGCGATCGAACGTGTTCACAGGGAATATTCCTCTACAACTGTCATGCTTGAGTTCTTTTCAAGTATTGGATTTTGCTGAAAACAAACCATCAGGCATCATACCTCGCACTTTTGGCAACTTCATTGCCATGAAAATCAAGGAAAGACACCTTCATGACTATGCAAAAGGACATAGAAGAAAGTACTATATGGATACGATTGACATTCAATTATGGCAGCATTTATGGACATTTCGAGCAATAATTTGGATGGAACTATACCATAAACAAATTCATAGGCTTTGAGCAATGTAACAGAAAAAGCGAAGCATCCTCCATCGAGATTAGACAGTTGAGCAGTGAATAGTATGAAAAACCTAGTTCTAGCATTGTATACGATCATTGTTTACTGAGTTATCTATTATACATGATGCACTTAATCAAAATGTGGCATTTTAGGATTAAAATTTTGTTCTCGATTCTTTATTGGATTGCCCATTCAAGCGTGGGATATGAGAGCCTATTGGGGTTTTCAATAGGTGTGCTCAGTGTTTTTCCACTCAGCCAAGTCCACTTGGACTTGGCTGAGTTACTGGATTCAACCCTTGCTGAGCCAAGTACCCAAAGTACAACTTGGGTACATTAAAAATAAAAAATACATAAAAATTTATAAAAATGTAGAAAGTTTGAATAAAAGTTGAACACGTAATTTGGATGTGTTTTTTTATTTGCGATTGTTTATTATCAAATGTCATATTTTTATTTTTATTTTTTTTAGAATTTTCTAAAATTTCCCCTATTGTAAACCAATGTTATTTGAATACATGTTCTTTACTTTCTTTTTAGCATATTTGGATTCATTATCCAATCTGAATGGACGACTGAGATGGACCCAATCACAATGTTTGTCTTATTTAAAAAAAAAATCTACAAAATATTTTAACACCAAATTTTGAACATCCAATCCTCTTTCAAACTCATACCTACAAAATATATATAAAAACAAATATTCCCAATAAAATAAAGTGACCAAAGTACTCCTAAAAATTTTAAAAATATTTTGATCATTTTATTTTCTCAAAAATATTTTTTTTAGGTGCACCACATTGAGATAATGGCACATACCAAATTTCATGTTCATTCCATGCCATACAAAATCAAAAGGAATAGAGTTATGTACATTCTCATTATAAGAAAGGTTGAACGTATGCAAATAAGTACTATAGCTGTAAATAAATTTAACAAAAGAATTATTTGAAGCGTCTAATCTAAGATCAGGTCAATGCCTCACTTGGAGACATTTAATAAAAGTAACCTCAGCCATCCATCTAACTTAGATGGCCAAATAAGATGGGGAATATAGAAAAAGAGAAATATATAACTTATATACAATACGGGAAGTATAAAAAGCTAATTTAAAATTAGAGATAATATTTTACAATACGAACGATGAGAAGCGAATTCAAAGATTCAACGTCAAAACATAGATCATGTTCGAAACCGAGCCGCATCGCCCCATTCATTTAAGTTTCCTCCTAAGCTTGGGTAAGCCATTTTGGGTTTCTTAAAAGCATTATAATGGCAGCTCAAATCCTATGTTTCTAAAAATTTTATTTTATATATATATATATATATATATAGAATAAACCTTGCCATATCTGGGCAGCTACAATGAATAGTAATATTGATATAATTCCAGCCGTTAAATCTTCATCATGTGGTTCAGAAAGTATATCACTATATAAATTTTAATATTTTCTCTAGAAATCGGATCATACTAAAATTTTAGACGTGTGTACTAAAAAATAGGGCTCACAATTAAAAATATATATCTCAAAATATAAAATGAACAAAATACCCCTGAAAATGATAGGGGTAATTTGGTCATTTTAAATTATTGAAAAAAAAAATTTATATTTTTATATGGTGCAAGCAACAATATATATATACCCAAAATTTCATCATAATCAGATTTATAGAAAAGAATTAAAATTCATGTGGTGATATACATTCTAAACCACATAATTAAGATCTGCCAGTTGGGATTTCATCTATATTACTATTCATTATAGCTGTCAGCTATTATTAGCTTTATTTTATTTATATATATATATTATACCTACATTACTATATATATGGAAAAAGCTAACAATAGCTAAAGAATAAGAATATAGGTACAATTCCACCCGTCAGATCTTCGTCATGTCGTTCAAAATGCATATCACCATATGACTTTAAATTTTTTTTTATAAATCTGAATAACATGAAATTTTGGGTGTATATACCTACACTATTGCAAACCAAATTTTAATATAAAAATATTATTTTCAATAATTTAAAATGATCAAATGACCCCCATCATTTTTCAAGGGTATTTCGATCATTTTATATTGTGAAACTTATTTTTTTATTGTGTGCCCTATTTTTTAATACATGCATCTAAAATTTCATAATGATACGATTTCTAAAAAAAATATTAAAATTTATATAGTGATATACATTCTGAACTGCATGATAAATATTTGACGGCTCTCATTTCACCTATATATATATATAAAGTGCAGTTTGTGTAGAACCTAGCCTTTAAGCAATCAAATTAGAGCCTACCTTTAAATTACATCGCGAAATGTGGATTCAATATTAGAAATGTTTGCGATAGCTATAAAATATATTTTCATTTATATTTCAAAAATTTAAAGCTTCAAAAAATAGTGTAGATCGACAAAACTATGAAAACTTGAAAATCTTGAAAACTAACCATCCAAAAATGCAATACAAAATACACTATTTCCAAAAATTGAAATCCATTTTGCTCGTGTCAATGCAAATTGATGTCGAGATGGTCAACATGAGATATTTGGTCATCAAAACAACCTCCTCTAGTGAGATTTTTTAGCTAGGCTCAAATTTGAATGTTTCGAGCCCCGCTCTATAAAAACATTTCCTATATATATATAACCCAATGCAACGGTTGTATCATAGTATAATACGACGACACTTCTAGAAAACCATGTTTGTGGCATTTGTAGGAGCTCAAATTCTGCACACACACTCTCTTCATCTCAATAATCAATCCCTCAAAAAAAAAATTCAATTTGAACCCTAAATATGGTCAAAATGATTCCCCCTCCAAGAACGAATATAGACCATTCATTTTTTGAATGTCAAGATCTTAGCCTTTATAAACTCAAAATCTTTTTTTTTTTTTAATATTGTTCATCTTATGATAATAAAGCCATCCAAAAAAATTGGAAATGAAAAAATCCTTTTAAAGCCTAGATCTAAGCATCTCAACAAAATGAACGGCCTATGTTTATTGGGCTAAAAAAATACTTCTTAGGTTGTGTTTTCAATTTTTTCTTTTTTTGTGATTATTCAATAGAATGAAAAGAGTGTATATTTCAAATTTTGGGTCAAACAAATGACCATAAAATGGTTTTTTAAAGTTGCTGCATCATATTACTATACAACGGTTGCATGAAATCATT
>NW_006494916.1:6834372-6847578 GCF_000471905.2 Amborella trichopoda | reverse complement strand
TTCCACATGATACAAAACATCAAATCATATGTCAAGGCTAACAAACCAAATGGCCGTTTCTCATGACCAGCAACACAGATCAGCTGAGACAGGTACTCTCAAGCAAGCATTTAAGGAATGCAACCTCAGTTGTCACTAGCATACTGAGGCAACACCCCCAAAGCCAACTTTCTCCCAAACAAATTGAGGTAATACCCCAATTAACAAGCAACTTAACTAATTGTTTCTATTCATCATTAATGTTTATTTGGTCATTTCTAAAGCAAGATAGGACAGATAAAATATTTAAGTTGATCCATGTTTCAAATATTTAGTAATGTACGGATAAAGGATGGTCAACCATTCCTTGAAAACATGAAAATAAAAAATAAAGTTTGGGTATCATACTTTCACTACATTCTTTCAAGGTGTTTAATAGACAACAGAAAGGAGTTAATTGCTTCAAAAAAAAAAAAGACATCAGAAAGGCCTTCATCTACAGTGTGGAGCAATAATAGAATAATACCAGTGGATGACAGAGTTGACGAAGCATGCCAAAGAATACTCAAGAAGCAGTGACAAAACGTAAGAACAACAATACGCTCTCAAATCCACAGTAGGGTTGGAAAACACGATTTCCAAATTCAAACAATCCCATCACAAATGAGAATTACAAGAAAATGTGCAGCATTTCAAGGTACACTAAGGACCCCCTGGCTGATGATGCAATTATAAATCAAAAACAAAACAAAACGGGTCTTTTATTATATTGTATAATAGTCATGGGTCAAGGATGCTCAAAAACAGCTTGGCAGGTGAGGGAAACAAATAAGTAATATAGGAGCATGTCATTTGTGAAGGGGGTAATCGAGATCTAGCTACTAGATTCATGGTGCAAAATGAAATACTTTGAATACAGACCAAGCTGAAATATTTGTTGGTGTTCGTTGCAATCAAAGATTAAAAATAAATTAGCAAACTAAATGTAAACAATTAGGAGTTTAGGACACCAACTTAAGGGCAAAGAGCCCTAGGCCAAGGAAGCCAAACTAGAGGCAATTCATAATGCATGCTGGTGTTCATAATGAGGTAATACCCCCAGATCAGAACTCAGAAGAGTTCCATAGTTCCATAAAATTCGGTCTGCTGCTCTGTTTCAGGCCAAGAGCAATATGAAACACTCTGGTCAATTATTTATGCTTTAAGATAGTTTATGCAAGTAAAAATAAACAAACAAACAAACACAAACACGCACGCACACATAGACCAGAAATAAAGAAAAGCAAACCGATGAAGTGTTTTTATGTATCCTTTTTACGTCTATATCTTTTGGACATGCTGAACAGAAGGACAATAATTGGCCATAGGTAGAGAGTGTATCTCATAAACGAGGAGTTCAGCAACATTGAAGTAGCAATGTATTGAGGAAAAATTCAGTCAAGAATAAAGGCACCTACATTCAACCTTTAAAATGTGATGCGCAAAAAGTTGACAACCAGTCCTTAGGAGCCAAACGGAATAACAAACTTATAAATCAACTTGCAAAAGATAAAGACTCTTTTTCAATAATATAAAATAAGCTTTCATTAAAAACTTCTTGCTTCAGGAATCAAAATAAGAGTCATTTGAGAAAATAGGCATGCATGTGTTTTAAAAGTGCAGGACCTTTTACAAGTGGATTTGTTAACAACATCCAAAAAGTATAAAGCTTTCACAAAATTAGGCTTCCTGTAAATGTGACTTGGCACATGGATTAATCTGTTTCAAACATCCATATACAACTTTTGGGGGATCAATTCTTCCGTAAAATAATTTGGCATATAGATTCTTCTCAACCATGTACCCTTTTTTTCTCAATTCTTCAGTAAAATACGCATGTGTGTTTTAAAAGTGCAGGACCTTTTACAAGTGGATTTGTTAGTAACATCCAAAAAGTATAAAACATTCACAAAATTAGACTCCCTGTAAATGTGACTTGGCACATGGATTGATCTGTTTCAAACATCCATATATAACTTTTGGTGGTTCAATTCTCAGTAAAATAATTTGGCACATAGATTCTTCTCAACCATGTACCCTTTTTTCTCTATTTTCCACACATTACAATAAGGAAAAAGTTTATATAGAGCAGAGGCTCTAAACAATCAAATTAGAGCACACCTCAAAAATTTCACTAGAAGAGGTTCTTTTAATGCCCAAATATCTTCAAAGTCATCATCTCAACATCGAGATGCATGGACATGATAAAAAAAAAGGATTTCAAGTTTTGAAAATAGTGCATCTTGTAATGCATTTTTGGACCCTCAATTTTAAAGATTTTAAAGTTTTCATACATCTGCTCGATCTATACGATTTTTGAAGCTTTAAATTTTATAATTAGAGATAAAAATATATTATAAGGCTGTCATAAAGATTTCAAGTATTGAAACCACATTTCTCGACACAATTTGAAGGTGGGCTCTACTTTGATCGTTTAGAGCCTCGGCTCTATACAAACGGCAACCTTACAATAATATGGGTCTCCATAACTAAATGTTCTCAACAAGGCATCAAGAGTAGTTTACCATGGACAAAATTATAGGACAAAATTATAGCAATAAATGAAATAAAAATCTACAAATTGGACCAACGTATCTCTCCTAAGTACCTCAGGCAATCCATCCGGCCAAAAGTAGAATCATTCAATGTCCAAATAAACTCTCTTATTGCAGAAAAAAAATGCCAAATTGAACAAAGCATCCTTACATCATAACCTTCTGCAAGCAAACTGTTGCTCATCACAAGGTGATCCACAAGCAAAATTCCAGTAGTGATTATAAAATGCCAGTGTTGAGTACTTTTTGTTTTTTGAGAATGTTAATGGTCAGTGTTGAGTAATTTAATCAACAGAAGTATTTCAAATGTGAAAAACATACTTCTGCTAAACAAAAATGACCTATCACTATACAAATATTGATATAACATATATCCATCTCTCAAATAGCAGTTATCTTGTCTGATTCCAATTTGAATGCAAAAGTTCAGAAACAATCCTAAAAAAGTGTGAGCAGGCATACAGTACCTCTCCGATTGAGATTGTTATGATATGTGGAGTGAAAGCCATTCCAGCAGAGTTTGCAAGCCATTCCCCTAGTTTCAATGAATGAACACGCCATCAACATGAAATCAAAAGAAACTTCAACCCGCAAACAACTGAAATCTTTAACAGAATACCAGAATTTCTAGACCAACAGTTCCAATGAAACTTTAAATATACCTCTGGCACAGTCTTAAGTTTCTAAAAAGTCAAAATTGACTGCAAAAGAAGTACCTTTTGCCAATGCAATAATAAGGAGCCAGGATTGGAACTGAAAAAGAATCAGACAAATAACAACTATGAACTTGTGAATAGTATCTCGATTTGAGTGACCAAAGAGCGAGAAATACATAAAGAGAACAAAACACAACTTAGCAGTCAAGTGTAAACTAAAAAGAAAAAAAAAAGTAGTTGAAAGGATGTAACTCATGGAAAAATATCCCCAAAAAAGGCCAGTGGCATTCATCTTGTGAGAAGTATAAAATGTCACCATTCAGCAGCATGTTTTACATAATACAGAGATTTGGTTAGGGCAATCCCTACCCCTTGCGCTGACCACCAGCAAACATTGCACAAAAAGCATTCTACTAAATACTCAAACCCTATCTCAAACATACTATCAATGAAGTGTTGTACCAGTTAACTAGGGGGCACTGAAAAAATGGAAGATGTCACTACAAGCAAACTTCCTATCAAAGAAGTGTTTTCTAGAAAGATCTGAAAAACTGGAAGATGTCACTACTAGCAAACTTCCTTCCAAGTGCAAATTCCTTCAAGCACATCCCCAACCCCTAGCACTGACCACCAGTAAACATCACGGAATTGCATTCTCAAAACCTATCTCATACATATTATGAACAAAGTCCTGCACCAGTTAACATAGCGTTATGGTATAGACAGGATCTGAAACAATCGGAAGATGTTGCTACAGACAAATTTTCAGGTGATAAATGTGCCTACATAAGTGCTCTGAGTGCATCTACTCTTAAGAAAATTCAAGTACATATTCTTCCTACTAGCGCATTTACATATACTACAGTAATTTGGCTTGGGCACTCGCGACCCCTAGCGCTGACTGCCAAAGAACATCACACAAAAAGCTGTCTACTGCATTTTCGAACCCTATCTCAAAGGATTAACAAAGAGTTGTAAACTTTAGGAAGGAGTTCAGAAGGAAATGCAAACCTTCACACTTGCAGTACAGAACCATTGACATGGTATCATCACAGGGGGTCATGATGCCTAAGCATGGAAATTTCTGAGGCAAATAAAACAGAGAGAAGGAATGCCATGAAGGATTGTGCCATGACTTTCCAATATGAATTAAATGTCATCGAGACACATATCCCAAATGACAATGGAACTCAATTTATAATCCATAATATCAGTTGGGATGAATCCATCAAGACAAGAAAGAAGGCATGCAGCAGTCATTGGTACTTAGTATTCATCTTCAATGATTAACAGAAAACAAAACCATCAAATTCAATATATTCTTTTTGAGTTAACCAAGATAGGACCCACCCACACCAGCATAGGAGAATGGCAAATGACAATCATTAGGAACATAGCCATTCAATGAGAAAATGACAAGGTTATCAACCATAGAAAAAATTTCCAACTAAGAAAAAGAAAAGACCCAGTCTTATTTCGAAATGGCCAAATCAATCACTACTGCTGTAATGCAAGTCTTCATCATAATCACAAACACATTAGAGATTCAGGGACCTCAGAAATAAGAACGAATGGATACAGAAAACAGCAATTATCATATTATGATGCCAAGTGTAGCTCTAGGCACATCAAGAGTGATCTCAGAGTTCATTGTGGTAAAGTTCCATCCATGCAACAGGAAGCCATATTTAAATCATAGAGAGCTATCTGCAACAAGATTTTTACACCAATAAATACCACTAGTGCAACAAATTCTTTGTAACTCTAGAAGCACAGTAACATAAAAACTAGCAAGCCATCAAACAAAAGTTAACAGTAAGAAAATCAACAAGAAAAACCAATCAAAAAGAAAGAAAAAATTCAGCAGGCATTATTGAACAAAGATCGAATAAAGGGGAAAAAAGGCATCAACACAATGCTAAACCAGCTTTCCATTTTCACATGGACCCTTAAACAGATTATAAAAATTGAGATAAAAAAGACTCGTTTATGCAACTGGAACTAATCCAAACACAAATATAATGATAATGATGGTGTGATAACAATATTAATAATAACAAAATCTTAAAAGATAATTCACATGCAGTCAAAACCTATAAAAAAAGCAGATGAATCCAACCAAAATCACGAATAAACGTACCCACAGAAAGAACCCATGAAGCCGGACCACAAAACATACAAAATGCTGAACAACCAACCATGACAATTTATAGTAATAAGGAGAGAGGAAGAAAGAAAGACAGAGAGAGATCTTACCAAGAGAAGCCAACTGCTGTTTCTTCCCAGAACCAGGTGGCCGCCCTCTACCCCGCTTCTGAAGCGGGCCAACAGGGCCAGGAGCGGAAGAGGATAATGGAGACAATGCCAATGCTACACTCCCATCTGGACCATACTTTCGAGGCCTCCCCCTCTTTCTTCTAACAGGTTCAACATTTGCCATACCAGTAGGCATACCCATATTCGAAGAAGAATCAATTGGTAAATTTGACCCACCTCCACTACTACTAATACCACCAGATTGCGCACTCAAATTTGGGTTAGTATTCGATATGGGCCTCACGCCTGCTTGCCCATGAATTCCACTTATCCCTCTGTGCATGTAATATGGAGAGGAACCTGATAACGCCATGGCTTCCCTCCCATCCATGCATTTATATTGCACCTCACAGTGAACTTTTTTTCCTCCTTCTGCTGATTAAGAAAGAAAGTGAACCTTCCTTCCTTGGTTAACAAGAACCAGAAATCGTTGTCTGATGCTAATTAATTTGATCTAAACTTGAAGGCCCGTAAAAGAAGGCTACCATGAAGAGACTGATGATGTTGCAGAATCTTTTTTCACTATGCTTTCACAGATCATAGCAGCTTCACTCCTATACATAAATCAAGAGTGTCCAGTTGTTTATGTTAAATGAAAATAACTTTCTAGAAACAAGAAGACAGACAGAAAATAAGGATGGTAAATGCTTCTCAGTATAACTTCCTTTTAAGGATACTTAACTAATGTTTAAAAGAAAATTAAATTTTCTTCTCTCACTAAAGAAACCCAAATCTCTAAATTTTCAAGCGCTCATTATTACTATTGCCAGAAAAAATCTCAGAACATAGATCCGAAAATCATGATTCAAGGGGGAAAATGCCAGGTTTGGTAACAAAACAAAACTTTTCTCTGTTATCTGAACCACAAAAAGTAAAAACTTTTGTAGAAAATTAAATGCTAGTAAGGAATTGCTAGTACCATAAGAACCCCCAAAAATTATGAATTCCTCAAAACTTAAAATCGTAGAAAAATATCACGTTGAAAAAGTTATTAGTTGCATGTCTCGATATTTGCAGTAAATACTAATCAAATGCCTGGATCCAAAATGAGAAACCCGAAATAATGGAAAATCAATAATTTCAGGGCACTTAAAAAAAGCAGGTACGGAAAGCTAAAATCCCAACAGTTTTTACCAAAAAGATGAAAATGTATCTTTATACGTTTGTCTTTCACACAATAAACCAAGGTAGGGACAATAAATTAGAAGGATTTCCCGTTCCATTAATATAAAAAAAAAAAATTTGCAGAGATACTCTGAGAAGAACATGTAAATAGGGAGTGAAAGCAAGTTTCACAGAGAAAATTAGCAGAAAATCTCTTTTTTCTGATAAATTGCTTTAAAGTAAAACACAGGAAGCTCAAAATGTATCGCAAAATCATTATAGTGCTGATTTTATTACAGATTTATTGAAAAGATCGATGCCTGAAGCTCCATATATAGAAGAAAACAGGCTAGTCACATTACGGCATATAAAAAAATGATTTATTTCTTTTATGATATTCATTTAAAACACAAAACAAGCAGAACTTTTATCTCATTAAAATGGTTTATAACACACCAGAGATATCCTTTTTCAAAAGATATTCATTTAAAATACAAACAAATCAGCTAAAAGCCTAAAATATCAAGAGAACCTTAAAATAATACTTTACCTTTTTCCCAAAATGATGACATGTACAATTCTAATAAAAAAAACCCTACAAAAACAAAGCCAGGTTCTTTAACTTGTCTCACGCACTTGATGAATTTATCTCAATTTCTAGTCCCTTAAGGCACATTTTATAATGTCATTAACCAATATTATAAATATGGAGGAACCCTAAAGCATTTGCCGGTGTTATAATCCAAAAGGACTCAAAAGTGGATAACATTTTATATAATTTTCAGTTCTTCCCAAAAGAACATTGAATCGTACGGGCTCACGCGGTTTGATCAGAAACCCTAGGTTGAGTACAGAGGCGCCGGAAATCCCAATTTACTGCAAAAATATACGAAAATACCTCGAAAATCACGGGTACAATCGACAAAAGTTTCAGTAATTAAAACAAATTAAGAGCAAAGATCCTCGTCTTAGGAACAAGGAAACTCTGGTATTGGATGACGTCATGCGCTAAACCCTATATTTCAAAAGCTTCTTTGCTCAGTACGAACCCCTACCAGAAAATGCAAAAAATGCATAAAGGTCTAAAATTCACTTTTATTTCTAGAAATAACTGCCAAATCAATCTGTAACTGCTTTAACTTTCAAATTTTGAAACTGAAAGATTATTACCATAAATTTTAAAGAGAGAAGAAGCTCTAGCCCTCAGACGCCTAATTAACCACATTTAACCCCTAATTCACTATTTCAACTCAACAAAAGCCCATATAAACCTCAAAAACCGCCCTCTACACGATCTCAAAAAACCCGTAAAAACTCAGAAAAATGCAGAAGGCTGAAAAGAGAGCAACTCCAACGGTCGGAAATGGAGCTAATGAATTCAAAATTCTTGCAGGTTTTTTTACTTTTTACAGGGGAGGAAATTGATGGGAAAAAGGCATTGATTAGAGGCTTTTACCGGTGAATCGAGAAAGACGGCCATTGAGTTGCAGACGGTACAGAGACTGATAATTAGGGTACAGAACCCTGCAGTAAAGGTGCGCCGGTGCTGAGGTCCTTATCGCCATGCATTTTGGGGCAGAGCGCCCTGCAAATAGAGGACAGTACACAAACTCTCTCTCTAGTCCCTATCTCTATACACAAGAAGTGTCCTGATATCCTCTCTCTCTCTCTATCTCCTCCTATGCTCGGCTCTCTTCTCTTCTCTTACTCTGATTTTGTTTCTCTCTCTAAACTCTCCCTTTCTCTCTCTAAACTCTGCTTTTTTTCGACAGTGGGCTCGCTGTGTGGGAAACAGTGGTTTCGTGGATAAACACAAATACAAGTGGAAAAGAATGGGTTTTGAAATTGCTTTTGATAAGGTCGGCGTTTGCACTTGAAAATTTGTCAAATGACTATTTTATCCCTCCCTTTTCTGACATTTGCTGCATTTCAAAAAACAAATTTAGGAATTTGAGAAGGGTTTTAAATCGTGGAGGGATTCGAACTTCGGAAATTTTGTAAGGACCCGGTTTCAAGCCCACAAATGTGAGTCTTTTAATGAATCTATTTTTGAAATGGATTTTTAAAACGTAATTTTTAAGGACTCGTACTCTCTAGATCATGAATTTGAACAAATAAATAAATTTTAAAAATTAAAAACAGTAATTTTAATAAAAAAATATTTGATTGTTTTTAGATAGAACACCTACTTGCATCCATTTTTAAGATGGATGCTTTACATGCTTTACACTTTCTTTTAGGGAGCAAGTAGAAATGCGGTCCCAACTTGCATGGAACAATTTTTTATTTTTTTAAGGATGAGGTTTCTATGAGGTCTAGGTTTTATGAAAATAAAATAAAGCCTCACCTCAAATCTTTGTCCACAAAGTACTTTTGGTGACGAAAATATCTATGATGGCTCTAAAATCAATTTATAACATCCACACTAAAATTTGAAAATCAAACAAAAGTACAAATATTACATATATGTGACCATTTATTTTAAACGTAAAATAGACGATCTAGACAATTTATTACAAAATATGTTATTTTTAGAGCTTGAATTCTTATTTTTTTTCACAACCATAATGTACAATTTATTACAAAATATATTATTTTTAAACCATCCATTTTCAAAATTATTTAGTGTTTATGGATCTGTTTGATCTACACTATTTTTTAAAGCTTTAAAGTTCATAATTAGCAGTGGAACTAGATTTTTAGACCATTTAAGCAAGATTCAGAGGTGCATGTTGCTTTTATTTTTTGGGAAAGGTTTCTATGCTTCCCCTACAGCATAGAACTTCTATCCTCCCCCTACTATCCAGGCGTCCAATTTTGATCAAGAGAGTCACTCATCGTTTGATATTAGATCCGACGTCTCAAAGTATTTTATTTTTAGTTTTTTTTTATACAAATTGTATGAATATGAAAATTTGATACGTGTCATCTTCTCATTGGGGTGCACCTATAAAAATATTAAAAATAATTTTCAATAAAATACAATGACCAAAATACCTCTTGAAACTTTTAGGGGTATTTTGGTTATTTTTTTTATTGAAAATATTTTTTTTTAATTTTCGCTACTGTGAGTTTAATAGAGGAATGGACATTCAAAATTTGGTGTTAAAATAGTTTATATATATATATATATATATTGTAGAGACGTGACATTGTGATTGGGGCAATCTTAACCCTCCATTCAGAATGGACGATTTGATAAGGGGGAAGATATAACTTCTATACTGTAGGAAAAACATAAAAAGCTCGACCTTATTTTTTAAGGTAAATAAATTGCACCTATGACTATGCACCCACTTTATTCAAACTTTTACTCAAATGCCGTGGACGTCTCAAATAGTTTAAAATCACCTATCCGACTTGGGAATCATTTTGAAGTTGGATTGGATTGGGTAGTTCATTATTCTAGGCTAAAAAATATTGCATTTGCTTGGATTTCTTGGTATTTTTTAGGTCTTAAATATAGTTGGAATTGACTTAGAATCACCTAAACCAGATCCCAATCAAACCCAACCAGACCCTTGGTGAGCTAGAGTGGGTTATGACCCATGCCCATGGCAATGTAGAAGAATTATGAAGCAACGCGATCCATATAGTCATAGTAGCAAGAAGACCTAGGAATTATCACTGACCCATCTATTCGTTGACGGTGATGAAGCCTCTCCAACTAAGTCAAAACATTCTCATTGTATGGATTATCGAGACCTCTCATGATATACAATCTTTTATATTTGTAGTTGATCCTCTAGACATGGATATATTTGTAGTTCACTCATCCAAGCCGTTTTTGGGGTATCTGATCTAGGACACCACCTATTTTTTAAATGGAAATTATCACAAATATGCCTTAATTTAAGGTTAATTAGAAAAAAAAAAAACCAAAACCGTTTTCTCTCTTTTTTAGCTTTTTTTGGACTAAAATGACCTTCACGATAGTAATACATATCATTTTATATTGCAAATATAATACCGTAGTAACTTCAAATAATATTAAGGTACTTTAAGTACCGTAAAACTCTGGCCGTACCGTGAAGTCAATTACGATACTTTAAGTACCGTAAAAACTATAAAAACTAAGACTCATTATGGGGTATTTTAAGTACCGTAAAAACTAACTCATCTTATCCGGCACTTAAAATGCCGTAAATTCTTTTCTCATCTTGTTTATATTTATCTCTTTCATCTATAATTATCTCTTCTTTCCCTCGTTAATTCTTTTTAATATTTATCTCTTATTTCTCTCCCTAATTATTTTTTATCTCTTCTTTCTCTCTCTACAATCTCATTATCGTTTCCTTAGGTAGATCATGTCATCTGTTTTGCATAACCGAAGTCAATGTTGATTACTCTCTTTAAGGAAATGATAATGAAATTGTAGAGAGAAAAAGAAGAGATAAAAAAGAATTAGAGAGCAAAGAGATAATTATTAAAAATAATTAGAGAGAAAAATAATAGATAAACATAAAAAGAACTATAAATAAAAAAGATAAACATAATGAAAAAAGTGTTTACAGTGTATAACATGAGTTAATATTTACAGCATGCCGTATACGAGTTAATATTTACAGCATGTCATATAAGCTTAGTGTAAGTTTACGGTATTTAAAGTACAATATAAAATGCTCTCAGTATTATGGTACTAAAATTAATGTATAAAATTCCCTTAGTATAACATGCATTAATTATTATGATAATATGACTACCGTGAATGTCATTTTGGTAAAAAAAAAAATTGAAAATGAAAAAAAATAGTGCAAACAGAAAAACAAGAATTTTTCTACTATAATAAATTTGTTTATTTCCTGATCTTTGTGTGAACTTTGGGATTTCAAAAGTGAGTTAAATTATTTTTTGATGTGATTTTAACTATTTGAAGTTGATATGTAAAAATAATGATAAATCAATCTGAAATATACCATTAAATGCCCATTTTAAATTAACCCGGGGTTAGGATGGGATTTTTGAAATTTGTGATATGACGACAATGGATTCAAATAGTATTTGAAAAATTGGCTGATTCAACTCAGGCTTTGGTAGTGGCCGAGCTTGGGCCCAGTTGTTCCAAGTAGGGATCCAACTCGAGGACCTTAAAACAAATTAAAAAAAATAAAAAAAAAACTCACAAAAATAATAATAATTGGAGCATGTTTATTATGTATTTCATCATTTTGGCAAAGATTTGAAAATATTTTAGCTATGATATATATATATATGAATTATTTTGAAAACACCTCCCAGTACAAATTGATTCTTCAAAATCTAGTTTTTTCACTCCTTTATTAACCTAATTAGATGTGTTTTATTTACTCTTGGTTTAAGCATACATTCACTATTTTTGATTTTTTTGTATCTTTTTAAATTTTTTACCACTTGTTTGTTGCCACAATATTCGACCCAATTGGGCCGAGTAATTGACTCGAGTCGCTCATTTGTACACTGGATTAAAAACCTAAGGAATGCATTAATCAAATCCCCATCTCTAGTATTATGTTATTTGTATTTTTAATTATTTTTTAATCTTTAATTTTTTTACTTTTGATTCACGCTAGTAATTCAATTTAGGTTAGTGGCGTGTTTTTGGTGTAAGGCGATTATAAGTACATGAAAAAAAATAGATAGATGGCTATCAAAATCTTTTATTGAAAAAGTATTGAAAATATTATTTAGTATTGGAAAAATTATTCACTCATTAGTACCTATTTTAATAATGCTATTTAAAAAAAAAACTATAAGTAAATCTGGTTAAAATGCTTAATTATGACTTTGTCAATTAATTAAATGTACTATTCAAATATAAATTTATTACATAATTTTAATTTTATTGAACTTAATAACTTTTTTTTTACTTTGACATTTTTCTTGAATTTATGCTCATTAAAATAAAATATAATTTATATGGTCTTAATTTTTTATAAAATAGTTGTTCCATGTAAAAATCAAATTTGATTATGTTCCTTTTAATAGTTTATAAACTTTATGAAATGTACCGAGGAGTATATTTTCTTTTAGTAAAAAATAAGCATTTAATGTTAGCTTTTTATGATCTTAAATGATGTTTCATTGTGTTCCTAAGGAACCGTGTTGTGTTTATGATCCGTCATAAAGTAGATCCGTCATTTATGGATTTAAAACAAATTTTACATATGTATGATAATATGAGTATTGGAAAATAAAACTATTAAAAAATATTTTTGAAAAAATTGATGCAGTTTTTAGTTGAGGGCTCATATAACATGTGAGGGAACATAGACACTTTCTTATAGGTTTGGTGGCGTAGGTCAGCTGTACAAAGGATGGGTGCACCATAAAGCAATTTTATCAGTTGAACCAACATCCAAACCAAACTCCTGACCTTAGGTCGTTTTCTTGGATGACACTTGGCTAAAGTTTATATAGAGCCGAGCCTACCTCAAAAATTTCACTACAATAAGTTGTTTTGATTCTCCAATATACTCGAATTGACCATCTCAACATCAAGAGGCTTCGACATGAGAAAAAAATGTATTACAAGTTTTAGAAATAGTATATTTTGTAACATATTTTTGACCGTCAATTTT
>NW_006494916.1:6785069-6833878 GCF_000471905.2 Amborella trichopoda | reverse complement strand
CTATCTAAAAAGATTTTTAATAGTGAAACCACATTTCTCAATACTATTTGAAGGTAGGCTCTAATTTGATTCTTTAGAGCCTAGGCTCTATACAAACTGCACCATATTTTAAAATAGCATAATGCCTCAAGTTATATCTTCAATTACATAATTTAAATTTAAAAAAATGATGTAGATATGGGGGATTAGTATAAACTTCAGATCCCGCAATTTAGATGATGTACAAAAGGTTACAATATTTTTAGAAAAAAGTCTTAAAAACATCATGGAGGCGAAAATGAATAGTATTTCACCCCGTACCGGCTCTCGTAGAAACGAGATGAGAACCGCTGCGGGTTTGCTTAAAAAGTCGCAATGGCTCTAGTAAAGCTGTTGTTGTTTTCCATGTTACTTGCGTTCGCAACGGATATAGCACGTCCAGTGCGGTCCATTTATCCACACTATCTGAAAAAATAAGATGGCACAAAATATCCACACTATCTGAAAAAATAAGATGGCACAAAATTTATGGATAAAAATACTGTTCATTTTTGCCAGTAGACTTTCATATTTTTAAGGTTTAAAATTTATGGTGTTTTTATATCCATAATTATGGAAATGGAGATCATCATTATCCAGATTTTTCAACCGCCAAAACTACTTTTCTTTTGAATGAAATTTGGGGATCCAGCTTTAGTAAAGGCATGGCCCGTGCTATACTTTTGGCTTTTTTATTTTTGTTTTGGAAAATGAGTATGGTTTTGAGCGTTTACATCACACACTCAAAAGTAAATCCTTTGCTTACCTCTTCCTCCACGAATAATTTTGAATTTTGTACGGATGTGTCAAACTGTCGTGCGGTCGGTTTTTTAAAAAATTCAAACAATTGTTACCTTTTAGCGTTCATTTAAAAAGAAAAATTATACCAAATATACTTTAATTTAAATTTAAAGTTTCTAATTTCAATTTGAGAAAAAAAACATTTCTCGAAGTACAAAATTAAAATCACGATTTTTTAAAGTAGTTTTAAATAAATTCTATATACCTATTTACAGTGCAAATCGAGACAATCTCAATATGAGATTCGACCAGATCCGGACTACAAACTGATTTTTTTAAGAGTGATAGAGAGTGGGGACAATCAAATTCTGATATGCGGCCAGATCTACTTAGAAATAAGCAGATCTGCTATCAGATCAGTGGCAAAGCTAGTATCGATCTGAAATGTGAAATACTATGTAAAATGTAATAAAACTAAATTAATTTTAACAAAATAAACTCAAAAAAATAAAAGGAAGTGTAAAAAAGTAAAATATACCAGACCGGCCAGTTGGCTTGAATCTTCCAAGGATTTGAAGCCTCACCTATATCAAGACCAACTGAGTTTATATCGCGCGTCATCTTTGTTTCTTTTTAGGTTTTGACCAGGCTTGGCTTGGTTGAATGATTTTCTTAACCTCAGGGTTGAGGGTTTAATGACCTAAAGTAAATGTTTTCCTAGGTCGAGTGTTTTCTCAGGTATTAGGTTTCTTGGCTTATGATTTTTCAGAGTTTAAGGAATCTGAAAGTCTACCCCATAAATGATCCTAAAATGATATTTTAAATAATGAAAATCTGTTGGAGTGGGTAACTGCCAATTTCAAATGGATTTTCCAACCTGAATTGTTGTTTTTGGGTCAACATACCAAAAGGACCCATATTCAATGAATCCGCCCAAAAATGTTCGAGGAGTGGTTGATAAGCGAAAACTGCCATTTTGGGGCAGTCGGGTGGTGTCACCCATACCAAATCTTCTCATAATTACCATATTTCAGTTCTAAGGTGATTTACAGGCTCTTGTAATGCTGTCTGCCAAAATTTGGGTCAAAGCAAAGTGCTTTGCTATTTTTTAATGATTTTTTTACTAAAACATGGTGTTCTACAGTATTCTTGATCACACAACAGGCAGTATAGACTGTGGTGGTCTATAGTCCGAGGGTTTACTGAGATAGTGTGATCCTAAAGCTCTATATGATTTAGAAAAACTATTGAATTTTCCAGTTTTTTAAAATGGGGTGTCTACAACACTAGTCAATTTTTTGAAATAAATTTTATAAAAATAAAACGGGTGGCACAACATAGGGCCACCATAAAAGTTATATATTGCATTGCTCAAAGCAGCAATTTACTTAATATTAATAAAAAAATTAAAACCAATATTTGATAGGCATCCAAATGGAGTTGGTAATCCCATGTTTATTAATAAATGAGATTTTATGGACGAGTCAAACTTCAATGAATAAAAAAATGTATTCCAAGAAGAATCAATAAATGAAGTTGTAATTCGACCATCGTTTTGAATCATGGGGTTTAATTGATTTTAATTAATTAAAAAATATATCTCAAATTATAAAATTGGAATCATGATTTTCTAAACCAATTATTAAAAAAGTTGACACAATTTGAGCAGATAGCACAACATAGTATCACTGTATAAATGTAAATTTAGTTAAAGTCAAACTTACAATTTAGTCTAACAAAACCACAATAAAAATTTTCAATTTTTTAATTTTTAAGCCATGAAACATACATGACTAAATAAATGATATATTCATATGAACCATTTTTAAATCAAGTTTTACATAAGTTATGTGGGAACCACAACATAATGCCATAAAAAAAAAAGGTACATTGCACTATTCTAAATAGTAATTTACTTAACATTACTGAAAAAAACTAAAAATAAAATGCTTTAAAATGTCAAATCTAAATCAAACAGTTAGTAGCTCACTTGATCTAACGATTAGATAGCTGGATGGGGGAAGTGTATATCTTCTATAATGTTCGAGAAGTATAGAAATCTTTCCCATATGGAAAGGGCATAAGGGTTTCAAATATGAACAATGGTACATTTGGAGCCCAATTTAAAGATTTTCAAACATTTATGGGTTTTGCTCGATCTACACTATTTTTTGAGCTTTAATTTTTATTGTTTAGCTAAAAAAAAATTTTTAGACTATCACAAGAGTCTCTTGCATACAATTTGGTAGTGCATTCTGCTTTGATTATTTAAGATTTACACCTTGTACTTGTGCAAAACTATAAACAAACACCCTTTGTAAAAGGCATACACTGATTATACGCCCAATCTAATCCAGTTCGTAAGGTTCCTTACTGCCCATAGGGCTTTCATAAGCCCAGCTCGGCCCTAACCCAGACGTGGCCCTAGAGCTCTGAGGGCATGACTAGAAATGTTTTAAAAATTGAAAAGAAAAGTAAATAAAATTGAGGGCCAGGCCTGGCCTGTCACGGCCCGTCCAGCATTCAGTAAACTGGCGGGCCACATTTTTGTGGCCTCGGGCCGGACCAACGGTCGCATCACCACCCTTACCGATTCAATCCTAAACAAAGTCTCAACTCGCCGATATTTGCCGCAGTGGCCGCCGAAATCCACCGAAAATTTGAAATTCAGCACGATCGGTCGATGCAGACCAAAGGACTATAAGGAAATTGTCAGAAATTACAAGGTCAAGATGGAATAAATATTGGACTTGAAAATATTTTGAATTTTGGTTTAGTTTCGCCCTGCAATTCCGGTCCTTTTTTTCGGCTTTTTCGGAATTAGGGCCATCGTATTGGGCTCCGTGCCAAAGCTGACGTGGACTTTTCATAATTTAAAAGCATTTATTCTTTTGTCTTCAAACGGAAAAGCGCCCTTTTCGTCGTCTATCTAATTGAAATCTATTAATATAAAAATTATTATTTTTAGCCTTTTTCCTTTATTCTAGATATTGTTGCAGTTTTATAGGGGCCTAATTCTGATAATATAATATTCCTTACTAATTTTAGAAGTAGATATTTTTGGTAGTGGGCCCTTTGTCTTGGTGGTCTTTAAGAAATTTTTTTACCAGAATTGATGGGGTTTGTCTTATCGTTTAATTTGTCCCCGTAATTTTTTAAAGGGGTGCGGTTTGTATAGAGCGTAGGTTCTAAACAACCAAATTGGAGCTAACATTTAAATGGTATTGAGAAATGTGATTACAATACTCAAAAATCTTTGTGATAGTGTTGAAATATATTTTTATTTTTATTTATAAAGTTTAAAATTTAAAAAATAATGTAGAATGCTTATCTATGAAAACTTGAAAATCTTGAAAATTGATGATAAAAAAAGCGTTACATAATACATTATTTTTAAAATTTGAAATCTATTTTTTTTCTCATGTTCATACATATTGATGTTGAGATGATCAATTTGAAGTTATTCCAACATCAAAATAACCTCAATTCTTTTGATGTAGGCTCTGATTTGATTGTTAGAGCCTAAGCTCTATGTAAACTTTATCCTTTTCTATAACCAAATTTTCTCTCCTTGACTTTGGGGCTCCATGATCACTCTTGCTTGACTTGGCTCCATGTTTGGGATGAATCCTACATTATGAGGAGGCTATTTATTTTTTTGTATATAAGGTTACAATTTAATTATTCGTATTCATTAAATGTCACATTGAAAAGTTTGAGTGAGGCACAAAATTCGAAATTCGTTTTGTGGAATTTTATGTCTATCCAATGATGTTTTTACAACCACCCATTTTAAAGTTTAAGAGACAAAATAATGATTATCTCTATTTACCAAAAAAAATGAAGTAAACCAACGTTTTGTAGACATTCCCCCTCAAAATTTGTAGTGTATTTGTATTAGGATAAAGTACGTTTTAAAAAATTGGCGAACCGTATCGGAACCGGCTTTGAATAAGAAATCATCAAGGCCAATCTGGTTCTGCCTAAATATCTAGAACCAGCTGGTCCCTTGTGGAATAGGGAACCAGTTGGTTCCATTGACAGAACCGCCTGGCTCTGTCAAATAATCGGTTCCACTTTATTTTTAACCGGGGAATCATTTGGTTCTATTTACGGATCCCCCTCACTCTATCATATAACCGATTCTAAAAAAATTCAATTTTTTTGTTCCCTATTTTTTTATTCGCTAGTTTACTAGGCCGCATGATCGATTCACTATATAGATTGGTTTCCGGAGGAGCGATTCGAGTCATCGAACTGTGCTTTTAAACCTTGGGATCAAGTACTTGAAGTATGCAATGAAGGACAACGATAAATTTAGAACTTTATATCATAAAATACCAATTGGGTGGTCGACTCAATATGGGTTCAGGCCCATGCCCAAATATTAACCCTAAGTGTTAGTCCAGGTCCAAATTACTTAGACCTAACTTAATTCAGTTTGAGTTTTGAGTCTATTATAAACCTCGTATTGACCCAACACAACAGTCATATTATAAGGGATTGGCTACAAAGAGATCATTTACCTTTTTTACAAACATTATAGTCCCTTAGATTTTAAAATGGGTGATTATGAAAGTATCATTGATTGGACACAATGTTTCGAAAGAAAAATTCTTAGACTTCGTGACCCACCCCAAGCAATTCAATTTGAGATCTAATTAGTATAAATAATTGTGACCTCGTTGTATAAAAGGTAAATGATATCTTTGTAGACAATCCCTATGTAAAAGATATATGTATGAGATTGTATACAATGAGACCATTTACCTTTGATACAATGAGATCGCAATTACTTACAATCATTTGATATCTAACAGCTTAGGTGTGTTGCAAAAATTCGAGAAAATTTATTTTGAAGTTTGAGCTTGATCAATGGAATAAATACATCCATCTAATTCCAAATCCAATGCTTGAGATTAGTTGTGATCACTTTGTATAAAAAATAAATGGTCACATTATATACTTTTCCGATATGCATATGTATACAATATAGTAACATTTACAATGAAGTTTGTTTATTCCTTAAGATATAGCCATGATCTAGCTCAATCCAACAGGTATAGTCTGCTTCCAATGATGCGGACCGACATAGGTACTGAGCAGGTCTAGGTCAAATTTGGCCTAGTTGGGTTGGGTCTTAGTCGAGATCAACCGCTTCAGACCCCTGAACAATAGTGAAGTATAAAAATCAAATAATGCATATTAACTTAGAATAATAATAATAATTAACACATTGTTAGTGATTTAACAACGTTCATGATGTTGATAATTTAATAGTGGCCAAACTAACCATAAGGCATGGTCAAATGTGTGTAAAATATTTTGGTAATTATTTACCCATCAACAAGTATATCATTCCATTATAAAAGCAACCCCTATCTTATAACATTCCCTTATTTTCTCAAACAAACACAAGCCAATAAAACAAGGAGAAAGTTTAATATAAGGTTGCAACCTTAAAATGTAGAATTATAGATGCACCTAAAAAATCTATTAAAAAATATTGTTTTAATATTAAAAAGGTCCTTAGTTGATCATCTCGACATCGAGATGTATGAATATGGAAAAAAAAAAATATTTTGAATCCAAAAAATAGCGCATCTTGCAAAGCATTATCTAAACCGTCTATTTTCAAGATTTTCATATGTTAATAAATTTACTTGATTTTGGCCATTTTTAGAGTTTAAATTTTTATAATTAGATATGAAAATAATTTTTTAAAATATATATAAAATTTTTTTTACATCAAAATTACATGTTACAATCAATTTTTGGAGGTGCGCCTTGGATTGTTTAAGGATGCAACCTTGGAAACCACACCCATAAAACAAATATGTACAAAAATAGTAAATAAGGGTGTCCTTGCATTATAACATATTTATAAGAAACACAGGCTTGAGATGGGATTGGCCAGGCACTCAGTTCGAAGTGGAGTGAGTTGATATGGATACTTGGTTTTTAAACAAAAATACTCATTTTTTGAGGGGACGTTTACATATAAATTTTGTTTTATTTTTTATATTTAAAAGTAATTTCATATTTTACGATCTAAGTCTTTTTTTTTTTTTTAATAACATCGAGTTTGTTTTAATTTTTTATCTTTTCCTGGACATCAAACTAAGATCAAATTTAACATGTCAATAATTTTTACTATCATACACCTATAATTTAAAATAAATAGATTACCAAATAACCCTATACAATTAAGTTAGAAACAAGATTTTGCCTTCAGATTCATCTGGTCCCCAATAAGAGCCAACTCAAGCGTGAGTCAGAATCCTAGCATTAGCCAAAAATCTTTCTCTCAAAGATAATCACTTTGTACGTTTGGTAGATGTGCTCTAGAAAGCACATGAAGTGTTTGGGATTCAGGGTGGTTCGAGCGGCTGAGAGTCATTTCGTTGCACTATGTGCTTTATAATTAGCTTAGCATAAACTATAAACTGATTAGAAATGTGGGGCTTGCTCCCAATGGATCATTAACAGTTAAATATGGTTTTAATGAATTCAAAAGAGGAGAAAGAATTATTACTAATTAGCAAAAGAAAGCCTTTGATGGACGGCTTAGATATTCTTGATGTCGACCACACATATGTTGTCCGGACTTGGGTCATCCATCCAAAACCAAATTTGGATGAGAACCAAGAGGACCCTACTCTCCTCTCTCTTTAAAAAAAGATGAGAGAGAAAGCAGAGGCCCTGATTTTTTTTTTTTTTTTTCTTTTTGTGTTAATAGAGGCCTCTCTCTCTTGTGTGGTTGTGTTTGCAGCTGTATTAGATACCCATATTCCTCCTCTATCGAACTCTGGCTTTTCAGCATCTCATTGACTAGAGAGTGAGAAGTTAGCATGCTCACTCTCTCTTACGTATTGTTTATTTTAAGCTCGTTCTCTCTCATACTTTATGATCAGGAAAGCATGACTGGCCCCTGAGCTGGGGAGTAATTTAAAGGGCTGGATAAAAAGTGTTAAAAAATACAAAAAATCTTAAAAATATGGTTAAAATAAAATAAAATAAAACACATCCAAATGAAGTTAAAAAACTAATGAAGAAGTGGATTTTGAAAAAAAATAAAATAAAATTAAAACCAAGGATATTTTAGAATGAAAAAGTATTCAATGAGTTCATTTATCTTTTGGTACAAGTTGATCACAATTAATTTTGACCATTAAAAATATAATTGGATCGTTGTATTTACTTCATTGATCACGTACAAACTTCAATTTTTTTTTTTTTTGAACTTTGTGACACTGAGAAGTTATCGGATCTCACATTAAAGGGTTATAAAATATTATGACATCTTTGTATCAAAAAATAAATAGTCTCATTGGATGCAATCCCTTTTGGAATTAGGAAAAGTTTGTTTAGAGCCTAGGCTCTATACAAATCACACCTTTTTAGAATTAATCTAAAAAGAAAGCAAAATGTAAAAATAAGTTTCAATGGTTAAAACACTTCTCGGTCTTTGTCAAAATGATAGAAAACACATATTACAAATAAATTATTTTTTTGAATTTTTATAAAATCTTTCTGATTTTTTTTGGAGATCCAAGACTTTGACCACTAAACTCAAGGGGCTTCACCAACTTGGCAAGCCCAACTTAATTCGACGAGTCCAGGTTGGCTCGCCCGAACACTACCTATGATTTGATTCTAGGCAATCTCTCTCTCCCTCCCTCATCCTCTAGGACTGAAGTTACACACTTGATGCTAAGCTCTCTCTCTCTCTACAATGAATGCCGAGCAAGCTTTCTCTCTCTTTAATCAAAGAGGGAGAAGCCAACTCCCTATTTGAGAGAGAGAGAGAGCATTTAGTGGGTCCACACTTTTCCTGTGAGGGATGGCCGCATTTCTCGCAAAGAACTGGTGGTCATAAGAGGAATAAATCTTGCCCTTTTTCTTGGCGAAAAGGGCATTGATATGTTAAAGATAAAGAGTTGGTGGAGCATCCATTTCTTCAAACAAAAAGATGTGAGTTTTAGGTACACATAGGTTGGCGTATTTCTTAAATATCAGTTGAGTTTGGCGTATTTCTCAAATATTAGTTGAGTTTCTTTCCTCGATTGTGACTTAAAATCTCATATTACCTCTTTTTATGCCATCAACGGATCACCAACACTTGGCTCTAATAGAAGTGGTGTACGAAAACTCGACGAGTCGAATTGGACTACTCAAACTTAAGGTTGGCAATGGGCTGGGTGGCAGAGCTTGACCCTAAAAAAAGTAACGTTGGGCCACAAACAGTGGCCCTAGGGCTTGACCACCGTGGATTGAGGGGAGGGCCAAGTTGGGTCAGAGTAGGGTCAATATCACGATAGGGGCGCCCTGGTTTGGCCTAGGCCGGCCCTCTATTTTCTTGGTTTTCCTTTATTATTTTTTCATGTGTTTTTGGCCTAGCCCGGTCATGATAAGGCTAGGGCAAGGCATGGCTGGGGCCTCTTTGGTTTGGTTTGGGCCTGCTAAACCTAGGCCAACACTATAGGGCCAAGGGCTAGGCTAGGTCCAAGGCAGGCTTGACCTGTTGTTAGGCCCACTCAAAGTCAGTAGGTTGATGACTCATGAGCCATCATCATCATCATCGTCAAAGCTTTTTCCAACTAATTGGGGTCAGCTATATGAATCCTGATATACTGTTCTGCTCTATCAAGAGTCATACCGTCAGTTAGGCCATATGTCCCCATATCTTGACCAGTCAGGAATGAATAACTTAAAAACTGGACAAATATCTATAGCTCTAAAGGTTTTATTTGATTTTTTTATAAGATTCAACATAGTCTATGACATACTTGAGTTTATAATAGACTTGGTCGAGTCGAATTATCCGACGTGACCCTAGCGAGTCCCGACCTGATCCCTTGCTTTAAGACACTCGGTCTAAGCACTTCCTTCTTCAAGAACAAGGACCCTAAACTATCAAGCCTTTCTAATTGTTACGTTTAGTAGGTCACATCTACAATGAAAATGACGTTATTCTTCGTTATAAAGCATATTAGTTTACATGCAAACAAATTGGATTTTCTTGAAGCAATGTTTGGATGGATTGGATTTCTTCTGAAGCAAATAAACCTCCACTCAATTTTATTTCATCCAGATAAGTTATAACGACAGTTGTTTGTCCCTAATAGAAACCCTCAAAAACTAAGAATCAGTTGCACCACTTGATGTTACACAAAACCAAATAAGCACAAGGGGATCAAGGAGGTGAATGTTTTCTAGTTTGCTGGGAATTTGATATGGAAAAAGTGGCAACAAAATGTCAATATTGGTTGTACTACAGCTATAATACCCTAAACCTGACAAAAAGAGAGAGAGAGAGAGTAGCTATAGATGTGGGTTGAAGTTTATATAGGACCTAGCCTTTATGAATACAAACTACAGCTTTACTCAAATCCGGAAAGTATTTTTGGTATTGAAAATATTCATAATGGCTTTAAAATCAATTTTCAACCCCGACAGTAAAATTTGATACTAAAAAAATAGTACAAATATTGTATATATGTGAGCACTTATTTTTAGGGCAAAATGGATAGTCTAAATGATTTGTTGCAATATACAATATTTTTAGAATTTAAAATCCTAATTAATTTCACAACTATAATGTTCAAGCTGAGATGATGAACTTAAAGATTTTTCAACACTTGAATTACAATTTTCAATGAGATATGAAGTGAAGCTTTACTTATTTTGATAGAGCTGCAACACTATTAAACCATTTTCCTTAATTGTGTGACACTTGGACAGGGAGGGTAACATACCCATCAAAATTAGGTGGACATAACCTATTCATCTAGAGAGAAAGAGAAGCTTTAATTGTGTGAAACTTAAACATGGAGGGTAAGAGACCTATCAAAATTAGGTTTAGGACATAACCCATTCATCTAAAGAATAAATAATAAATAATAAATAATGAAAGAGTTACAACAAACCCTATAGAGCATGTAAAACTGTCACTTGTGAACCAATATTCATAATATCTGTGTTTTGAATAGAATGTAGATGAGAAGAGGCCCATCTAGAGAGAGAGAGAGAGAGAGAGAGAGAGAGAGAAGAATGGATGAAGATCTTTTGTGGTTGGTCCCAAAGGTCCCTATCTCAAAGTATTGACCTTATATAAGGGATATTAGGGCCCATCCATGTTATCTTGAAAGTCATGGCCTAAAAAAAGCTAAGGCAGATTCCAAGGGGAATAATGTGTCAAAATATCATTGAGGATTTCTTAATTGATGGGACCCACTAGCCGGCACTCACGGATACAGGTGGGATTGGTTTTCTCGTAGGGTTTGGATTGTCTTTTTGTGGACCCTCAATGCATCATCTTTTTTCAAATCTCCTTGAAAACATGACTTCAAATTGAGGTCTAGCTCAAAACTGAAACCCCAACTTAGGATATCGATGTATTTTAATATTTTTGTTTGGAAATATAAGTAATAAAACCATTTGCTTTTTTTTTTTGTTGTTAATCATCGACAATAGTTAGATGTGAAATCAGGTGGCTTGAGGGGGAGTCATTGGCTAAACACAAAATTTAAAATATAATTTCTTGAACTATTTAAGCTAAAGGTGTATAATATAGCTATCTAGTCGCCCTTATTGACCTCCAAAATTTGTTCGAAGTCCAATAGGAGAACATGATTTCAAAGAAAAAAGTTTTATTCCAAAAAATTAAAGAAAAATGTTTTTATACTTCCCTTACAACATAGAAGATCTATGCTTCCCTTACCATCCAACAGTCTAATTTTGATCAAGAGAGCCACTCATCGTTTTATCTTAGATATGACATTTCAAAGTATTTTATTTTTATTTTTTATTTTTACAAATTGTATGAATATGAAATTTGGTACATGCCATCTTTTCATTGGGGTGCACCTATAAAAAATATTATAAATAAATTTTTGATAAAATATAATGACCCCTTTGAAACTTTCAGGGGTATTTTGGTTATTTTTTTTGTTAGAAATATATATATATATATATATTATTATATTTTTCGCTAGTGCAAGTTTAATAGAGGATTGGATGTCGAAATTTTGATCTTAAAATAACTTATAGAAAAAAATTAAAAATAAAATAGTGTAGAGATATGACATTGTGATTGGGGCAATCTTAACCCTTCATTCAGAATGAACGGTTAGTTAAGGGAAAGTATATAAGTTTTATGTTGTAGAGGAAGCATAGAAAGCTTGCCCAAAATTTAAATCCAAATTCAATTTTCATAACATATGGGCCTTTTCTTGTTAGTTCTAAACAGATATAAGATTGGTGTTGTAAACAACCTTAAATAAAGTTTGGGGATTTGATTTCAGACTGCAAGATTCATGGATCATCACGTGTTTGATCGACAGGACAATTGCTTGGATCATTTGTTTTTGGAAAATGGTTTGATCGGGCCGCAACCCTTCAAAATAAGCAAAGCCTCACTTTATAACTCATTGAAAATTATAATTCAAGCTTTAAAAAACCATTACATCGATCATCTTGTTGGCTTGAACATCATGGTTGTGAAAAAATAAATGCTTTCATGCTCTAAAAAATGGTTATTGTCGCAATTTATCTAGATCGCTCATTTCGCACTAAAAATAAATGTTCATATATTCATAGGATCTGTACCATTTTTTGAGTTTTGAATTTCATTGTCGATATTGAAAATTGATTTTAGAATCATCATGGAGATTTTCATTGGCGAAAGTGCTTTTTGATCGAAGATTCGAGGTAAGGCTTTATTTTGTTTTCATAAAGCCTAGGCCTTAAAGAAACCTCATTTGTTTTCATAAAGTGCATTTTTGGATGAGGACCCTTCTTTTTTCCATCAAAATTTCCATAAAGGCAAATTTGAATTGTTTGAATTCCAATTTCCTGCCTAAAACTCTTTTTAGAAAGATTTAAATGTAAGGTATTCAGCATAAGAGTGACAAGGTCAACTTACCATTATATTTTATTATTTTTAAATTTTTTTTTTTTGGGTATATCAGTGGGGATTTGAGACGTAACCCTTTTTCATTAATAAAATAAGGAAAATGTCGTATAATTCATGTTTACTTTACAGTCTTACTAATAGAGATATTTGCCACAACGTATGAGAGAGAAAGAGAAAGTCAGGAGGCCTTTTCCTGCACACAGCAGCTTCGAAACCGTGACAACGTTCTTTTGCTAAACAGTCTTCAATCATGTTGGCTTCAAGAAAACATACGAAATTTTCCTAGGTTCTCGATCGACCATTGGCTGCGATTATTGTTATTTTGTGTATGTTTAATGTTTAATTGCTTTTGTTGGTGTATTCCAGTATTTAAAAGCCCCAGATAATTTTTTTTCATTTTTTTTTTTTTAATATTTTTTAGGTTGCAGATAATTAAAGTGATTTGGTTATCCAACATAATATCAGTGGATAGACGACCTACCTGCCACAATCAGAATCTATAAACTCGAGATATGATCAGTCCATATGGTTCCCAAATAGTAACTAACACTGTAGCCCAACAACATAAAAGCATAACTCGAAAGTAGACGGTTGAGATTCTCCAGGCACAAGAATCCTCGATGGGCAGAGTATTTCCAATATGAGGATTAAACTAACATACCATATATATATATATATATATATAGACAAAGTTAGATAGAAATGGAACTTGAGATGTTGTATTATGAAAACCCAACCTCTGTCGTCTTGATCAAGCCCGATTCATCAGGATTATACTTCTCTTGGAAATAAAAAAGAGTTGTTAATGGATCTCTTGCACTCCACGTTACCTGGAAAAGTATTTGGTGAGCTGACTCGTGCATCCGCCCTGATTTTTGAGGAATTTAAGACTCGAAAGAAGTCCTAAATCAATTAAGTCTATTGTTACCATTTGCATGTTTTGGAGCTTAAAAAATACGCAAATCTCGTGATATTTGAATAATTAAATAGCTGGACTAAAACAAAATAAAGATAAAACCATGTTTAATGCTCAAAATTCAGTTAATGATGGTGGGAGTCTGTGGTTAGGGTGAGCAATGGGCCAAGCAGCCTAGCCAAGCCCGGCCCGACTCTAAAGTAGGGCCTAGGCTACAAAATGTGGTCCCATGGCTAAGCTAGGCCGGTTCAGTCGGCTCTTTTTTTTTTCTTGTTTTTTCTTTTATTGTTTTAGTTATCTTTTGCCTAGCCCGTCCCTAAGGCTGTCTATAGGGGGACAACGGCTGGGCCAGCCAGGCCAGAAGCCTGGCAGGGCCAGAGCCAGGCCTGTCCTGTTGCCACCCTTATCTACAGTTTAGACGTTGGAACTGCAAAATTCCTTTGCATCTAAAATCCATCGAAACTATATAATGGAGGGTGAACTCACTAACGTGCGTGCAAACCATCCAAATCCTACCTAAGTTAATTATATTTTGTTTTTTTCTTACTGCAATTTAGATTTGTTCATGATTTTCTACTTGTGTCAGAAATTCTTGACATTCTCTCTCAAGAAGGAAAGAAGCAAGAACTAATATAAACCAGTGCTTTAAAATGGGGATTGGATCGTTGGATACAAATTGTAACTAGTGGGAAACCAGTAAGGGAAGAAAACCCCCGAATCACAGTTCTCAGTAATTTTTTTCTTCTCAATTTTTTTACAATTTTTTTTTTTTTTCTGATGAACAAGATCTGAACCAACCAATTTCGAATTCCGATGACCAGTTTAAAGTTTGAACTTATGATCAGTAAAACAACCTCAAAAAGGAGAGAATGGAATGACAAACAAAATTTTCGACGCTGAAACGATATCTCGAAGTACCAATTTTTAAATTTTAAATTTTCTAACTGAATTTAAAAAAAGATTTTGAAGCCATCATAAGATTTTCGATGCTGAATTGATGTCTCTAAGTAAATTTTATAGGTGTACCTGGCCTCTACAGTATAAGGAGGCAACCTTATACAAACCTCACACCCTCAAAAAATCTATCGGAAAATGTTGTTTTAATATTGAAAAACCCTCTAATTAATTATCTTGACATCGAAACGTATGAATATGAAAAGAAAAAAAAAGATTTCGAGTCTTAGAAACAGTGCAACTTGCAACACATTATCTAGACCGTCAATTTTCAAGATTTTTATATCTATAGATCTACTTAATTTTAGCCACTTTTGGAGCTTAAAATTTTATAATTAAATATAAAAATAGATTTTGAGATAATCGTAAATTTTTTTTTATGTTATAATAAAATTTGGAAGTGCACCTTCATTGAATTGTTTAAGGTCACAACCTTACAGCAACTACACCCTTTTGATAAAGCCCTCGCTAGATGACTATAATATCCTTTAGTTATTCAATTTTAGTAACACTACTAAGAATTATGATAATAACCATGGTTGTTCAAGGTTAGCAATATGAAGCTCACTTCTTGTCATCATAAACCCTCGTCGCGTATTGCTAACCTTGAACAACTAGAGGCATTATCGTACTTATGTGGGCCAAGTAACTGAGATTCGAGTAAGGGTAATTTGGTCATTATATTTTAAAGATACGCATGACTGAAATGACATTAAAAGTACCCATGTTAATGTTAAACAAGACGATTTGACCATCTTAATGGTTTTGTAATGTGGTTTGACCATCTAATTGATATTTTCCCAACCATCAATCCGTCTATTCTAACCTAAAAAGAAGCCCATTTATCGAAAGAGAACAAGAATAAAAGGGAGGACTTTATATGCCTACTTCTACAGACTTTGCATGTGTAATATGCCTTAAAAACCTCGTTAATGGGATTCTTAGGGGTTCAAAATTTGGAGTTCTTCCATTTTTTATTTTTTTATTTATTTATTTTTATTTATTTAATTTTTTTTTTTTGAAATTTGGAGTTCTTCCTTATTCAATGAAAGATCATTTTCCAAAAAAGAAAAAAGAAAAGAAAAAGGAGATAAGAGAGAGATTCGGAGTGCTTATAATTGTAGATGTTATCATCCAACAAACGGACACTCCAAAATTGACGTTTTCAGGAAAGTGCAGATCTAGAGTTTAAAGAGCTCAAAAAAAAAAAATAAAAAATAAAAAAAATAAAAAAAAAATAAATCAACGACGGCGGATACACCCCAGGCATTTGACCCTCTCTAATGTGTCATATGTCTTCTCCTCCTCTCCCTTTAAAGGGGGAGGAAATGTCCAACTCAAAGACTTGATCGAGAAATTGATGAAAGCCGGGTGGCGCTTGATCCACTTCTCTCAAATCCCTCAACTGTTGAAACTAACCTCTTAGGCTCCCATTTACTATAATGCATAATTTGACAGTGAAATTCAGATTATTCCAGCCACTCCCATCTTCCAAAATTAACATTGAACTTAATACACAAGGTCCACTGGTTTAGATCAATGTTCGCAAAATCGAATAGGAACAGTTATCCGGGCATTGGGCTGAGAGCAATTAGAACTAGAACCGGACTAATCGGGGTGGTTAACCGGACTAACCCGTCAAGTAGATTTTTTATTTTTTTTAAATGGATAACCCCTCCCCACCCCTCTAAAAAAAAAAAAAACTTAGATTAAGTGTATAATATATTATTACATACATTTATCTCACAAAAAAATAAATAAAATTGAAACAATTTTTTATATAAATTAATATTTGAATACTATGTTCATTTACATGATCCGAAACAAGTCACATAAATCTTTTTGTTTCCTAGAATGACGTCTCATAATAAGTTTACAACATCTTCTCACAAATGTATTACCCCAAGGCAAATATGTACTCTAGATATTCAGGTGTTGCAACTAGACAAAAATATTACATTAGTCCATGCTTATTACTAAAAAATATAAGCATATATATATATGCTCGTGAAAAGTTTATATAGAACCAAGGCTCTACACAATCAAATTTAAGCCTGCCTCAAAAATTTCACTAGAAGAGGTTCTTTTGATGCCTAAATATTTTCAAATTGATCATCTCATCATCAACGTGCATGGGCAAGAGAAAAAAATGGATTGCAAGCTTTGGAAACAACTTATTTTGTAATGCTTTTTTAGACCTTCAATTTTCAAGTTTTCATAAATGTTGATCTTCGCTATTTTTGAAGCTTTAAACTTTATAAATAAATATGAAAAAATATTTTAAAGCTATCACAAAGATTTTCAATAGTGAAACCATATTTCTCGACATTATTTGAAGATAGGCTCTAATTTGATCGTTTAGAGCCTAGGCTCTATACAAACCACACCCATTATGTTTACGCACTCTAGTTTTAAGTTTTACACCACTTCAAGATACAGCTAATCACAATTAAAAATAATGGAAAAGAAATTGATCCACCAACTTTTACGTGTCATATGTAAAAGACAAGATGTCAAAAGGTATAGAGGTTGATACATATAGATTTTGTCACATAAATCAAAACAACATATTTTTATCAAAATAAATAATTTTATAAAAAAATATTATTTTATTAAAAAAAATAGAAAAACTCTTCTCATATTCATCAAAAATAATAATTTTATTAAATAAAATATTTTTTTAGAAAATCGATTTCTCAAAAACTCCTAAAATTGAACAACATTTAAAGCAAAAAACAACCGTCAATGTTTGGATAAGCGAACAAATCAACAAACAAGCATCATAAAAGCTTCTATCACCCTTTCAAATGCACTAAAAATCATTAAAAAAAATATACGGCATTTTTTATTTAATTGAAAAAATTTGAGGAAAATTCAGATATGTGAAATCGAGCAAGAAAAAAATTCTTATAAAAATATTTACTCAATAATAAATAAACATACCTAATTTATGTGATAAATGAAGCCTTGATGATCAAAATACCAAATCAATTTGATGAAAAACGACCAAAAAATCAATCCAAAATCTGTTTTTTGGGATCGAACACATGTTCTTTGAGCAGCAAAAAATCAATCCAAAATCTGTTTTTTTGGGATCGAACACTTGTTCCTTGAGCAGCAGCTTTTCGAGCCAAAATCAACCCCCAATCTTTTATTTTTTGAACAAATTGAAAGAGGTATATGCTAGATGATTCGATTAGGGCTTAAAAACCCTCAAATTTCAGCAAAAACCATTGGCCATTGAAAAAGGTATTTTGATGAAATGGCAGAAATTTCAAAAGGCGTGAAAATCCACCATTTCAATCTACAAAATCTCTTTATTTTTCAATCTTGGATTCGAATTTGCTTGTTTTATAAACAATAAATAGTGTTCTACAACCATAAAGCATCAAACGAAAATCGTCAAAAAATGGCAGAAAAAAGAAGAAAAAAAAGCTGAAAAAAATCAACTTGTAAATTCCTGCATCAAATAACAACTTCAATTGAAATAACGGGTGTTATTTTAACTATACCGTTATTTGTTCACAAAACCCGTTATATCCACTAACCGGTATGGTTTGTTGAAAAACCGACTGGTTTGACTAAAACACAAAAGGTTTGAACCCTAACCGGCCGGTTTTGTGCTTGAAATTTTATGGGGTTGTACCCTAGGCTAGGACCTAATTGGACTAAGAACCCTATCGGTTCCAAGCTAACCGGCCGATTTTTCTGACAATGGTTCAGATAGACATTCTCTCCAAATCAAATTTATACATAATACCAAATATCCCAAATCTGCACCAATTCAGTCCTACATAAAAAAAACAAATTGAAAAAAGGCCCGAAGACATTATCCCAAACATGGCCAAAGACCGTGCCTCCAATTTCCATCTCAAATGGTCTTTCCACAGACACATAGCTACCAGGCGACATATATAAGAAATCCAGATGAAAGATTTTTGAAGTAATCAAGGGCATCTTTGATTGGTGGAAGAGGAAGCTTAGAAGCGTCAAGCAGAGACTTCCAAAGACTTTTAAAACAGCATAGCACTTCCCATTTAACAAACATAGGACGTACCATTTGACAAACATGGGAAGTGCTACAGTACTGGAAGCCATGGTTTCTGGTAATAAAACACACCGTCACAAAAGCTGCAAATATTTTAGAAGAAATTTACAATGAGTTCTTCAAGCATGGCAACTCACTCTTCATTGCCTTCACGGAAATCTAGGACACAAGATTGCTTCTTCTCTAGTGTTAGCCATTCCTTAAAAAGGACTCTGTATCAAGGTCTGTACGTGAATGGACACAGGACTTCCGCCTTTTACACATTCTTCCCGAGGCAAGGATGTTCTAATACCACACTTTGAGCCCCATTCCCTTTTGCCCTTTTGCCCAAAGGAAGTAGAGTAGAAGCAAAGATGTCCAGTTGACATCCCCAAGGTTTCCATGTTCTTCCATTCTATCAATAATTTTCCTTACTCCTTGAGCAATAGTCTTGATCAGTATGACATTCCCAAATGGTGTCACTTTTTAATACCAAATGGATGACCACGGTGGACTGTTAGTGGCATATCCCACTTCCTTTTGTCTCCCTTGGTGTTTGATGTTCTTGTTCTTTACGGATATAGACCTCCGTATGTCTGTTTCATTTCCTCCGCAACTTGAGGATACTCATTCAATCTTCAATCAAATGTTGATTGAAAAAAAAAAAAAAAGTTCCTCAAGAATTTAAGAATTGGCCAGCTGCTAGTTCAAAGGAAAACCATCAAAAGCCAACCAACTCTCCTCAAAGCTCAGATCTTCAAACAGCAAACCTCAAATATAAACAAGGTGCGACCTAGACCCCCAGATTTCTGACTCAAAGAATGGTCTTAACAGTAAGGGGGTGTTTGTTTTGTTTGAAAGTTCTCTCCCGGTGAGAACTTTCTCATGAGACAGGTCTGCCCCTGGGAATGTGCTTTCCTATCTATAAGGATATGAATGCGCTTTCCTATCGATTAGGGTATGAAAGCGTTTTTCCACAAAACTGCAATGGCTGAGCGCTCATGGAAGCTGCTTTCTCACGGCGTCCACCGCTTTCACAAGAAACAAACATGGAAAAGCAATTTTCTGCAGGGCAACTTCTCTCATGGAGGGAACTCACCGAAAAACAGATGTATAAAAGAGTGGATTAGACAAAATATGCCTGATGGTTTCAGACCCCATTGTGTTTTCCCAGACTTGAAAGGGTCAAACCAAAATTGTCAAGATCCAATTTGAAATTCAACAGCCTTAAGTGAATTTGATTAGTGTCTGGAAAGCTCATACTAGTGAATCGACTAAACTGAGTTCTTACATTTACTTTTTGTTTTATGGTTCATTTGTTTTAAATAAAGAGGATGTAAAACAAATTTTGGCTTTTGGTCAAACTTAAGGCCATGTAGAGAGCCTATAAGAGATCCATTGACACCCATGCTTCAACCTACACTGAAAGCTGTACCTTTCAGTAACCCAAAAGCATTAAACAAGCCTTATGCATGTTGAGCAAATATTTTTTCAAAGCAACCCTAGATTTCTTCAGAAAAAACATCATAAGAGCAAAATGGATAGTACAATATGCAAATAATGAAACTAATTAATAATATCTAACAATTATTAGTTATTGTTCATTATCTTTTTTCATTTTTGATTCAGTGAAGTTCTTTGTTTCCTTCTTATTCTATTTAACACTTTTCAATTTTTATTTGTGAACCCGGTTGAGCTAACTGGGTTACATCATTGGTTAACGCCAGGAGCTCATCACGTGATTTGGTCTTGCAGATAACATTACATCTCACAAGAGGAAATTTGCATCAGGAAGAGAAAGAAAACTAGCATTTAGTAATTTATAGGATAAGTTTAGAGGAAAAAAAGATTAACAAGAAAATGACTTGTGAGTAGGTCCTCAAGGACATACATGGAATAAATCCTCTCGTGGCATCCTATGAACAAGAACCCACTCCTACAAATGTGTACAGCTCTAGGGTTACAAAGGTATCACTACGGATGAATCTCCCACTAGCCATGCATGTATACGTGTATAAGAGGTGGTTAAATGATCACTCCTTTCTAGGGGCACACCTATATCTGAGGTGCCATTTCATATTGACAAGATGAATATTAAATTTTCCTTTCTAGGGGCACACCTATATCTGAGGTGCCATTTCATATTGACAAGATGAATATTAAATTTTCCTTCCTAAGGGATCATCCTTTGCAAGTAGAGTTCCAAACCTGCCTACAATCACATATCTAGCCCTCCATGATCTAATTGTTTCTTTTTTGCTGGGCGCAGGGGTATAACTTTTCTATCATGCATGTCGTATCTTCTTCATGGGCCAATTGCCACTTCTTAATGGATTCACTTGGACTTCCCAAGAGATCCTTTCAGCCACCCATGCATAGAAGCATGCATCCAAATAATCTCTTTTTTTCTTCTAAGTTTCCCCTTTCCAAGAAAAAAAAAAAAATCTTCCAAGTTAAAGGCGATCTCCATGAGTTAAATCCCTTCTGAAATTTACGTTTTCATCCAAAATAAGAACTCACAATCATGTGGAACAGTGTAAGTGTAGAAAACCTCAACCAACTATCCAAATCATCATTTTAGAGGAAACCTCTCAACAACTATATGTATAATTGAAGAACAGGGATATCTCTATTAATCAATTATCCTTAGTAGGGGGAGGTGATTGGTCCATCACTAAAAATAAGTGGCTGATTACATCCCATAGAATCAACCATTTTGGAAACCAAACGATGCAACTTGAATTCTATGGCTACAGATTTCTGATAAATGCTTGAAGAAGTAACCAGAAGCATTTCCAAACTTCGACGAACTAAAAGAAGTCTATTAAAAGCTCTAAAACCATGGGAAACTACTATTTTCTTATTTTTCTTTTACCTATCTATCAAACTTCACTACCAAACACATGAAAGGCAAGATCCATCTGGATCATAAAATTACAGAGAGAAATACTTGCTTCACTTTTTAAAAGAGCATGCATACGCAACTGAGTTCTCATTCTCATTAGCTTTCAAGGAACTTCTTTACTTTCTCAGTAAAATGCAAAACCAACCATCAAACCCCAACACTCAAAATTTAAGAATTCTTGAAACAAGGGAGCCTGATATAGCAAATGTTACCGTAGAAAAGAAAAGAAAAAAAAGAAACTACCTCTAGAGTAAATTTCTCCTTGACTTTTAGATCTTCAAAGCACAATCACTTGTCAATTTCCATTGCTTGAGCAGCTTTGGCCTCTCCCAAAGCCGACAATTTGGTCTTCAATTTTTTCTTCCCAACTTGAAAACCACCCGTGCCCTTCTTCTTCTTCTTCTTATCACTCCCATCAATCTAAACAGTAAGGCCATAAAGAACGAAAGGCGATAAGAAAAAATGAATACCAAAACTAAGAACTCGCAGAAGAGAATCTCAATGAATAAAAGCTTTCTTCAAAAGAAATCACCAATTATGAGTCCACTTAACTTATTGCAATTCAAAATCAAACACCAAAAGACGTCTTGTATTTGTAAATAAAGTAAAAGGATACTCTTTCAGTTATGAACAATTGTCTCTATGTGTGTGGCAATAATGATGGAAAAAAATAAAAAAATGTAAACCCAGAAATTCATTAGATAAGGAATGAAAATAATATAAAACTCCAAGAATTAATGCATCTCAAGAATCTGAAAATTAGAAAGAATCCGTTTAAAACCATATTTGGAACTCCCAAAATTACAGAGTACAAGAATAACACAAACCCTATATAAAAAACTAACATAAACTCTGTCATTAAAAACTCACAGAGAAAACTAAAGACCCATAATTTTCCATTGAAAAGGAAACAAGAACACAATAACTTACCTTCATTTTCGCCTTATTTGCCTGCAACTTCATTGCCTTCTTTTCCTTTTCCTCTTTCTCTCCTGCAAAAGGAAATCAATTAAAAGAAAAAAAAAGCTTAAAATGGAATCATAAAAAAATTTGAATAAAAGAATACTCCAACATAGAAGACTTATTTACTCCTAAGATCGAATTCATGCTGCTTCTTTCTACGTGCTAAGCTATTCTTCTTCGACATGAATACTTTCCTACTTCAATTTGTCTTCTAGAGATTAAAGTTGCAAGGATTTGAGTTATGAATCTTACACAAAACTGAACTCAAAAGTTTTGGAACTAGGGTTTCGCTCTATTTTTCGAGCGCTTGAATTGCGTATTGGTCGTCCCAAAAGATACTATACTCTCGTGGGAGTATATTATCAATTTACTCCCTCAGGTAAAAATCCAAATTTTTTTTTGTTCATTAAGTGGGGATGAAAGGCCCTCTCTTTTTTGAATTAGTTAGTGGTTTTTTGAAGCTATCAATGGTATGGAAGCTACAATGTGCATCTAAGGTACGGAGTGTGCTATTGCGGCCTCTATGATTAATTTTTAGGACTAAATGAATCCTTTCAAACCCACATTAGCATAGAGAGAGAAAAAAATAATCTAATGAAAAGAAAATTTCTCAAGATTGAATCATTTTTTTTAGAATAGTAAACTAAAAATTCATTTTTTTCTTTTGAGAACAATAATCTAGTGATTCTTGGTGGTTTCCAAAATTTCATATTGAAAAAATCCTCCCTTTATTTCTCTCTAAGGATGTAAAATTTTCATTCTGTTCCGTCTCTCATATCCTTTCTCTAAAAATCCTATCATTTCTTACTTTCATATCCTTTAAAATCATCCACCTTGTTCTTTTATACTCACATTCTCTCCCTAGAAACCCAACTCCATTCTTGTCTCCTCTCATATTCTCTCTGCAAAACTAAAATTAGAGAAGAAAAAGAGATAGAAATTAAAGGAGAAGAGAAGAAAAAGAGATAGAAATTAAAGGAGAAGAGAAGTCAAAGAAGAGAGAAAATCATATTCTTGAGGTTTCTAAAGGTATGATAGTATTTTTTTTTTTATCTTCTCTAGTTTCTTTCTCTTTGTCTTCTTTGATTTTAGTTTTAGAGAGAGTATATGAGAGGATGCAAAAAATGGATAGTATTTTTAAAGAGATGATTTTAGAGGAGAGATTGAGTTGCGCTTTTAGAGAGGGAATGTGAGGGTAGAAAGAATGAGTTGGATTTTTAGCAAGAGAATGTGAGAGGAGGGAAGAATGTGTTGGGTTTCAAACGAGAATATGAACGGGGAAAAAAATGAGAAAAAAAGAAGAGAGATTGGAGAAAAGACTTTTAAGATTTTGTTTTTAAAAGATGTTATTGTATATCATGAGCCCATTTATCTTTCTTACCAAAAGGTCATAATTATTCTTAGTTATTGAATCTCAAATTGAATGGTTAGAGTCTGATACGGAGTTTGAGAAATTTTTATTTTTTAACTTTGACTCTAGTCTATAATATGTTTACAACCACCCGATTGGAAATTTGATGGATAAGAATAAACGCGATCTCTTTGTGCTAAAAGTAAATAGTATTAGAAAGTTTATTGAAAATAAGGTTGGGGTTGGGGTTGTGGTGGTAGCATCATTTATGCGGCAGCTAAGGTCTTGGCTTATATTCCCACCTAACACTTTAAAAAACCACTTACAATTTTAAAAAGTCACTTATAATTTAAAAAATGGATAGGGTGGACAGGGACTCGTCATCCTCACTGAATTACCCAAAAAAAGAAAAGAAGATTAAATAATCTCAATCAATTTGCCTCTCTATAAAAAAAAAAAAGTAAAAAAATAAAAAAAAAGTAAAAGAGTGGAAGTCGAAATTTTAAGGTTTCAACCTTATGTAAACTTTTTCCAACTTCAAATGTCCCAAAACTATTAATTTCTTATTCCAAACATTTCCACGTGTAACCATATGCAAATCCAATAATCTCATATTTCATAATCTATCTCATATTTCATAATCCAATAATCTCATATTTCTCTTACATTATTTATATTCAAATTTTAACATAATATAACCAAAATTCTCCTACACTATCCACATTCAATATGATATAACCAAAATTCCATTACATTATTTACATTGTATATGGTACGGAATAATGCATGATTCCTAACTTTAAGCCTAATGCTCTTTCCGAGTAGATTTGGGAAGTCTTGATTAACTTCATGTAGCTTCATCAGATTTGGGTTCAAATTTTATAATTAAAAAAATATGTAAAGTTCATCAAAATGCACTTAAAAGTTGAACTATATAGCATTTTATCCTAGGTGTAATTCATTAAATTTCAAGACTCATTTTCACAAGTCATTTGATGAGCAACTTGAAATTTGATAAAAAAAATGATGTGCTATTTGAAATTAGATAAAAAACAATACTTGAGATGTTGAATGTTTCAAATCTCAGGTATAGTGTGATAAATTTCCCAAAAATTCTACGTACGTGCTGGTTTTATCCTATGAGGGAGAACTAAAGCCACCTTCCGTCATTTGGTAAATTTTGAGAGCGGTCCAACGACTAGCAGATTTGGAACATTGGCTTCTAAGTAAGGGTGGCAATGGGCTAGGATACGACCTGGGACTTGAGGGGTAGACCTGATCTGGGTCCGGGTACAAATTTTGGACCCGAACACTTTTCGAGTCTGGGTTTTGGTGCGATCGGGCCCTGGTCCGAGTCCTCCGGGTCCAGGTCCGGCCCACCCCACCCCCACTTCTAAGCTGTGTTTCCTTTGCTTGTGGCAGACCTAAGCAATTCCAAATTATCTGGGAACTGGAGACCCTGAGAGAGATTGGGAACTTTGGGATGACTAGGTTGTGCCTTGAACTCTGGCAATATATTGCATGACGTCATAAATAAGAAAATTTAGGAAAATTGTTTCATGTGGGCTGGATCGTATTTCTACATATGCGGTCCAGAAAGTGTAAAGCATCCATTTTAAAGATGGATGTAAGTAGGTGTTCCATCTAAAAACAAATGGAAACTAATGGTCCAAATGTTTTTTTACTAAAATTATTATTTTTAGTTTTTAAAATTTATTTATCTTTTCGTATTCATGATCTCCATGCTAGAGATTACATGTCTTTAAAAATTAACTCTTAAAATCCATCTTAAAAATAGATTTATTAAGAGGCCTGCATTTCTATATATGTGGGCTTGGCCGCATAAAAACCGGGTCCAAAAATTTATCTTTGATTTTAAAATTTAAAATCATAGTTGTTTTATTTTATTTTTAACTATTTTATGTCATGAGATTACGATTGGACTTTTGAGAATAATATTACATAATTTTTTATAATTTCTATTTATGGTAATTATTTAATATTTTAGTGTAGACAACCCTACTCCGGTTAAAAAAATTCTCGGACGCCAGCAACCCTAAAACCATAAGACCTAGATCTATTCACCAAACATCACAACTTTGTAATCCTAGACAACCCTGATCTTAAGAAACTACTTTATGCACCAACATGATATCTAGAAACTCCAAAACCGAAACCGTAAATTCGAAACACCATAGATCCCTCGAAACTCATTCAATTAGGTCAAACTTGGTTCTAAATTGTATAGGAGCTTGTAAACTTTTCAAGGTTCCAAGAATTACTCAAAATTGATACATGATTTGAAAGTTATCCAGGAAAAAGTTTATATAAGGTTACAATCTTATAACGTAGAGCTACGTATGCACCTCAAAAATTTATCGGAAAAGGTAGTTTTAATGTTGAAAAAAACCTTTGATTGATCATCTCGACATCAATATGTATGACCATGAAAAATAAAAAGATTTCAAGTTTCAAAAATAGTTCATTTTACAATATATTATCTATACCGTCCATTTTCAAGATTTTCATATGTTTATAGTTCTATTTGATTTTAACTATTTTTAAAATTTAAAATTTTATAATTAGATATAAAAATAGATTTTGAAATAATCCTAAAAAGATTTTATATCAAAATTATATACCTTCATAAAATTTGAAGACGCAACTTACCTCTATAGCTACGGATGTATCCGTATGCCAACTGCACCCTAAACAAAATTGCATACAAAGATACCATTTTTGTCCTTGTGACTCTACCGGAGTCCCGTAGTTGCTGGCATGAGTTTGGTACACTCACATTGCCATTTTCACCTAGTTTTTCTCTGAAGACTCCTTGAGTGCGACCTTGTCAAAGTATTGTGTTACCTACCTATGTAGGCGTAGTAATGGACCCGGACCTAACTTGGGACCTGAAGGGAAGTCCCGACCCAAGTCCAGGTATGGGTTAAAAAACTGGACATGTTGGAGTGTTAAGGTCCAAATCTTGAAACTAAACACTATGCAGGTCTAGGTCTGGATCCAATCGGGTTTAGGTCTAGGACCCACATTATATTTTTGAGTTCGGTTTTGTGTCCAGACCTGTTGCCACCCCTAAGCTTATGACTCCAACAATGCTAAAAAATGCTCCAGAAATGCTCGAATTAACTACTAGCCCCCACACTGCGTTACTCGACCTTATTCATGCGTGAGGTAACCATAGTCTTGCTACGATTAACAACTTAGATTAAGTATTGCCGAACCTCATGATGAGGTCTCTGACTCCATTCTCACCAAAAAGATAGAGACCCAAATCCTATTGACTTACCACGCTACTTACCCAAAAAGCGACTACCCCGGGAGGAGGGGGAGAGGGGAGGAGAGCAATTATACATCCCATTCCCTATAAGTTGACCTTTTCCCAGTTATTTTAGGCTCTAAACCTGCTCATTTTGCCTTACCCTACTTCAAATCCTAGAAGCCCTAGCTTTGACCTAGACCCAACCTTAGAGTTCCTGACTTCCCTGCAACTCCAAGGACCTTAACGCAGCCCTCCCTAGCCTCTAAATAACAAATAAAGCACCAAAACTTGAACAAGTAACCCTAAACTGTACCCAATTTATGCTTTCGCCCCTCAAAACCCTAGAACTCTAGATTCAGTTATACCTTAGCCCTGAACCTCCTAGAACTCTTTGCAACTCCATGGAACTCAACCAGCCCTCTCCAAACTTCAAACAACCAAAAAAGCCGACTACAGACTATCCTAGGTGTCCCCTGGACTATTGAGTCCCGCACCACCATGAACTCTCAATCAATCAAAGTCATGTCTTTGGTTTAGTTCTCTGAAAGACAAATGGAACGGTCCCCCCACACTGATTGCTTTAACTCATTTCCTAGCTCTGGGTGCTATGCGCCCGACTTACAAGTAGGCCCATTGTCTTCCTTTCTCAATTTATTTATTTTTCTATGTGTATTTGCTTAATCTTTTCCCGAAACTCTTTCAAATCCCTCTTATGTTTTCCAAGGTTTTCTAAAGTTTATTTATTTATTTTAGGCGCTTTTAACCAGCACGGCCACTGGATCACTAAAGAGGTGACTGTGAGGTCGGCCCCTACCGTGGTCCAAAATTTGATGGCACCCTAGAATCTACCCTTTGAACAATGAGCTTATACACCAAACCAAGGCTGAGGTATTTTGCCCTAATTTCAGCATATAAACATTTAGATAAAAGACTATTTTTTAAAAAAAATTCCTTGCAATTTTAAAAAAATACTTGCTTTTTTTCATAAAAACTTGAGATGGGACTGCGACCTTCCTTACAGGCTTGAGAGAGGGAATCTTGGAAGCGGTTTCAGGTTGAGATCAATATACACATGTTGAATGTGCTTAGAGATAGGAGTTGAAGAAGCAATGTGAGGAGAAAGATAATCTTAGAGATAGGAGTTGAAGAAGAAATTAAGGAGAAATATAATCTAGGAAGCATTGTCAATATCCTAGACAGAGATTTTAGAAAAACTTATAAGGAAAGTGGAGTCATGAAGAAGAATTCAAAATTCACACTCTTCCTTGTTATTTTTCTATTGAAATGAGTGAATCTTGGCAGCAAATTAGGAGCAAACTGCTCATTTCCATTTGACAATTATATTATGTCTAAATGGTAAAAGGATCACATGTTCATTTAAGAGATCCAAAAATAGTTTTAAAAACAATGGTTAGAAAATGATTGCCTTAATTGCCTGTCTTTGCTTGGGATACTTACACAAGAGATTTGACATGGGCGCACTCAATATAAAGTTTGATACTTATAATTCAATTATTTAGTTTAAGAAAAAGTTTATATAAGGTTAAGGCCCTGAATAATTAAACTAAGCCGCACATCAAAAAATCGCTACAAGAAGTTATTTTTATGTTGAAAAACCCTTAAATCCAATCATCACGGCCTTTAGATATATGGACGTAAAAAAAGAAAAGAAAAAAAGACCTTCAAGTCTTGGAAATAGTGCAGCTTGTAATGCATTTTCTAGACCATCAATTTTTTAGATTTTCAAGTGTTCATAGATCTACTTGATCTAAGCTTTTAAATTTTATAATTAGGGATGAAAATAAAATTTCAAGTCATTATCAATATTTTTAGTACTAAAACAACATCTTTCGATACTATTTGAAGGTGCACCTTACTTTGATTGTTTAGGCTCTAGCCTTATAAAAACCACACCCTTTAGTTTATTTGGTTATATAAATTGCCTTGTATACTTCTACTAGCAAATCCAATTCTTTAGATAATGGACTGTGTAAAATATTACAAGGGCATGCCTGGTCCTGTGAATCATTCACATTAAAGAATTGACTTGGTTAAGTGGTCCTCTATTTTATTTCAGTGGAGCTTTCTCTTCCTTAAGAGTAACATATCCATTTCTCTTTTTCTAATGATGTCAACTTATCATCTCATTTACAAGCACACGCTACTATTTATTATATTTAATATTATTAATATGCATTTATACTAATATGTAACGGATCGGATCTTATTGGGCTCGGACCCAGTTGAGTCGACTATTGGGTCCACGGGTCAACCTGACCCCTATCTAAAAGACTGACTCGCTAAAGATACAACAGATGAGCTTGTGCTTGTACTCTCACAGGAGTACACTGTATAGTTACTCCCTCAAACAAAAGAGCTACTTGGGATAATTTTTACAGACTCAAATTTTGCAATCCACTTAAAATCGCCAAGTGAATAAAAAAAAATGGATTTTCCGCTTAAGCATGGTCAAATGAGTATTAAAAAAAAAAAATTACAGATTTTTTATTTTTAACTATTTTGATCTAATCATATCCAAATATACAATTCGATTTTAGGATGTTATTTTTTTTAAAATTTATTTATTCTTGAGATGGTTAATTTGACGAGGTTATATCCATAAAATGTTAAGTCCTAAAGTACTCCTAAAGATAGGGGTGGCAACAGACCGGGTCAGGTCTTGGTCCTATTACCTGCATCCGATTGAACCCGACCCAAAAATTAAAATATTTATGTATTTAATTATATTTAAATATATTTTATATATTGGGCTCCAAAAAATATTACCGGACTTGGACCAGGAACCAACTCGTCGGGTCCAAGTTTTGGACCCATACCAAGACCCGGATCAGGTCTACATCCCTTGGGTCCTTGGTCGGGTCCTGGTCTATTACCACCCCTACCTAAAAAGGATTTTACCCCAGGGAGTAAGTCATTCGGCAAGCTGTAATCAAATAGAGATATCATTTAATACTATGTACGCGTTTTGTGCTATGCACGTGATTATGGCTGGTTTTATAATGCATATAGATGTAAGTGCATTAATGCTGAAAATCTCATGCCTTAAGGCTTAAAATAAGGGCAACTGGCCCAATATCTAAGATTTGTAACTCAAAGTCCTAGGGCAACTGGCCCAAGGTCTAAGGTTTGAAGTTCAAAGTCCTTCCTTTATTATTATTATTTTTTTTGGTTTTTTTTTTTAACTAACCCGAGGTCAGACCATGGTTGCACTATATATATGAACATGGGCCTATCATGAGGAAGGATATTAGCTAGGGCTTTCAGGTTAACCAGCCTGAGGGACCAATCAAGGAGCTTGTTAACTGGCCATGGCCACAATTAGGGTTTCCATTTTTGCACAGGTAGTGCTGCTAGTCGTGGCTCTGGCTTATGGTAAGAACTTACTGATCCTCTTGACAATAGTGTGATGCATGTTCTGAAAGTAATACTATGGTCAATTTTAAAGAACGAGTAGTTTTGAATATGCGAGGTGGCGACTTTATTTGTAGAAATCAGATTGTAGAAATCTATGCCATCCATCATGGGCGGTGTACATTTGATACTCTCCATATTGTCGAACTAAATTGTAAGGTGTAGAATACTGCAACCTTATTTCTACAAGTAAGGTTACTGCCTCTTATAATCCGCAGTGTTAAAACAAGATGTAGATTAGGATTTGAAATATTTTAGAACATAAAGGGAAGTGTTGAAAAACAAATGTAGATTAGGATTTGAAATATTTTAGAACATAAAGGGAGTTTTAGATTGTTAAAAAGAGTTCGAGGACCTCTTGGTCACTATCAATTTTTTTTTTTTTTTTTTGACAATATATGGTCACTATCATTTCTATCCAAAGCTATATGTATGACATTTTTTTTTTTTTGAGAGAGAGAGAGCCATAATTTGCAAGGGATTTTATATGCTAAATGTTGTTAACAAATTTTAAATTTCTTGAATGACAATTAGCTTATCTAAAAAATATAAAGAATTTTTTTCAAAAAGTCGGTTAGAAAATTAACCAGCTATAGAAAATATTTAATGACTTAAAATGAATAATAAAAAAATAAAAACTTAACTTTTTTATTAAGAATTTAAGATTTATAAACTTTCATAAGCTTTGAAAGTTATAAAAATTATAAAATTACTGCTCATCTAATCTCTCAGCAAAACCCTGCTTAATTTTGAGATTTGTACAGGGGATTTCACATGTGAGGACTTGCCAAAGGATTTGTGTGCATTTTCGGTGTCATCCACAGGCCTAAGGTGTACGCTCGAAAAGTTTTCGACATCGAGCAATACACATGTGGAGTACACGTGCCAATCTTCTGAGATAGTGGTGGAGAACAAAGTAGGGTGGATTGAAACTGATGAGTGTATTCAAGCATGTGGGTTGGATAGGTTTGAAATTGGAATTTCTTCAGATTTATTGGTAGAAGAGAGATTCACACAAATGCTTTGCTCCCCAAACTGTTATCAAGAGTGCCCAAATGTAGTAGATTTGTACTTCAACCTTGCTGCTGGGGAAGGTTTTCTCTCTAGCTCTCTCTTTTTCCTTATCAGTGAGTTTTGGTGCGGTTAATACGAGCCGTCGATATTAAACAATCAAAGTAAGGCGCACCTTCAAACCCTTCTAAAATATTAGTTCTAGTGCTAAAAACCTTCTATGATGGCATGAAAATCTATTTCTAACTCAAATTCAAAGCTCCAACAATAGTACTTACATCTACGAACAATCGAAAATCTTTTAAAATAGATTGTTTAGATAATGTGTTAGAAAATTCACTAATTTTAATAGTTGAAATCCTTTTTCCCAATATTTATTTATACATCTCAAGGTGTAGATGATTAATTGGAGGGTTGCTAGCATCATAACAACCCTTGGGTTTTTGAGGTGCACCTTCTTTGATAATTCAAGATCGGCATATTATATTAATTTTTTCTGCATAATAATCTCCTCCTCCCCCCCTCCTCCTCCAAAACAAAAAGGAAAAAAAGGATTTATCTACAATCACGATGAAATTCTTTATAAGAGAAATTTAACTACATTTATTGCTTTTATTTTTTAGGGAAATTTAGAAAAACTACCTATAACAGATAAGCTATTTAACATTTTACCTTTTTAAAACTTTTCCTTATCATCATCATCTGTCTTTTATGTGAATTAAATAAAAAAAACAAAAGTCATATGTTAAATAGTTCATATCTTATAGTTATTTTGATGAAATTCTCTTGTTTTTAATAAATTCCTTAGTAGGGAATTTTAACTATAAATATACGTTTGTAGGTGTGTTCCTTCCTAAACTATGTGAATCACAAGGGTCAAGCTCCAGACGCAGAGCAATCAGCATTAAGAGCTCCGGATCTGAGGAATGGTCTTCTTCTTCGAGTCCCATTGAGGGTCCTATTCCTGCATTTGAAATTGTTCCGGTTTCGCCAGTCGAGGTTCCTGAACCTTCTTTTGGGTTTCCTCTTCCACCGGTTTCACTATCTGAGGCTCCATTTATGGTTCCAGTTTCTCCTGTTGATGTTCCAGAGCCCTCATTTGAGGGTCCTCCTTAATTTCCATTGCCACCTGAGTCTTCCATGCCTACAACATCACCTGCAGCATCCCCTATATTATCATAAAAAGATTTCCAGCAAGCTTTTGCACACCAGATCTTCTATCACATAATTTGACAGAAAAATTTCTGAGCCCCTTATAATTTTGCCTTTTTTCTGCAATCTTACTTTATAAAATAAATTAGAGTTTTGCTATGTTGTTGTGCTCTAATGAATTGGGTTTTAGTTGCATTCTTGTTTATGATTGGATTTGGGGCAATTCAGACTAATATGATGTTTGGATTTGGCAGCAATTTATGTTCGGATTTTGCACAATGCACCTGTGAGTTTGTATTTTCAACTTTAAGGATTAATTTGTTGGGCCACGGCTTTATGGTATTTGGTAAAGCCACATTACAGAACTTTCTATGCAGTTCTAGTATGGAATTCATTATGAATCTATTTTTGCCTTTGACTGAAATTAATAGATGTGTTCAAAATTGAAAAAGATAACTCAAAATGCATGTTACAATATAGACCTATGGCATGAAATCTATTTCTTTTTAGATATATAATTGTTGAATATGACATTATTAATATTTAAGTTTTATGATGCCAAAATTGCATATACTTAGGAGATTGCATTGTGGGCTCTGTAAAGAGTCAAACCCATTAATGGTTGAGGTTTGTATAAGCTGCTTCCTTTATAATTTATACTTTGCACTTCTAAATTTGGTTGGAAGATGTAGTTTTGGTGTTGGTACTGGCTTGAAAAATCCATGTTCAACCATAATTATTGAAATTTAAATTTTCAAAAAAACGTTTAGATCGAGTATATCTATATACACTTCAAAATCTTGAAAGCATATGGTCTAGATAACTTGTTTGAAGATGCACTAGTTTTAGAACTTGAAATTCTTTTTGTTCTTTATAATCCATATATCTCGTGGTCGAGATGATCAATTAGACGGTTTTCCAACTTTAGAACACCCTTTTGTTGGCTTTTTGAGGTGTACCTTACTTTTATTATATAAAATTGCTGCCTTATATTATTATAAAAAAATCTATCACGTTATATAAAAATTTTCCTTAATTAATATCCAAATAAAAGTTTCAAAACTCCAATCTTTTCTCAGGCCTAGATGTTGATGTTACATGTTTAATATCTATAAAGACTTTATACGATGTGACCATTTGCCTGTGGTACAAGGATGTTACAATTACTTATAACCATCCAATGTAAAATTTGATAATTTGGGTATGTCAAAAAGTTTGAGATTTTTTTTTTAAAAACTTTGAGCTTGATCAATTAAACAAATGTAGCCATCCAATTTCACATCCAACAATCAAAATTAATTATGACCATTTTATATCAAAAATAAATAATTTCGTTATAAACTTTCCCCTTAAGTTCAACTCTAATAGTACGAAAGCTTTGATATTTTAGATTTTAGTGTCCAAGTTTACTTACATACGTCAAAATTAATAGAAAAGATGTTGCGTTTGAAGTAGGAGGAGAGTAAATGGGATGGTCGCATTAAAAAGTAACTTACGTGGAAAATGCATGTGCCGCGTTCCAAATCCCAAAAGAGCATTTAACGACACGTGACAAATTAACCCTATAAAAAATATTATCATTTAAGAAAAATTATTACCCCCGATGATGTTTTCCTTATTATAATGCCTTTGATGAAAATATTCTTACATCAATTATCCTAAAATACCTTTTTTTTTTGACTGACCCTTAGGTTATTTTACAGGTTTATTAGTAACGAAAAAGCTTTTAAATTTTTACAAAAATTAAAATAAACATTCATATTTTTCATCTTTTTTATTATTTATATATTATTTTTTTATTTTTATTTATTTATTTATTTTTATCTCTCCAACCTAACCTTCTATTTAGGTTTTTTTCCCGCAAATATAAATGAGTTTGTTGGTTTGTCTCTCCTCCTTTCCCGTTTTCTCTCTCTCTAAGTTGATCCCAAACCCATTACATCTCTAGAAGGAGAAACCTAGCCTATTTATATTTTTGGAGAGATATTAATATGAATGGGAATATCCAAACCCATTACATCTCTAGAAGGAGAAACCAACTAGCCTATTTATATTTTTGGAGAGATATTAATATGAATGGGAATATCGTCCTTAAGAGAGAAAAAATGGTCCCTGAAAAATAAATAATGACTTATAATATATAATTTTGTATGAAACGCACTAATATTAAGGCTTGTGAGCTCTTCTATTTTCTCAAATTCATAATTGTTAATATTAAGGCTTGTGAGCTCTTCTATTTTCTCAAATTCATAATTGTTAATATTAAGGCTTGTGAGCTCTTTTATTTTCTCAAATTCTTAATTGTCTAAGTCGGGATGATCAATTTGATTTTTTTTTTTACAACAAAGCAGTAGTTTCCCTTGAGATTTGAGCTGTAGCCGCAATGCTACAGTAACCTTTCCCTTTCCCTGTATTTAATTGAATATTTAGTTCCGTAAAACTTTGGAGCGATTTGAATAAAAACAAAAATTTCAATAATATGTATTACCCAAAAATGGGTATTTGTAGATACTACAAGAGGTCTAACAAAATAAAAAGAGTACATCAATACAAAATCCTTAAAAATTAGAAAGTAGAAAGAGAACATCAATACAAAATCTTAAAAAATTAGAAAGTGTACATCAATACAAAATCCTACACAACGTACAAAAATTCAAAATTTGAAATTCCAGATTTAAATTTAAATTCAAAAGTTTTGATAACTCCTAACAAGTTCCTACCTCGAAGATAGGGAGGGTAAAGGAAGATTTTAAGAGAGAGAGAGAGGAATTTGTAGCACAAATATAAGAGGGTGGGGAGGAGGAATTGTAGCACAAATATATGATTTATAAAACTCAATATAACCATTTGTAACTCACTAATGGCAAAGTCAAACACTTGGGGGTAATTCACAAACCCTTCTCATTTTTACATGAAACCCTCAAATCACTGTATTTCATGTTACCATAAACTCATTTACATGACCAAGTTCGCACACTCAATTCGGCTGGCCGGAATATGACACACTTTTTTCTTACAATAAAACTCAAAATATAATTCGGTTGGCCGAAACATACACGCTTTTTTCTCACACTAAAACTCTAAACATTAAAATAAGATAGAGAAAGGGAGAGTTTAGGAGGAGGATGGTAGGGGTGGGAGTGCTCCTTGTATTTCAGCAGGGATGGAGGCTTCCGGTGCGGCTGCGAGGCCGGAGCTCCGAATCTCGGCCATCGCACGGCGGGAGCTCGCCCTTTGTGCCTCACATAATTTTGGAAGGTAGACTCCTATAAATATGTCAGCAAGATAAAAGATGTTAGTGCAGTTAACACATGGGTCGGAGCAGATCCAAGCCTGTTCATCTGGTTCTGATTTGTCTAGTCAATTCTTACGTTTTTTTTATTTTATTGTACAAGTATTTTCATATGAAAAAACTCCATCATGTGATCGGTGTGAAAGGTTTTTTAACACCAATTAGTCATAATCCATTTTTTCACACCAATTGGTAACTGATGGGAAAACATTTCTACATCTAATCATATGGAGGAGTGCTACGTGGTTCATAAGTCTCTTTGAAAACATTATTTTCATTCAAAGATTGTTCAAAACTTTTTAGCAAATTTTTTGACTCAGTGTTTAAGTTTATACTGTTCACTTTTCCTGAGCTATCTATTTTATTTTCTACTTTAGAAATATTTTATGAGAGTTTTTGTTGATTTTTTGAAATATTTTTAAACCAGTGGTTACAGAAATCAAAGAGTCCATTTACACTCCTACTAAAATTTAAAACATCTTTTTCTTTATTTTTATCCAAATGATATAATTGCTCAAAATTATTTTGATCTAATTTATTTTTTTTAATTAATTTCCTTGACACCTAAAACCTCATGCGATAAAACAGTTTCGAGCAAAACGGTTTAAACGCATGGGCTACACGGTTTTCACGCGTACCAAACATGTCCACAATAAAGTTACTTGTACTCCGAGCAACTCTTATCCAAAATGACAATTTTACCCTCATTTTGATATTTTTCAAACTTATATAGTCAATATACACTTTCAAGAAAGTCTGCTTATTCGTTAAAAAACGGCCCCCATGCACCCATTAAAAATTTGACCAATCAAAGCTTTTTTTCTTAAAAATCATGGTATAATTTAACAAAAAGGATTAAAGCCCAATCTACCCTTGTCTCTCTCTGGTTTTTTGTTCTCAGAGCTAGTCGCTCTATTCTTATCTGCATTAAGATTTAAAACTCACCTTCACCAGCTGCTAAGTTGAAGTAGAGGTTGAGAATGTTAGGGCAACCATGGTAGCACTGTGTAGCGCAAAGCTTTTTCACGAACTGAGGCTCCAAAAGGAAATCCGACGAAATTCCGACCATGTTTCGGTTGAGCCCACAAGCCTCTAAGCATTTGTCAGTCTCAATCCAGTTTGATAAATGTGCAGCGGCTATCTCTGAAGCTTTGCATTCATACTCTGTGGAAGTGGAGTGTGTCATTCGTTGCTCGAGCACGCATCGGGTGCCGGAGGAGGAGACAGAGAATGCGCACTTGTCTTTGTGGAGCTGCTCGCACACGATCTTGGCCGTGGCTGTAGCAGGAGAGTAGAGAGAGAGAGAGAGAGAGAGAGAGAGAGGAACAAAAAGATATGAGAGAAAGACAGGGAAAAGGAACAAAAAGGTAGTTATTTTAGCTTAACTATTGCATTTCAAGATTAACTTTGCTATATAAAATGGCAGAAACTTAAGAAGAAATAGAAAAACAAGGAAACGTAACTATTTGCTAAAAGAAACAAGATCATTTGAATGCACTTCATTGCCATATAATCACCATTAGGAAAGAATAAATGAAAACAAGAAAAACCATGATACTGAATTCAATTCTCTCCCAAACACACAGAAGAAAAAAAATCAAATAAATATTTTCAAATGATATGATAATTCCATGTTCCAAGAGACATACCACTTGTGTGTTGTATGGTTACCACAAGCATCATAAGCATGGCAACTGATGTCCTCAAGGCAGCATAAAAGGCCATGATTCTTTGATCTTAACAGAAGGAAATGTTTCTCTCTTATTTTTTTTTTCCTTCTCTCTCTCTCTCTTTTGGAGTGAGAGGATGAATTGGAAAGGCAATGCTATGGACTCACCTTGGTTTCTTTGGTGATGCCTTCTTTGATATGGTTGGGAGCTATTTATAGAGTTGCCCACCACAATTAGGGGTAGATTTGGCATACAGAAAACCTTAGGTTACATCCCAGTAAATACAGTTATAACAGCAATAGGGCCTAGTTGTCTTAAATGCCCCAAACTTTTGAAAAGTGCTCATGGGACCATAGAACATTCCTCTTAAAATACCGGACTGGACCGATTCTAAAATAGTATGGGTCCCAATCTGGTACCCTAAAAACTCCCTTGTTATTTATTCCTAAAACCCCACCTTATAAATTTTTAATTTATTTTTTATATTTTTTTATTTTTAATTATTTTTGGATTGCTGATCCAGATAATTTGAGAATGATATGAATTGCCGATCTAGCCGATCCGAACCAAGATTGGGGTTGGACGATCCGTCCCACTGATTCGTTTTTTTAAGCATTGATCTCAAATTATAGAAATTTTTTTTAGCACTATTTTATTGGAATAAACATGTCCCAAATTTGCCTTTTATGCCCCAAACTTTTCTAATAGTGAAAATTATCAAATCATAAGGTATCATATTTTCATGGAGGACTACCCTTTAATTTTGCACCCCCATAATCAAAGTAATTTATAGGAAAACCACTTATGTGATATAGTGACATTTTTTACTACTAATATCTAACTGTTTGCTTTGTGAAATAATCGTGATGACTCATTTGGTGAGAGATTGGTATTTAAAATATCATTATCGCATGAGATATTTATCGTAAGATATTAGGCTAGAAACACCAACTCTCTCTCTCTCTATCTCTCTCACACATATATATACATACACGGACCGATATTGTGTTCCAAAAAATTAATGTCTCACGCAACGTTTTAAAATATGAAATATCTCGCATATTTTTTAATCGATATTTTGAAATTAAATAAAAAATATAGGTAAAATGTTACATAACTCATCTTTCATGAGTATTTGAATAAATTTCCCTATATGTAATGAAAATTAGTGCAATATTGGTCACATAAGTAGTTTTTGATATAGGAAAAAAATTGAAAGCTGCCTTTCCAACAATTTCTAACACGTTATTGACCCCTTGAAACATGCTTATTAAGGGAAATTTGCACTTGGTTTGCTCTGATTTTTTTGAAATAATTACGATTACAAAGGAGTAACAAGATAATAATCCTTGTCTTATGAAATTTTTGAAGAAGAGTCAAGTATTTTGGTCATCTGCGTAAGGTAGTTTTGGTCTTCTCGTGGGCCCTAGACGTAGGTCTTTAACACAACGTGTCACGGTTTCATTTGCTCCACGTTGACTGCCACGTGATGGGTCCCGCCGTGTGAGAACTTGGCCACGAGATATGACCACCAAAAGATGGCCTTACCCAACAACTACTAAATGACAAGAATATCCCAACAGTCTTAAAATATTCACAAGGTACTTCTTCACATTTTAAAGAGACGATAATACCCCTGACTGCAATGTATCTATACTTCCCCTATTGTACACAAGATATATTTTTTCCCATCCAGTTATCCAATTTAGATCAAGTGAGTCGCTAATTTAGATTTGACGCTTCAAAATATTTATTTTTAATTTTGTTTACAAATGGTATGAATATGAAATTTGGTACGTACAATCATCTAAATGGCCCATACCTAAAACAAATATTTGAAAAACATTTTTTATATAATACAATGACCAAAATTTCTATAAAACTTTCAAGGGAAATTTGGTCATTTTATTTTATTAGAAATAATTGTTTTAAATTTTTTACAGGTGTGAGTTTTATAAAGGAATGGACAACCAAATTTGATGACAAACTGTTTTGTAGAAAACAAATTAAAAATAAAATAGTTTAGAGGCGTGATATTGTGATTGAGGCATCTCAACCGTCTATTCAAAATGGATGGTTAGATGGGGGGAAGTTTCTAAGTTTTATACATTAGGGGAACTATAAAAAGCTTGCCTTGACTTGTAAAATCTGATATGAGCCCTTGCTTATAGAATCTATTAGAATTCACGTACGACCAAGAGATAGATTTAGACCCCTCATCCAAGTCCTTTCAGTTATTGTGGCTCCTCTATTCTACTCTTAATATTATCGTCATCGTCATTATCATTATCATCCGATTGTTATCCCAACTATTTGTAATCAGGTCCATGAATCTTGTTATGTAATTTCCATAATATTCGACTTAAAAACTACATCCACAAAGACAAGGGCATAATGATAATTTGGAGTGGAGGGATGTAATTGTCATTGTTGATGATATTTGGTCTTTTAGACAGGTTTTGGAACGTACAATGGAAAATGTTGCTTGTCAAGCTGTCTAGAAACTCAAAAGTAGATCCAACTTCAAAGAGAAAATAGTGTTCATGAGCTTTTAGACCTCAATAAATGAGGAAATTACTTGCTGAATGAGGACGGTTGGATCAGAATCTGACGGTCCAAGACACCTCCGAAATTAGCGGTGGGAGGATTGGGGAGAGAATAATGATGAAATGTCGTTAAGCTTTGACTCCTAGAAAGAGAGAGTGGGGATTCAATGAAAGTTTGGTCGAGCTTGAAAATTGCATGGCCTCAAAGCATGAGAATGAGTAGCATGTGTTTTTTTTTTTTATTTTGATTTTGATTTTGATTTTGAGTTAATTTTAAGAGGAGTTACCGTGTGTATTGATATGATGAAGTAGGACGTTTGGGTACTGCTCTGAATTCCCTCCATATTGTGCCACACAAAGAGACAGACTTCATAATTGAAGGTGTTTATGAATTGAATCTTCAAAAGTTTAATCTGTGTTTCAAAATCAAAATCAGTGAAGCAGATCGTTCACCTATAGATCTATGTAGGATTATTGAAATCGTGATTTGGATTGGGTTTGGATCAATCAGATCTAGAAAATATCTAAAAATACATACCATAAAATGAAAATTAAAATAGAGGTTTATGGGATGTGGATTTTGAAGGATTTGATAAATATTAGAACATCATTATCATCCGAGAGTTATCCTAACTATTTGGGCTCGGCTATACAAATTCTATTATGTCAATCTGTTTATCAAGGGCTATATCCTTAGTTCTGACACAACACATCACTTACAGGAAATGCACTAGCATGAGCATATAACATATGTTAAGGATTCATGAAAATATGTGACAAACTTTTATGATGACTGCCATATCTAACACAACCCTTCTCCTCTAATTTGGTTTGGGACCAACATGACCGGCTTGGGACTGGCTATGGTTGAGTTACGTAATAAATATTAGAAGAGCTTAAAAAAAAGAAAAAAACATATTAAGAGGGTTTAAGAGGGGGGACTGGGCCAGGAACCATATCCTCCCAAAACCAGTTTGGTCCCGACCGAGTCCTATCCAAATAAGGGATCACTTATGTATGAGGTTCTCTTTCTTTCCAACAATTGTGCACACACTGCATGTGTCACTGGGGAAGTAAACATAGGTATTTTGGTGTGGGCGCCATCTACCTTATGGATTATCTCCATAGTGAGTAGGGGTGGCAATGGGTCAGCTTTGGGTGGACTCGCATTTAGATCTGAATAGTATTCAGACTCAAAATTTGGACTTATACCTGGACCCGTCGGGTATCCAGTCTACCCATTGGGTCCTGGGTTGCCACCCTATGACTACGAGTTTATTATTATTTTTTTTGACCTTTTTTTTTCTACCATCAAACACCCTATGACTATGAGCTTCTCTTTTTCTGATAATAATACTATAAATGTTGCCCATATTGTGACAATATGAATACCTAGTGCATGCCTAAAGATACATGATTGCCATCATATACCCTATGACTACGGATACGGGTCAGTTGGATGGACCCAGACCCAGACCCAAATAGTATTTGGGGCAAAAATTTGGACCCATACTCGGACCCGAGTTTGGGTCTACCCATCGGATCCCAAGTCTTGTCGAGTCCATTGTCACCCCTATTAGTGAGAAACCCATTGGTAAGTTTGAATGATGCCTCTCTCTCTTCCTATGTATCCTTGCTATAACTTAAGGGCAAGCTTTCTATACTTCATCTACTGCATAAAACTTATATATTTCCTCTTATAGTACCTTTTATTTTGAATGGATGGCTGAGATGGCTTCAATCACAATGTCATGCCTCTACACTATTTTATTTTTAATATTTTTTTACAAAATATTTTGACGCCAAATTTTGGGCGTACACTCCTCTCTTAAACTTGCATCTGTAAAAAAATATAAAAAAATATTTTCAATAAATAAACTAATCAAAATACCCCTGAAAGTTTTAGGGGTATTTTGGTCATTGTATTTTTATCAAAAGTATTTTTTTTTGTAAATATTAGTTTTAGTTGCACCCATTGAAATAATGATACATACCGCATTTCATATTCATATAATTTCTAAAAAAAGTAGAAGAAAAATAATATGAGATGTTAGACCTCGATCAAACGGTCCTTGGTTCACTTGATGTAAATTGAACGGCTGGATGAGGAGAAGTATATATTTTCTATACAAGATTAAAAGTATAGAAACCTTTTTCATAAAATATCTCTCTCCCTCTCTATCCCTTGCTATGACCTAATCTCTATATCAATCAATGACAATAAATCCATCAGTTCTAAGGTTGTCCAGACGGTCTTCTACTCTACATACCGTTAGCAAGCATGCCTCTCTCTCTCTCTCTCTCTCTCTCTAGAAGTAGTTTCATTTTCTTCAAAATCAAACCTAGATTTGCTCAACGTGAGAGTTGTGCTACGCTTTGTACATGTCTCCTGATGAGGACGAAGACCGCCACTTGCACACGCCATCTATCGTTGCTTTCCAATTTTGGTACGACCACCGACACAATTTACACTGCTTTTTTTTTTTGTTTTTGAAGACTCTTTGATTCATTATTGTCAAAGAGAAATACAACAAGAAGAGACTATTTGATTTAGTTAATATGAGGGATTAATTGAACCTAAAGCAAGTTTGGCTATTAAAATCGTTCTATATTTTAGAATGTGAATTGTATGGCTTTTGAGTTATATTTTGTTTGGAGGCCAACTTTTGAATCACTCAAAATATATAAAATTGTAAATATTTGTTTTGCGGTTCGAAAGTTCAATCTTTAAATAGCCCAGAATATAAAATAACTAAATGCTTTGACTACTCTAAAGTCTAATTTTATGAACATAAAATAAAGGGTTTGGGCAGTTTGAAGGTCTAACCTCCCAATCGCTCTAAACACAAATAAAACTTAGTATTTGGGCAATTCAAATTTTGTGCTATGGGCATTTGAAAAGTTGTATTTTTGAAACTCCTTAAATGCTAAATTTTGTTAGTATTTAAACTAGGTTGAAAGGTGGACTTCAAACAAACCAAAAGCTTAGCTTTTTTTATGTTTTGGGCATTTCAAAACGTCAGAGAATAAGTTTTTCTGTATTATGTGCCGTTTAAAAGTTAGACTTTCGAGTCAAAAGTAAAATAGGAGTAAAAAACTCGAACATTTCGGACTTCACTTTAAAATATCCAACATGTGAACCAATCTATAATAGCAAAACTTATTATGGTTCCCTGCATAAATTTCTCTCTTGTTTTCTTCACTTTCCTTTCTTCTCACTCCACATCTCAACTTTATTTTATAAGAAAATGTACATATGAAGCTATTTACTTTTGATACAAAAAGTCACAATTATCATCGATTATTATATTTTTACAAGAAAATGTATACGATGAGACTATTTCCTTTTGATACAAAGAAGTCCCAATTATCATCGATTGTTACATTTGACATTGGGTGGTTGATGATGTGTTATTGCTTAAGCATAGGGTCCAAAACAAATTTTTTCTAAATGTTATGATGTAATTTTATCTATTGAATGTCACATCTAATGATCACGGTAATTGTATCTTTGTGTAACAAAAATAAATAGTCTCATGATACGGGGGATCCAATTCCGAAACGGACAAAGACATTTCGTTTCCCACCAAACCAGTGAAGCACGTCAAGATATTCCAAGAAATTGGGTCTCTCTCTCTCTCCTGTTGTCTCCTCCCTCTCTCTCTCTCTCTCTAGATATTCAAAAAAGCTAGGGCTCATGTTGTCTCCTCCCTCTCTCTCCCTTCTTTCTCTCTCTTGTCGTGGTCTTGTTTTTGTGTCCAAAATTTTCCACACTGGCAGCCCGAGGAAGCAACCACATGAGAATGCGGCCGTAGGGTTGAGTCACTTGACAAGATATTTCACTTCACATCACCACGTAAAGATAAAAATAGTTAGGTTTAATTGTCTCCATGCGTTGTGATAGTCTAGTGCTTTGTTTTGACCATTTCATAGAAAATTTCAATCCTACAAGTTTGACTTTAACCGGCACCCATTTATTTTTCATTAAAATATTTCTCGATATAAATATTTTCACGTAAAAAAATTTCTACATGTGGGTGGTTGGGTATGAAAATATGTTTATGCTAATTGGTCCCATTGCATGTTTTCACTCGAATTAGCAGTACATTGGTGTGAAAATATTTTTATATCTAATTACATGAGAGAATTATTTCATATAAAAATATTTTCTAAAAAATATTTTCGTGCGAAACAAATGTTTAAAGGTTGAGATTGAATCATATCTCCTCCAATTTCTAGGACACATCCTAGAGTCGACTCCCACAGTTAAGGTACCAAGAAAAAAATTATGTGAATAAACAAACTGCACTAAAGGAACCATATAAGGCTTGTAATTTTAAGGTTCATTAGTTACGTAACTGCCTTGTAGTATTAAGGTTTTAATTAGTTACATTCAAAAAATAATTTAAGGTTTAATAGTTGAGTAGTCCTCTTTTCTTTTTCTTTTTTATATTGTTAGTTGAGTAGTCTCTTTATTAGTGATTAAACGTCTATTTTTTTCTAAATCTTGCCTCTCTTATAGCGGAGGCAAGTTGCAGGTACCAATTAGGTTGCTCCTTAAAAAAAGATTAAAAATGCCTAATTTTGTTAAAAAACTTAATGAAGTAATTTAGAGGTGTATTTTTAGATCATTTACATGGAAGCCGAGTTTAAAAATATTATCCTGAAAAATTTATTGTTTAAAAAGAATAATTTCCTTTATATAGCGCGTAACTAGAAAATACATGACGCGTTTCTGAAAAATATAATTTTTTTAGTGGAGGAATACTTATAGATTTTCAATTTATGAATATACTCAAACTTATTTCCTTATTATTTTTTTGAATTTTTTTTTTGTTTCTTCAAGATTTCTTCTTTCTAAAGTTTTCCTCATATATTGTTTAGAATTTTTGACTAACACATATAGTGCATAAACTAATAAAAAATTTTCTTTTCCGGAGTCTTATTTGGTACTTTTTATTAGATTCCTGGAAGCTCATGTTGTTCCCCCAAGTCTCCTTCTAGAATTAAATGGCAACAAAATTCAAATTTTTTGTGCTTCTCCATTATAAAGTAGTGTAAGATAGTAGAATTTCATCGTTAAATAATGAACCCTTTAATTAGTATCTCAATTTTCTCAATCCGATTTAAAAAAATTCTGATTGTATTTGTAGTATTTTATTCTTCTTTAAAGACTTTTAGAAGCATATGTGTTTCTGTATCTCACACACAAGGTGCAGGTAGCTAGTTATAATTTTCACAATATTGTGAGGGACCATGAGGAAAAACTTACATTATATATTCTAAGACATTTTATTATTACTTATTTATTTATTTATTTTATCTTCTTTTGTCGAGAAAAATATCTATTTTTCTCATGGAAAAATACTAGTAATTATTTCCCCATTTTTGTTTACAAAAAAGAAGGAATTATTTCCGAACAATATCCTTTCAAATTAGGATGTGGATTGTATAAGGCTGCGGCCCAAAACAGTGAAAGTAAGGTGCATGCTCAAATAGTATTAAAAGATGTTTCAGCACTGAAATTCTTTATAATGGCATGAAAATTTATTTTCGTATTTAATTATGAAATTTAATGCTTCAACAATATCATAAATGGAGTAGATCTATAAATGCTTTAAGTTCTTAAAAAATAAAAATCTAAAAAATACATTACAAGATGCACTATTTTCAAAACTTGAAATCCACTTTACACCCTTTAACCTTCAATACAAAGTACATGGAAAAGTTGGATACTTTCATTTGGCGTTCAATATACAGTAGATGAAAAAGTTGGATATTTTCCCCACTTTATATTCTTTATGTGGTTATCAAACTCTACCTAGAGATGCCACAGAGTGTGACGAGACGAGACGAAACTGCAGATGAAGTTTAGGTAATATCAAGTGGAAGGAAAGACAAAGTTGCAGTTCCTAAACAACATATGCAGCAATTGTAGGCTCAGTTCTTGTACCCAAGCTTGCGCCGGGTGGTGGTGGATTGCCCAATCTGGCCTAAAAGAGTAGGGCTTAGGCCACACCCAGCCCCATTTGGCCGGTCCGGCATTTTTTCTATTTTGCTTTTATTTTTGCCATTTGTTGTTGGCCTGGCCAGGCCTACGGGACAAGGGCAAGTCTGAGCCCGTAACGCAGCTTTACCAAGATCTTTGAGCTTAGAAATATTGCGTCACTCAACGGTTTCGTATCATTCACTTTTATTTAAAGAAAAATTGTCGATATCATAATTAATTTTGTAGACATCCTACCCTCCAACTGCCTGGAATGAAAACCACCACATCCTACCCTCCAACTGCATGTGGAACGAAAACCACCACATTAAGGGATGAAAATCATATCGAATGAAATGTAGTTTTCATTCCACATTAAAGGATGGGAATCACATGGAATTAAAGGTAGGAACGAACCTAATAATCGCCTTTAAAGTGCATAAGCCGAATTTGATATTGCTAGCAGGTTTTTTGAGTGGATATTACTGACAGTTTTCAATATTATAAAAGTTCCAACGAAGAATTACGTAAACCCCTCTCCTGAATTTTATACATATAAACCCCCAAGACTATTTCATGCATATCATAAAATAAGGTTACTATTGCTTTTACATTCAACCCCCTAGGTTAATTTTTAGGACATTTTAGAAAAAAGTGCCACTCCTAATCAAAGTTAAAAGTTTTAAGGCTATTGGTGAAAGAAAGACTAATGTGATCTTGCAAGGGGATTATATATATATATATTCTTCTTTTTCTCTCATTTTTCCTTTTCTTTTTGTCTTTTCTTTTAACAAAGATCACTTACAAATAGTTTTATTACAATAAACTCTTGCTTCAAAAGGAAATAAAACTAGCAAATCTAAGATCTTAAAAAACTTTAGTGCCACTAAATCATTTTTCTTTAAACAAAGAAAATAACCACAATTATTATGCTTGGGAATATAAAGACGATATAATTAAATATGACAAAAAAAAAAAAAAAGAAGTGCCAGAGATTACCTCAACCAAGCTTATTATATCACACACTAGTCACCACCATCCGATAGCGCGGGATCAAAGATCAACCTTCAATCTCAACAGGGTAAGTAAGTTTAGGCCAAACCCTCCAATAGAACTTTGAACTCCTCTTAGTCACAAATCTCAAACTTAGGTATAACCCATAAAACCTAGTTTAAGAGAGATGAAAGTACTTACTTCTATCAACCCTTAGGATTAAGATATCATAACATAAGAGAGATAATACCGTATAGGTGGGGTAGACTACTTTAGAGAGAGAGAGATAGATGATTTAAGTGGGGTATTCCCCTTACCAAAATTATAGAGAGAGAAACCTTCTAGGTTGAGCCGTACCCCTTAGGCTTACTAAAGAAAGAGAGAGATAATATTTCAAGTGAGAAGAGATATATTTTTGGTGCAGATATTTATAGGCATGGAGTCCTTTATTTATAATACAAAATTAGGATTAAAGTTTCTTAGAGTTTTCCATGGCTTGCCTTTTTTTGTGAGATAAAATATGCACCATTGATCTTAAGTGACTTGCGAGGTGAAAGATTTGAGCCCTCAATTCCATAGATGGGTCATCAACATCATATGGAAGGTACTCGAATCTTTATCCTCTTTTCTAAACCATTTTCCCAATTTTAGAAATTAAATAAAATAATTTATATCATAATATTGTGCTTACCAAAATTATGCACAAGCCTCCTCATGCTTTCCGAAAATCCATTCAAAGCTTCCTCAAGGAAAAGGCTTTTTAAAACATCACAAAACATTTTCTTCAAGCCAAAGCTTAGATCCAACAAATTTGTAAAGCTCCTTGGAGTGGGGGCATTGCAATGGTAGGTCCTAATAGCTTATTGGGCCTCTCATGCAATAATCAAATTAATTAAAATATTATATGATTTTTAAATTTTTTTAAAAATCAATTTAAATAATTAAATCAATTTAAAGTCAATAGATCTGTTTCTATAAATCCAAATTGGATAAATAAAATATCCAAAGGTCTAGAAAAAGTCAAATAACAATTCTAAAAATTACATATCATTAAAACAAACATAATTAAATTCATTAGATGGGAAAATGATCTATATGATATAGGAATTAATAAATAAACGCCGGGGCAGTCGATCTTCAACTGTGAACTACGGTCCATACTTGCTTTTTCAATCCAATCCAATGCTCTCCATAACCTACAGTTTATGCGGGGGCTCATTAGTGAGTCACCAAATTCTAGCCAATGGGCAATGGGTCATAATCTTAGTTTGCAGATTTCTTCTTCTTCACTAGAGACTTACCAATGTCACCTAGACCTGATACTACCACAGCTCATATGGTGCATAGGAGTACCTCTCGCACATGTATAAGTTTCACCCTATTAGGTGGTTCGCTTTTTCAAAACGACTGTCATATATGCATGCCGTGTGAAGGTATGTGGATGAGGCTTTAGCCATCGTCTCTGAAGGCCACCATCACATACAAGGGTTACACAGCTCCTTGGCTCACTCATTTTGACAATACTCAGATCTCATCAAGAGATGACCTATTAAAACCCTTATCAGATAGTTTTTATGCCCAAGTAACATAAGTTTTTCCCAACCGACTGACTTAGTTTGTAAATCTCAGTTAGGTATTAGCAAATGTTGTTTGCTTAG
>NW_006494916.1:6767834-6780818 GCF_000471905.2 Amborella trichopoda | reverse complement strand
CAACTGAGCTCGACAACTAACTGTGATGGATGATGTCATACGTAGCGATTTGATTTGAGGCAAAGAACCGCGACCTGCAGAGCTTATGCGAGATCTTGGTATCAAGGTTGATCTCCCCAATCGATAATTTTAATAACTGGTTGACCTCAGCAGAAGGTATCTTTGCTTAGAGTGAGCTACAAAGAGAGCTTAAAAGAGACATCATGATTATAAGATAATCTTAGTGTTCCATTACAAGTGGTACATTAAGTGTTCTATGAATGGGTTTGTTGAAGAAGAGAAAGTAACCATGTCAATGATGGGACTCCATTACTTTAGTGAAGAATGCCATGAAGAAAACAAGTTTGAGCTCGAGCTTCTCCCCAATCTAGGAGAATAATGCAGCTAGGCTTTTTTACATTTTTATTTTATTATTGTTTGCTGGAAATTGAAATAGATATTATATTGTCTTTTTTAATTCTATTTTTGTTAGGGTACTCAGTTCTTTTTGTTGTTGTGAATAATTAAGGAATAGATTCGAAAGTTTAATTTTCAATAGCAGAATGATTGACCAGGATTTGTAAGCCAATCCCAAATAATTGGGAAAAAGCTCTGATGGTGATAATGAAGATTTGTAAGTTTAATTTTAAAATGATAAATGGTTAATATTTTGTAGTGATAAGGGCTTATATGGAGCAAGTTAGGGTTGTAAGATATTACGTATTAGACAAGAGATATAGAGAATTATGATTGACTAGTGGGTCTTGTAAAAAGATCTTTCGAAGTAGACTCCCATGTAGACTAATGGAGATGGAATTTTCTTTCATCATTGTTTATCCCACTCAAATAGTTGTCAAAACTGTAAGAAGCTTCTATAAGGAGAAGTAAATGGAGTAGGTTATGAAACAAAGGGAGGCAAAGAAGGAATGAAAAGGCTAATGGCTCATAATAGAGAAACACAATGGCAAGGTATAGATTTTGTTGTCTTCAGTTTTCTATAGAATTCTATCTTGCTCCCATGTACACCCTCAAAAATCATAGTTTGTTGTATTTTGAGATGTAGTTAATAGAGCATCATTTGTTGCTCCCACAGAATGTAATCCCATAACATAATATAAATCCCATCAAGGGAAGAATTTGTTGCATGTCTTGTATCTGGTCCAAAAGATTAACTAAATGCATGAACAAGTCGGTAGTGAATCCATTGGGGAATCCTTCAACTTCAATCTTTTTATAGCTAACTTATTTTTCCCTCTATTTAATTGTTTTGGTATGGGTTCAGAAACATGGCAACCCTTCCAACCAAGATCTCAATCATGGGAGCACAAAGGCTACCGAAACCGAGAACCCACAGTTGCTTCTGCTGCAATAAAATCGAGGGCTTGGCAAAGAGTCTGAATCTTCACATCCCAAAAGATCATTCAAACCTCTCTAAAGGCAGTCATGACAGACAGTATCATGCAGTTGTAATGAAACAAGGTCCCAGTCAAGGCCGGGGTCGCAAGGCCAACGGTGGCCCTTCCTGGTGTCTCACATGTAGCAGCTCCATGCATGTGATGGAAATTCGATCTTTCCTAATGCGGTTCAGTGAACAAGTCTGGTCCCTATATGTGTCCATGCTCAGGTCGGGGCACTCAATTGCCCCAAGTCCTCACCAACCTTGCCATTTAAGTTTGTAGCTTCCCTGGAATCAAGCTAACTGCTACTTGAAAAGCCATATCAACATTCCCTTTAGGAAATCAGACCATATATCGTCAAGTTTGATGGTACAGGATCATCGGAAGCACATTTCGCTCGATTTAAAGTGGCCTGTGGTGACACTGAATTGGATGAGCACCTTGTCCATAGAGAATCTAAGGGAACGAGGCTCTATCACCTCATAGAAGTGAATGCAAGAGTCTTTGTCTCACTTATACAGCATCCTAAAAGAAATAAGGATTGCTGAGAAAATACTTGCGTCTAATGGAAGTAGTGGCTCAATTCAAGGAGGAATCTGAGCATAAAGTAGACTCACTCTCTAATGGAGGCCCTTGAGATGTGCCTCAACAAAATGAATGACAACATTGCTGTACCTCTTGGCCTCGTCGTCTATGAAGATCTAATTTCATGAGCCCGTTAGAGCATGTTTAATAAATTTTTCGCTGGCCTTCCAAGAATTCTTGAGAATCCCTAGGATTCTAGGAAGAGGGGGGACGCTTCGAAAATCGATGCAATTAGTTTCCCTAATTTGACATTTGTTTGAAAAATTGTTGCAGTCCATTTTTCTAGTTCATCATCGTCAAAGCTTTTTTTTAATCAACTACACAATTCTTCATCTGCTATTCTACTCTATTAAGGATCATACCTTTAGTGAAGCCACTAGTCCCCATATCTTTTCTTACTTATTCCAACCATGTCTTTTGGGACCTGCTCCTTGCCCTTTTTGGGTTTTCTTCTTGAACTAACTTGCATCTCCTAATAGGTATGGTACTGGATCCTCCCCACATATGACTATCTGACCTAAGTCTAGTATCTCTCATCTTATCGCCTGTTAGTAAGTCAGTTTCCCTAGTTGGGAAGCTAAAAATTACCTACTTTAGCAGTCAATAACATAATTCATCAATAATAGGTTACTTCAATAAATAAAAAAGTTACTTTAACCTACTCACATATGTGCTCGAGTACCCCAAGCTTTAACTATTTTCTATTAACAATCTAATTCAATTACAATATAATGAATGTGTAGGGAATTGGGGGATAAGAGCTAAGTTTATTGCTGTAATGCCTGTTTCAAGTTTCAACCACAAAGATTTATCAGCAAACTATAAAGTAATAATGAAATAAGATACTCAAGCAGGATAAGAAATGCTTAGTAATACTATGGCGATATATAGGAAAACCAAAATAGGTCCTCCAATTTGTGCCAGTTACATGACAACCAACTCAAAGAGGGAAAATTACGTATAGATTGGGTATCTTTTCCAGAATTATGAGATGGTCCAAGTTTTTTGAAATTTTTACGTGGATGTCCCTTTTTTTGGTGTGTTTTTTCATTCCAGTCTTGCCACCGGTCCAATATGAGAAATGATCCTATAGGTCCCTCCCCTACCATGTGTATTGGGCCCTAAAGGATCACCATTAAATTTGGCACGGATCTATAGAAAAGTCAAGTCCCACACCCATGTGTTAACTTTTCTAGAGATCCATGCCAACTTTAATGGTGATCCTTTAGGGTTCTACACACATGGGTAGGAGAGGGTCCTATAGGATCATTACTCATCCAATATTGCAAACAAATAATTGGTTTTTATTTTATTTTTGATTTTTTATTGTTTATAGGGCAATCATACTCTAAATATCGGACTGACCCAATTTTGGGGTGGTAAGATATTGGAAACTTTGGACCACCCCATACTTCATAGTTCTTTCTGAAGTATATTGTCCCTATTTCTCCAACATTGGACCACATTCTAAAAAAAAATTGTGTCACTCCTATATCTCTAATATCAAACTGACCTCACGAACATTTAGAAAATGAAAATGTTGGGCGAGGTCTATGTTAGAGATATCATACTTACGTAATTTTCTTTTAATTTAAATGTGGTATTATGTTAGAAGACATTGGACTGGTACACTTCAAAAAAGAAAGAAAGAAAAAAAAGGAAGGTAAGGGGGGGGGGGAAATCTTATGCCTTCAATATCAGTCGCCCTAAAAATGGTCAATCCGATACCTAAAGTTTTGAAAAATTTGGTCTACCGTATAGTTTTGAAAAAGATTCCGGGCCCGTACGTAAATTTTTCAAATATATATAGAGTACCGAAGAACCCTAGATGAACACCACGGGTAACTAATCATAACCAGGATTCTTTACGCAACTTGAACAAACCAAACTCAATAAAATTTAACAGTCCCAAACTTAAAACGCAGCAACCCCATCAATTCAAAAGCAACAGTCATATTCAGAGTACATCCTACCTTGTTTTTCAAATGAACCAATACAAAACCAGCAATACGAATCCATTTCAACTATAACAAAAAAATAAAAATAAAAATCAGCAAATACCCATCAAAATCCACCTTCACAAAAATGCTAAAGAAATCACTAAATCCGAAAACCAAAACTCTAGTGCTACGAAGCATATGTAGCAAGTTGGGGAATATTAATATGTAGGTGAACCAAAACATCGGTACTAAACCAGTTTTATTTCAAAAAGTCTGAGGAAAAAATCAGGTAAAACATACTGATCGCTAAAAAAAGAGAGTAAGTTATAGAATCATGAATAATTTAAATATGGCTTAAAAAAAACCTGAGTGAAAAATTCAGATATGGAAAGATGACATAATATAGGATTATGATTTGTAGTTGTTGTATCGATACATTAAAACCATTGAACAATAATTTAATGGAGTTACCTAGTGTCATTGGAATATTACTTGACAAATTTTTATCTTAACTTTCAATAAATCTAACAACAATGCTTATTCTGTTGTCACGGTAAAAAACATGTCATAAATTTATTGGGAGCATAAAATGAAAGAACAACAATAATATTAAAACCAAGGACTACATTACTGAATAACAAGAGCTGTAAAGTAAGGTACAAGATTGTTGTTCAAAGAAAAACAAAAAACAAAAAAAACCTCTATATAGAATTGTAGTTAACTAAAACAAAACACAAAGATGCAAAGATGTAAAATAGTGGTCCATCTAAAATGCTATGTTATATACACCAATGAAATAAGAAAATAAAAAATACGAAATTAATTAAACTTCTCTATGCATAAAAAAAGGAACAAAATGCTTAAGAAAATTCGAATCTCACACTAAATTCCTAGCTACCTAAATCATTAATAACATTGAATATCTCTCTTGCTCTTTATGAAGATGCTAAGGGTTTAAAGAAAAAATATTTTTTATTGGGTTACTCTTCTTCTAACTCTATCTATTATTTTGAGACATACGATTGTTTTGATATCTTATTTTTTGGGAAATACGTTACTTGTATTTTTTTGCATACTATTTTTAAGGGAACTTATTGGTGAAATTTTGAAGGATTTTTTTTGCTAAATAAAGGTTCTTAATTTTCTCCCACTGTTAATGTATTTTTCTTTAAACCAAAATTCAATAGGGATTGTATATCATTTATCTTTAGTAGAGGGAAATTACAATTATCTACAACTGATGTGAAATCTGATAGTTTGGGTGAGTCACAAAGTACGAGAATATTTCTTTTGATCTTTGAGCTTGGCTAATTAAATCAATGCAACCACCCAATTTCATATCCAATGATCAAGATTAATTGTGATCACCTTGTACGAAAGGTAAATGGTCTCATTATGTACTTTTCCAATCGATAATATTAAGTTAATGAAGAAATAAAGTTATATGGAAGAAGTTTTTTTGAATTTTGTCTTGAAGAAAATAAAATACAGATTTATATCGGTTCAATTAAAAAAAAATGATTTTTTGAGGAACTTTTGGAAAAATGGAGACTTTTTGAAGAAATGGTGTTTTAAGCTAACTATGATATAAACACAACCTAGTTCTCCCATTATAGAAATCCAAACATCCCAGGAAAGAATATATATTTTCCCTCTCTAAAAACCCATTAAGAAAAATAAAACCAAGCACAAAACTAGGATTTATATAGATCCGGTCAAAACCGGCATTTGAATGGTTCAACCGGTTCGATTTCTGGTTTTACCAATTCTATTGGACCATCTAGCTTGGAAAGTTGAGTTCAAATTTTATTTTTCAAATTTATCGCAAATCCTTTACCAGATTTTATTGCATGGTGATTTTTTATTACCAAAAATTGTTCTTAAAATTTGCAATAAAAAATCAAACTATTTCTTTCTTTCCTTCTTTTTAAAATTGAAACGTCAAATTTGTGAAAATTTTTACTTTTTTATTGCTCTCTCTCTAGTTCCTTGCCCATGTAAATGTCTAGAGAAATATGTTTTAAATATTTTAATGTCATTTAAATAAAATGGAAAATATCTCATTAGATAAAAGCAATTCTAAATTATTTAATCATGTTAAAATAATTTATTCTTTTTACTACTTTCCCATTGATTAACTTCTATTTTTCTAATTCTAAAATTTTGGTGAATTTTTCATTACTTTTATATATATAAAAAAAAGCCTTAGTTGGATTGGTTCTGATTGGACCCGCCCTTTATCGATTCAAGCACTAGTCCGATGCTGATAACACTGATCTCAAGATCTCAAGCAGCAACTAATCTCAAGACCTCAAGTAACTTAAAGCAGCTACCCCATGACTCCAAAAACATCAATCATATTTCTAATATATTGCAGCTTCTTTTACACCGGAAGCAATAGAAACCAGTACTAGAAATCCATTCCACCATAACTTATGAATACCACTCCCATAAAAATACCAGTAATCCCATTAAACCCCACCCCAATGCAGACAACCATCACAATCTCAACATCGCAGTTCCACGGTTTGCTGTCACCTGCGTTAGCAAACAGCAACGTGGGGTCATCTACTGATACAACAGGGCTAAACTTCCAATTAACATGGTCCTTTTGCCCAAAGAAGTTAGTGAATGTCTATCTCCAACAGGCTCTGCTGGCCCTGGTCTCAATAGGGCGGCTTGAGCCCAGACCAGGACGAAGAGGCCCTTGCCCTGATTGGACCGAAGCGGGCCTTACACATTCAAAGAGACGAGTTTTTGGAGGTCCAAACCCTAAAATTGCAGTAGGGCCATTGGCTCATGGAAATGGAGTCCAATCTCAGCACCTCAGGGTGAGGAGAGAGCGTGGAAGACGGTTGGGACCCAATTTTAGGCATCCTCAGTCTTTTCAAAAAGTTGCATAGAATGGAACGTTATCAAACGGTCTAGATGATGTGACGCATGTTGTTTGGGACAAAAGGGTTAAAAAAGCGTTTTAAGGATATCAAAACAAAAGAAAGCAAATTTCGTTAAGTACATGGCTAGAAGTAGCAACAAAAACATACAATGGCTTATAGCCTCATTATATAGTCTTTGATAGAGTAAAATGGTAGATTAAAATCCGTATAACGACTTGTAAATAGTTGAAAAAAGACTTTAATGATGATAATGATCGTCTAAAATTTATTCATTTGAGAGTAACCAACTTCCAAACTACCAAACCGAATGTATTATTGAAAAATTATAATAGCCTTTTGTTGAAAAATCACGGTGGATGTAAACTTTTGTAAGGAATTGTTCAATTCATACTTTTTTTTGGTAAGTAAAAGGTTAATTATATTTTCTTAGGATAAGATAAAATAACAAGAAATAAAAACAAAAACAAATTATTAGCATGTATACATGTAGTTAAAAGATCATATTATTACTAAGGATAAATATTATATAATGAGAAAAAATTGAATAACATGGAAAAATACGGTATGGGATTGTATACCGCAAGATGTGAAATCTACTGGTTGGGGTATAGCATAAAGTTCAAAAAACTTACTTCAGGATTTTAAGCCAAGACAATGATATACCTCAGCCACCTAATTTTACATTCATCTGTTATGCCTGATTGTGACGTACTTGTACTAAAGATAGACAATGATATACCTCAGCCACCTAATTTTACATTCATTTGTTATGCCTGATTGTGACGTACTTGTACTAAAGATAAATAGTTTTATTGTGTATTTTTTCATATCGTATTCACTACTAGGGCTCATTAAATTACTTTTGCCCATAGGGCATTCTACCATTCAATCCACATTGGACGGTGGAAATTAACTGATGGAGTCCATTGCCATCTCCATCTCAGATAATAGTATCTATACGTAATATATTTCAAAAAGGAAAATTGTTTCATGCGGGCTGGACCGCATTTCTACATATACGGTCTAGAAAGTGTAAATCATCAATTTTAAATATGGATGCAAGTATGTGTTTCATCTAGAAACAATGAAAACTAACGGTTTAAATGTTTTCTTACTATAAATATTATTTTAAATTTTTAAATTTTAAATTTTAAATTTCTTTTTTTTTTATTCATGATATCCATGCTAGCGATTACATGTCTTTAAAAAATCAAGTCTTAAAATCCATCTCAAAAATATATTTATTAAGAGGCCTGCATTTCTACATATACGGGCTTGGCCGCATAGAAACCGGGTCATTCCAAAAATACAGGAACTTAGTCCTTGGTACATTTTACACTCATTGTGGATTGTACGATGATGATCCCAAAAAGGGCACAAATGCATAATGCACTCCATGGGGTATATTTTTCCTCCAAGAAGAGCAAAGTAAGATACACATAATCCCGTGTACGGTATAAGGTACACAATGGGAACATCTATTGCTTAGATGGGTGACAGCGATTAGCCAGAGTGCCACAATGATCGTCGTTCAATCATGTACAGTTAATCTCCACCGTCCGTCATAGGAAATGGATGATAGATGTCCTAGATGTATCTATAGAACACACTTAGGTATTGTATGTATACTTTCCCACTTATAATGTCAAAGAACATAAAACCATACACAACTCTAGTGGTATATTGCTAAATCTTGATGATGTCCACCGTTTGTTCTCATTAATGGGTGGTGGACATAATACGTGAATAAATAGATTCTTTTCCATGGTCCATCCACGAGATGTACCATATTCCATGGCCCTCTCCTGTATAGCACTTGTTCACAGGCTGGCGACTCCCGACTAAGTCAATTTACCGATTCTTGTCTTTAGAAAATCATACATTTTAAAGAATATAGAAATCGGCTCAAGACACCGGTGGTCAAGGTGCCGAGTGCCACAATATGAAATCTTGGGTTCTATTTATATCATAGATAGGGGACCATCATCATTTATGTAATTGAACTTGAATCAGGTTAAGGGAAAGTTTAAGGTCTTCACCTTAGACTAATCAGAAATAATAGACCATTTTCTTTAAAATAAAAAAAATAGAAAATATTTTTTTAAAAAATATTGTGCTGAGGACGTTTATAGCCTCGTGTTAAACTTCGATCCGACTTGACCAAGCTCCGATCAGAGTAAGGTTCGGAATAACTCGGGCCAGTATGGAAGTTGGCACTAAGACCCGCTGTACTGATGGACGCCCAAATATTTAGGTATGGAAATCCAGACCGTCCATTTGATCCCATTTCAATATGAATGACGATATCTGGGCCCTCCATTTGTTCCTTTTTTTTCGTTATTTAGATAATGATACAATATCCATTACGTGTTTACCACGCGATCTGTTTAGCTTCAGTCGATATTCAATATCGGTCGTTAAATCATTAAGTCGTGTACAAATTCACGACGAAGCAGCAAAACTGGATCGTCCATTTTACTGAACCAAAACTTGGATCGCGAGCCGTGTTGGAAAAACCGGCAGATTAGATCGGAACCATTAGGGTTCTGAGTCCGGTTAGCGCCGGTTTCGTGTGTCTAGTAGCCTAGGTGATAACCTCAAAAAATTTCCTACTCAAAACCAGCCGTTTAGGGGTCAAACCGGTAGTGTTTTTGTCAAACCGCATATTTTCAGCTAACCGGACCGGTTTGCCAATATAACAGCCTTTTTTTAGTAAATAACGGTAATGTATAAATAACGGTGTTATTTTGAAATAGAGGCGACTATATGTAGCAGGAGAAATGTGAATCCAAGATTTCACCTTTTTCAATTCGTTTTGCATCCATTTTTGATTTTTTTTCGTGTTTTAATGTTTTAAATCACTATATAATCAATATAAAATAATTAATTTGGATTTAAACATTGAAAAAAAAAGAGATTCTTGAATTGAAATGGCAGATTTTTAAGGTTTTTGAAAATTTTCGCTATTCTTTGAATAATATCCTTAATACCTAATGTTTCTTGAAGAAATATGAGGGTTTGATTGATGTTCGAAGTATTTACTAAATTTAAGTTTTAATTTGTTCAGAAAACCAAAGATCAAATGTTGATTTTTGCTTGAAAAGCTGCTCCTTAGAGAACTCGTATTCGATCCAAAAACATAGATTTTTTATCCATTTATTGGCCATTTTTTATCAAATTGAGTTGTGGATATCGATAATTGAGGCTTCAAATCTCAAATAAAATTGGTATGTTTATTTATGATGGAGTGAATTATTTTATATAAATTTTTTTTGCACAAGGCCATGAAAATTGCATAGTTCTAAAATGTCCGCCATTTTTATCAATCAAATCCAAAATACTGAATAATGCTTTATGAAATTTGTTGCATTTGAAAGACGATAGAAGCCTTTAAAATGCACGTGTAATGATTTGTTCGATTATCAGAACATTGAGGATCGTTTCTTGCTCGAAATGTTGCTCGATTTTGAGAAATTGATTTTTCTAAAAAAAAAATTCATTTGGCTTAATAAAATTATTATTTTTGATCAATATGGGAGGTTTCTTTCTATATTGCTTAATAAAATTATATTTTTAATAAAATTATGTTTTTTAATAAAAAATTATTATTTTTTATGAATATGGGAAGTGCTTTTCTATTTTACTTAAAAAAATTATTATTTTTGATAAAATTATGGGTTTTTAATAAAATTATTTTTTATGATGAATATGGGAAGTGTTTTTCCATTTTGCTTAATAAAATTATTTTTTGATAAATATGTTTGATAGAATTATTTTTGATAAAATTATGGGAATTATTTATGATGAATATGGAAAGTGTTTTTCCATTTTGCTTAACAAATTTTTTTTTTTTGATAAATATTTTTGATAAAATTATTTTGATAAAATTATTTTTGATAAAATTATGGTTTTTTAATAAAATTATGGTTTATGATGAATATGGGAAGTGCTTTTCTATTTTGCTTAATAAAATTATTTTTTGATAAAATTATTTGTTCTATTGTTCTTATTTTTTGATAAAAACAGTACGCAACACATTGATATGGATATGGTAGATACATATAAGAACATATAAGAATAGTAGAACATATCAGTGTACTGTGCATCGATTTTACGTTTTGTTGCACATCATGAGATGTACGTTTTGTGACGTATGTCTTATTTAACTTCATCGAAAAAGTATTGTATGAATTATGCTTTATCAAACTATATGGAAGAGGTCCTTTCTATTTCTTGTCTTAATTAGTTGGCATTTTTATTTGATTTAATAACATCACTCTATTATTATTATTTATAAAAAAGTGCATAAACTATTGTTGCTAAGGTGAGCGATGTTTGTAGAAAAGAAACTAGAAAGTTTCATTTAAGGTTTGGGATGAATATGTTAATTCTTGAGAGAAGATTTTACATGACAAAAATATCTTCAAAGAATATCTTAATCCATCCGGGAAACAAAAAGATTTATGTGACATGTTTGAGATCATGTACATTACCATAGTATTCAATTATTAATTTATAAAAAGTTGTTTCAAATATTTTTTTTAATATAAATGTATGTAATAAGATATTATACATTTAATCAAAGTTTTTCTATATTTTTTTTTTTTAGGTTTTGACTTTATTTTTTAAAAAAAGTCTACTTGATCGGTTAGTCCAGTTAACCGACCTAGTTAGTTCGATTCCCGTTCAAACGGCTCCCAAACACCATCTCTGGTTAACCCTTCATGTTAGATTTTAGGAACACTGATCAAGAGACTCGATCCATAATCCATCAAATCCACCAAATTCAATCCCAAAACCTCAAAAAAATAAAAAATAAAAACCCAGAAAAACCGCTTACATCTAAACAATCAACCATTTCTGAAAAAAACTACTCACCTGAAACCACCTTCAATGTCTTTTCACAAGAGGAGCTCAATTTTATTGCATTAAGATGGAGACATCCTAAGAGACCGCATGATCCTTGGAAAACCGCTTGCACTGAAAAGGATCAATGCGATCCCTTTGGATTTCTCCACCCTCTGCAACCCCAAATCCGCTTCTTACTAGATCAAAACCGCTTTTGTAACTCCACCGTAATTCACTAAAATTCAAGGGCTTCTTAATCGATCAAAACCGTATTTCTTGTACAGATTCTCACCGTTCAGGATGCTCTGAGAAAACCACTCATTGCCTCAACTAATCGGTTGAAATTCCGTGCAGACAACTTTCAGAGTATTTCTTTTTGCCGATTTTGGGATCCAGGAATCCGCTTTGGGATCATAAAAAACCACCGAAAAAATGGTTTTCTCGTGATTGTGAACGAAACTACCTCACGAAATAAGCATGACTTATCAGTGATGGTTTGGCAATGCGAAACCTCTTTTACAGAGGAGGAGAAGCGGTTATATGCAAAAAGCGGTTTTCACCTTTTCCCGCCGCACGTGAATTGGATGGGCGCGAATTTCCGAAGAGAGTGAGACTTAAATAGAGTTTTAGAGAGAGAGAGAGGAGTTAGAGAGAGAATTGGAAGCTTAGAGAGAGAGAGAGAGGAGGCGAGTTGGGAGTTTGCCATCCGCGACTTTGCTCAACGGGCCCATTTTGTTCCCTAAAATTATGATGTTGACGAAAATAGCCTTGTGAATCCTTTTTAATAATGACATGTCTCTCCTCGAATTATTTTTTGTGCCCGATGCACGCTTGTTGTTAATCATTATGCCTTGGACGTATGCTAGTGCTCCCACTTTTACAATTACTTTTATTGAAGCAAATAATAAAAGGGAAAGCTTTCAATGGTCTCCCTACAACATAGAAGTTATATATTCTTTCTTACAACATAAAACTTTCATGTTCTATATTTTTTATAATATAGAAGTTTTATGTTCCCTCTACAATTCAGCGTTTATTTTTTATCAAGAGAGTCACTCATCGTTTGATCTTAGATCCAACGTCTTAAAATATTTTATTTTGAGTTTGTTTAATACAATTTTTTTGAATATGAAATTTAGTTTGTGCCATCTTCTCATTGGGGTGCACTTATAAAAATATTAACAATAATTTTTTGATAAAAAATAATGACCAAAATACTTTTTGAAGCTTTCAGGGGTATTTTGATAATTTTATTTTATTGAAAATATTTTTTTTTATATTTGGATATGAAAGTAATGTAGACTGTATGTAGATCCGATCTAGATCCAACTTAGTTAC